>JAUEJJ010000046.1:2866295-2877425 GCA_032164275.1 Synergus coniferae
TATAAGCAAGTATAAGCTACTAAGTACTAATCTCTGATTCTCTTGTATAAGTATAAGCAAAGTATAAGGGCATATAAGGGATATAAAGCATTCCACTGAAAATTAATATATAATAAAGGATCGTTCTAAGGTTGACAACACGTTAACAACTTTCTCCATCTAATTTGACTATAGTTAGCTGTCAAATCATAGTATGAGTTTCTTTTATTTTGGAATTCAGATTTAATTTGGATTTGCGTCTTAAATTTAAAAGTGCAGCTGAAAGACGCATATTGACAAATAAATCATAATAGGAATGTGATTTTGATTTTGAGGTTAATGTTTTAAAAGTAAAAGTGTCGAAAAAAATATCAGGATGGTTTTAAACGAAGGTCCAGATCCGGAGAGCATCGGCTGTGGTTTTAATGCCTTCAAAGAAATTGAAGAAGTTAATTCACTTATTAAAGAACTCAGAGTGGCTGATTTGCCTTTTCGAGCTGTGGAGAAGAACAGAGAACAGTTTAAATATATTTTGACTCAGTATCAAGATCAACCTCATCTCCTTGATCCGCATCTGGAAAACATTTTGGGACCTATGCTAGAGATTGTTAAAGATGAAAATGTTGATGAAAATGTCAAGCATAATGTTTTTAAATATATATGCATTCTTATGTCCGTCAAAACTTACAAGAAGATTGTAACGTACCTTCCACACGAGGTGAGTTAATTAATTCTTTTTATGGAGTGTACCTATGGAAATATTCTAAGAATGATAAAACTTACTATTTAATTATTTTACTAACTTGTTATCATTACAAATTTGTATAAAAATGCATAAATTAATTTTTTCAGGTGATGGATCTTTTACCCGTTTTACGAATGCTGGAAAAACAAGATACGACTAATATAGAAACTTGGGAAACGCGATATGTTCTTCTCATATGGTTGTCTATAATTTCAAAAATACCTTTTCCTCTGTCACGTTTAGAAACTGAAGAACAAATTGATCCCGAAAAAACGATTATTGTCAGGTGATTAAAATAAAAATGTGTTTACTTTACAAAGCGTATTCTTGTTATCCAAAATTTGAATAAACAAAAATTTGTAAATTAATTTTGCAGGATTGTAAGAATTTGTCAACTCTATTGTTTTTCCAAAGACTCTTGCTCCACTGCAGCTGTATTTTTAATAGCTAATTTCCTTACTCGATCAGATGTGAAGAAATTGTACCTGGAAGAAATGATCCTGTGGTGTTTAAAGGTATTGAAGTTATAATTCGGTTCAACTTTCCTATTTTGTTTTTACTTAATTTTATTTTCTAAATTATAATTTTAAAACTTGACTCTTTATATAAACTATTTTTCTTTCAGTGTCTGGAAGAAGATTCGTCAAGACATGCACCTCTGGCTGTCCTGGCTTCAATTTTGAAACATTGTGCTCGCGAAGATTTGAAACCTTACAGTCAAAGGTTGTTGGATAAGATTCTTAGCAAAGAATTGAACGACAATCCAGACGTGCTCGTTAGGAAATTCGCAATAAAAGTTATACAACGGATTGGTATAAGATAATAAATTAAGAAAACATAATCTTATAGAGTGATTAGTAGCAAATTTAATTGCAATCTATCATTTTTATTTAGGATTCGTTTTACTGCGAACAAAACTTGCATCCTGGCGTTATCAGAGGGCAAGCAAACCAATCAGTTTGGTTTCTAGCGCTCCTAAAACAGCAATCACGGAATGTATCCCAGAGCCTGAGAAAGCAGAAATTGTTTCGGAAATTGAAGATGAGGATGTTCCTCCAGCAATAGAAGATATTATTGAATATTTAATTCACGGAATGCGAGATAAGGCGATTATTATCAGGTAAATAAACAGGCTTGGAATCTTCATCTAGCTTTCCTTTATTTAAGTTTAATATATTTATTTATATATATATATTAATACTTGTAGATGGTCAGCAGCAAAAGGAATCGGTAGAATAACTGCTCGATTGCCTATTGATTTAGCAGATGATGTCGTTGGATTCGTTTTAAATCTGTTTTCTGGTCGTGAATCAGATTCCGCTTGGCACGGTGGCTGTTTAGCTTTAGCAGAACTTGGTAAAGTATATTTGATTTGCTTTGAAAATTAAAGATTTAAAAAAATCAGAATAAAGAGGAATTTTAAATTTCATCATTAAAAATTCAAAAACTTTAAATGTACATATACAGGGCATTTTATTAAAAATCATATTAAATCTTTTAGGTAGAAGAGGTTTGTTACTGCCACATCGATTAGGTGACGTTACTCCTTTGGTTCTACAAGCTCTTGTATTTGACGAACCCAGGGCTTACGGTTCTGTAGGGTCTATAATAAGAGACGCTGCATGTTATGTTTGTTGGTCCTTCGCAAGAGCCTTTGAACCTCACATATTTCTACCTCACGTGAAAGAAATTGCTGCTACTTTGTTGACAGTTACGTGTTTTGATCGGGAGGTATATTACATTAACTTTATTATAAAGTACAGGGTCGCTACTTGATTGGAAAACTAAGAAATTCATCATTATCTTCCTCTTTTGTAAAGGATAACGGTAGATTTTAATTTAAAAAATACTAACAATAAGAAGAAGTAATGAATAGAATTGGTTCTAGATAAATTGTCGTCGAGCGGCTTCCGCTGCATTTCAAGAAAATGTTGGTAGACAGGGAAACTTTCCTCATGGTATTGACATTTTTACGGTCGCTGATTATTTTGAAGTTGGAGTCAGAAGCAACGCCTTTCTGAAAATTAGGTAATTTTTTCTTGCAGCTATAACTCCGTTTTTACATTTTTGAATACTTTTAGTGTAAGCGAAATATTTTGTGCCAGATGATTAAATAAAAATGATGTTCTAGTGTTCATATAGCGCAATATGAGGAATATATAAAGCCTTTGATCGATCATTTGGTTGGAAAAAAAGTTAGTCATTGGGATACAGCAATCAGAGAACTTGCTTCTAAGGTGAAGAATTTATTTCTTGTATTCAACTGTTTACCGCTTTGGAATTAAGATTTTACTAGTTTAAATATAATCAAAAATTAAAGAAAATTCTTCTTTTTCTAGGCTCTTCAAAATTTAACTTCAAGCGATCCACATTACATGGTCGAGACAGTCTTACCAAATTTGATGGACATGGTCAACTCTATCGACCTAAATGTTCGACACGGATCAATATTAGCAATTGGAGAAATTTTAGAAGCCCTCTACCTCGAATTCCACGATGAAATAACAATTACGATTGGTAAATTATCTTCAACCAACATTTTGAAATAAAGTAGATAAATACAACTTCCGTCGAATTTAAACTAAATCATTTAAATTTCAATATTCCAGGAGAAACAGGAGTCGAAAAAATTAAAAAAATAGTCCGAACTTTCCGAACCCGAGGACAATTCAAAGGATTAGGTGGGGAGTTGATGAAACAAGCATGTGCTACTCTAATAAAAAAGTGTGCTCTCATCCATTTCCCAGTTCATTCCACAGAAGTCGTTGGTAAGAATTAAGGATTACAAAATCTCATTTTCAGTCATGGAAAAAAGTTTTTATTATCTTATAAATCAATGTCTTTATTTTTAGACGACTGGCAAGAATTGCTGGAAGAAAGTTTGAGTCATGAGGTGCTTGCCATAAGATTGAAAGCTGCTGAATCTCATACTCATTTTTTCACAGAGTATTACACGAATATACATACTGATGAAGGTGCTCGAAATGTAATAGTTAATCGATATCTAGGGAATCTCCAATCGAGTAATCAAATCTTGCGAATTGGATTCGCACAAGCAATTGGTTAGGTTTTTAATTTTAATACTTCAATTTTAACATATATTTTTAATTTTCACGTCATCTGTACTTAATTGTTTTTAATACTACAGGACACTTTCCTCTTTTTACGATAAAAGAAAGAGCGGAAAATATCATAGAAGCACTGATCGCGTGCGCAAAAATAACGGATGAAACTTCTAAGTGGGCTGAAAGTAGGAAGGAGGCTCTTAATTCCCTGACGTTGATTTGTCAAACGTTAGGTGTTAAGAATTCAGGTTAGTTGAATATTAAATATTAATAAAATTGAATATCTTAAAGAAAATACAATTTAATTTTTAAGTTTTTTTTTATTGCAGATACGTGGAAGCAATTTGTTAATCAGTTATATGATTGTTATTTACTCGCCCTCAAGGAATATACAACAGATAGTCGTGGAGATATTGGTGCTTGGGTTCGAGAAGCTGCTATGACTGGAGTTCATGTAATAAAAACTAAATCCTTTATTTGAATGAGAAATAGATCAAAACGTTTTATTTTCTGTTTTAATTCCAGGTATTGACAAACTTGGTTTCTCAAGCGAATCTTTCAGGAATGTTGACCGAAACTTTAATGGCAAACGTTGTTGGTGGAATTGCCCAACAAGCTGTGGAGAGAATCGATAGGATAAGAGCGCAAGCTGGGGTTATTTTCAGCGCTTTTATTCACAGGTAGATTTTAAAGTCGACATTTTTAATAATCATTTTTAAGGGTTACAAAACTTGGAATTTCTGATTCAAAGGATTTCGATTTTAAAAGTTTGGAACTGAACACCTTATTTTCAGCAATCCACAACTGCCAAATATTCCCTACCATTCCGAACTAAAGGAAATTTTCCCCTTGGAAGATTGTAAGGATATAGATTGGAAAATGGAAGCAATGACGTTTCCACGGTTTATAAAGATGTTAGCATTTCAACCCTACACTTACAACCTTCTTCGAGGAATTATATTCAGTGTTGGAGGAGTCACTGAATCATTGGTGAAATACTCAAGCTTTTCGCTCTTTTCCTACCTCAAAGAGATCGAGGAAGAAACCTTGAAAGATCTTTGTGATAAAATTCTTAATGTTTGTGAGGAGAGTCACAAAAACGAGAGGATGATTACTTCGATTTTGGCATTTTTGGATCGATTACTAAGCTCGGGAAGCATTCAGACTATCCTAGATGATCCTGAGAGTCAGATTCCTCATCGGATTTTAAACTTACTGAAGAAAGAGATGAAATTCATGCACAATATTGTTATGATCACGAGCAGTATCAAAGTTATTTGTCAGCTTCTTCAGGTACTTAAAATTTTTTAAATAATTTTATTAATAATAATTATTACTGAATTTTTATTGAAAAAAAAAATAATAAAAACGAGGATACTTTAGATTATTCGATTGAAGTTTTAACCAAACTTCTTTTACTGTTTAGGTAAGAAGTTCTGTAAGCAAAAAGGCCTTCAGTCAACTGAGTATTTATCTTTGCAACAAATACAAATATTTGAGGAAATCAACAGCAACTCGAACTTATGAAGCTCTCACACTTTATGGAGAAGATATGGATTTATCAGAGGAAGATCTCTCAAATCTTTTAACAGAATTAAATGCCACGGATTGGGAACGACCAGTCGAAGAATTACGTCCAATCAGGAATCATTTTTGTGAATTGATGAAAGTCCCTATTCCAGTTCTTCAGGTAAAAGCACAAAAGTAAAAGGTAAAAGTAATCTTTTCAATCACAGGAATCAAGATACAAATTGCAAAATATATTTCAAAACGTGATTTTTAATTTTGTACTTTGCAGACTAATCTGTGAATTAAACCCATTTTACAAGATTTAAAAAGTGCGTGAACAAAGGCTTGAAATTAACATAATTAATTACAATTCAAGTCGATTAGCACGCGAATTACAATAAAGACTAACTTAGGACTGAACAAAATCTAAAACTAAAATGCTTAGAAATATCATTATTTTTTAGAATTATCTTATAATTATCACAAATTCCTGATTTCGAAATGTGTGAGATTTCTTATTGTAGTTTAATAATGGTGCGATATATTTATTAAGACTGCTTTCTTTTAATTGAACAAAATTTTCAGTGCCTGTAAATAATGTACACTTTTCGTATATTGTATGGAAAAATAACCAAATAAAATTTATCATCAGTAATATACAAAAGTGGCATTTAGCATTCCTTGTTCAATTGCATTCTTAAACTCTCTTTATAAAATAAATTATCAATAGTTTTATTATTCCAGACATAATAATTTAGTAATTTCGAACTACATTTACTATTCTTCCATAAACCGACCCAATCATTTTTTGCGTTGGGTTTTTGTGTAAGAGCATGAACAGGTGCAGGACAATTATACTGATTACGTATTACTATAAATTTTTTAGATTCATTTTCAGTGTTTATAGTTTGGCAAACATGACACTCAAATTCATTAATAGTGTCCAAAATATTTATTCCTTTTGGGTTTTTTGCATAGATATTTAAAAGTCCTTTATTTGTTATAGATGAAGTTTTATCTCCTAATTTATGATTTAAATACTCATTGTAGAGAGTTTGATTGCTGGCTAACCTTTCTATAAATTTTGCTAATTCTTTTGGACTCGAGAAGTCGCGAACTGAAATTGCTGATTTTTTATTTGAAAGCCAATTCTGTAAACATCGAATTTTTAATTTTAAAGATCAAAGCTTTTTAGATGAATTGAATGGAAGAGTTTCAGTTTATTATTTACCTTAAAAGATGGTGAACCATAATAAATTGGTACAGAACTAACAATGAGTGACCTCCAAAGTTTTTCGGTTATATAATCCTCGCAATCTGCATTTTCAAATGCCAAAGTAAATTTATATTTAGCTTCGAAGTTATAAAATTCATCCTGAAAAAAATTTCTCAAATAGTTCACCCTCAAACTAAAACAAAACAAAATAAAGTTATAAGTTTCTCGAATTTGTAAAATTGATATTTAATAATGATTCTTATTAGGTATCCGCGAATTTAAAAAACTTACTTGTCTGGTAATTTTCGATTGTTCAGACAATCCCCATAAGAATCGACCGGAATATATTTCATAAGTTCAAAAATATAGTCATCTCTTTCGTTAGATGTCGATTTATCTGTTTGAATATATAATAAGGGTGCAAGATATTCTTGTGCCATTAAGACTGTTTTCTTCTCAAATGGTAAAAAATATTTATTGGCTGTAATATTGACTCAGTATTATTATTTCATTTTCAATATTAAAAAAATCAATTATTATACATTAAAACAGACCCACTTGTTAGCTCCTCTATTCCTGGTATATTTAATGCAAGGGAATCGCTGTATCGACTAAATGTAGCCGAATGATTAAAAAGATTTAGAGTTTCTTCATTCACAAGAAGTAAATTGTTACGAGGAGATTCTTCGTGCAATAATCCCCAATAAATATTACCTCTTGGAATTATTAAATCTGAGATATTAATGAAAGTACCATAAAATAGAATTGCCTAGAAATATTTTTTATTCAAATTATTTTAAATAATTATACGTTATACGTATACTTTGTCTAAATAATTATTTCTTCTGATTAATATTTAAAACAAAGCATAAAAAACTAAAACATAACTAATACCGAATTTATATAGATATGTTTCTCAACAAAACAACCAAGAAATATATAAATATAACTTACTTTTAAAAGAGGATGTGATCGAAACTCATTGTCCGCTGTTATATAACATACATATTGGCCACACGTTTTCATGTAACCATGTCGTATTATTTTTGTTCGATGCATACTTTTATCCCATAAAATTATTAGCTTATTGATTTCTGTAAATTTCTAATATAAATATTAAATAAAAACCTGAGGATATAAAAATTAAAATATCAAACTCTTTAAATATTGAAATAAAAATATTATTTAAAACTAAGGTACTAAAAATATTAAACAATCTCTTTAATGAATATTTAATTACTGTATTGCCTTCAGTATGAGATTCTTCTGATTTTAGCTTGATCGACCTCTGTAAAGAAAGAATATAGGAAAATTTAATGTATTATATTATTAACATTAAGATTATAATTAAAGGTAACATTTTATTTAATTATAGCTCATTTTGATTCTTACTAGGAACAACGTTATTAAAACAGCCACACTGATCCATTCGAATCTAAACACTCTTCGACGAATCATTACCGATGATTCAGTTTAATGAAACTTCTTTCTATTAATTTTGTTATAAATGAAATGAAATTCACTTTGAATTGTTTATACGAATATTAAATTCGATCTTCAAGTATTGATAGAAATATTTTCGCAACAAGCAGTATCCGTTTCTTCGCAGAATTGCATTGTTTATCAGAACTCATTTCATATCCTAAACGCGAAATTGTTTTCATAAGTGGACTCAAAATGATAACGTAAGTCCATTATAAACAATTATAAATGCTATCCAAAATGGAAAAAACTTGCCTCAACAATTCTTCGCGGAGATTCAGCTGAAAGCCATGAAATTTCAAAATTATGTCCCCATCATGGTTATTTCGTTACAAATTTCAATAATTAAAACATAAAAATCGTTAAATTAGAATAATCCGTGTTTTCAATAACTTCATGACATAAATAATTTTAAAGGACGAAAGATTAAAACAAAAATTCCATTAAAATGAATGCACATTTTATTTTCTAATAGAAATATCATCGTATAATTAAAATTTCATTTAAAAATATAAAAATATTCTTAACACTCCTTATTCAGGTACATTCGTGATCTTTCTTCTTCAAATATAGTCGTATTAATAATTATATTGTTAGTAACGTGATATGCTATCAATTTCGCTTCACATTTACTGACCTTCCAAAAGTCCACCCAAGGATTTTTTGGATTTACTTTACGAGTAAGAGCATTTGTTGGATATAAACAATTAAAATGACTTTGTGTTACTATAGATTTTTTTGATTCATTGGTGGTACTCACTGCTTTACAAATAAAGCACTCAAATTCATTAATACTGTCTCCAAAATCTACTCCCATTGGTTTCTTTGCATAGATACCCAAAAGTCGTTCATTTGTTATAGACGAAATTTGATCACCTAATTTGTGATTTAAATACTCATTGTAGAGAGTTTGATTGTTGGCTAACTTTTCTATAAATTCTGCTAATTCTTTTGGACTTGAGAAATCGCGAACTGAAATTGCTGATTTTTCATTTGGAAGCCAATCCTGAAAATCAAAAAGGAGATGGTTTTTCTTAGAAATTATAAATTTATATTTTTTTTTTGTAAGTTTATATATTAAAAAATTAAATAAATCCGTGTTAGTAAACTAATTTTCACCTTAAAAGATGGCGAACCATGATACACAGGTATGGAACCAACAATTAGTGGCCTCCAAAGTTTTTCTGTTATATAATCCTCACAATCTGAATTTTCAAAGGCCAAAGTAAATTTATATCTAGATACAAATTCGTAAAATTTGTTATCATATAAATATTTCAAGTTGTCTTGTAAACTGAAATGAGAAAACAATTAAAAAATTGAATTGGTAGAGGAAAGAGTACACAATAAATCATACATAATAATTTAAATAATAAGAAAAACAAATTACAAGTCTGGCAATTTACGATTGTTTAGACAATGACCATAAGAATCAACTCGAATGTATTTCATTAATTCAGAAACGTAATCATCTCTGTCATTGGAGGAATCACAATTTGATTGAAGATACAATAAAGGAGCCAAATCATCTTGTGAGATTAAAAGTTCCTTTTTCTCAAATGGCACGAAGAATTTAGTGGCTGTAAGTAAGTTAATCGTAAAAGTAAATATAGAACGAAAATAATCTAAACTACTTTCTATAATAAAAAACATTTGTGAACTAGACATACTTGTTATTTCTTGAAGTCCTGGAATTTGTAAAATTGAAACATCACTATATCGACTAAATGTGCAAGAATAATTGAACAGGTTTAAAAATTGTTCGTTCACAAAAGATGGATTATTCCGAGGCGATTCTTCATGTAATAATGCCCACTGAACATGTTTTGGTTTTGGAATTGGTAAATCACTATAACGTAAATAACTACCATAAAATATAATTGCTTTCAAAAAAGGATGAAACTGTAATTTTCGATCTGTTGAGAATAAACACTGAAATTCTCCACATGTTTTTAGACCATTCGTACCGTATTCATTCCACCATACGATTATTGGATGTGTAGAATCTGTAAATAATTGATATACATTATTATAATTAATTTTTTTATTAGGACTTGGCTACTACTAAACATTTTGTAGATTTTTTTAATTACCTGCGATATTAAATTCTTTTTTATTTTTGATGAGCCATAACTGTCAACAAAGTGGAAAATTAATGAATGTCATAAGTATTAAAAATATTAGAAGAAATGTTTTTAAAATGTTGAAAATTTCTTTACACGTGAATTGTGAGAGACATATATGTTTACATTTTACATTACATTTTTAGGAATTTAATTTTGTACCTGAAGAGTTGTCAAAATAATACCCACAACAGAGAGACTAAGAAGTCCAGTTCCTCGACGAATAATCATATCCTTATTCAAAGGTATTTCATATATAAGAAGAAGAATAGTAATATGTAGTTTGATAAAACAAATCAATTATAAACGCTTTCCACGTTTTTTCCACATTCCAAATTAAATTTGATATTGCTGATTACTACAGACAAATAGTATGGTTAAAATTTTGATTAAATTAACCTTAAAAATAAGTAAATGAATTTTAGTATAAATTACTTTTGTGTGAAGAATATAAAAAATTGAAATCTCTCTCACGACCTGAATAGAAATACTGATAACATATCCCACGCATGATTCCCACGCAATTTCCTACAAAAATTATCTACATATTTTATACACATTTTAATAATTATAATATGTATATTACATTACATACATTAACAGCTGTCAAATTTTGACACTGACCAAAGCACTGAGAGAGTGAGAACACTGACAAGTGACAGCAAGTGACAGCTGACTGACATCAACTTGATTAACTTGCATCAACTGCATCAACTGACGTTCAATTTGTTTCTAGAAATTCTTACAGGGGCGCTGTAAGCACATATAACCTCAAAAGGATTAAATGCAGTTTTACCAGTTTTACATATACATATAGAGTTTAATAAAGAAAACTTAATATTTAAAATTGAAAAGTATTATATTCTTTAACAGTATTTAATATCATATTAATGATATACTTTTTTTCACTTTAAAAACAAATATGTAAATGGATTTTTTTTACAAAATAATTTTCACCAGATGGCACCCCGATCTTCCTTTAAAAAAGGTTACAATAAGGGTTGTTTATAC
>JAUEJJ010000046.1:2877525-2888516 GCA_032164275.1 Synergus coniferae
TGTTTATACAATTATACGTCATCACTTGTTCTAGGTACAAATTTGTGCTATCCTTCTAAATTGCGAAAAGCTGAAAAAATAATTTCGCCTTATAAATGTAACCGGAGGTTCTTTTCCTTTTAGTATTTGTGGGTTGTGCACGAAAAATGTTGAACCAAAACGATCAAATCTTTCATCTCGATCCTTTTTTGATACCGCTTATAAGTGGAATTTCTCAAGGGCAAATAATAGGTGAGCATATTTTACATCTTTTAGAGAATTTGTGTTCTGTTTCGTTATTAAGCTTGTTTTATTTTACATCTAATTTTTAGTGAATTTTGCAAAGTTTTTAGTTCACTTTGTGCAATGCTTTTTTCTATTTTTCGCCCCTATGGAGTTGACATAGTTTGTAGAGTGTCAAAAGAAGCTTGAACCAGACTTGAACTTAGTCATGTACACAAGGGTTTATTAATAATTCTATATTCCATTATTGGCAAATAAATTGAGATTTAATTGTTGATAGACACAAAGAAAGTTTGGTAAAATGCACCTGAATTTAGGAGATATTATATATGTGCTATTCTTTTCGTTTTAAGTTTTATTGAACTTTTTTCAAGTTTTCTATAAACAACTTTTATAATATACAAGAAAATAATTTCAATTCCTCTGTTTTTTACAGGAGCATGTAGGAGACAAATTAAAGTTCATTCTATGAAATCTAAAAGTGGACAGCTATTAGATTGTATAGATTTGACAGTACCGTATGCCGATCAAACTCTAAAATGGACAATATTATTCGACACAGAATACCCTGAGCTGGGTCCCGATTTTATTTTCAATGACGAGAATTTTCTTGCTGATCCAGATATAGATACATTAATGAAATACGTTCCCAGCCTAGCAAAGTGGAATTATCTTGATAGCGATTCACTCTTTACTGTTATAAAAGAGCTCCTGGCACACTATAAAGACCATCAGGTAATCTATCACGCTTTACGGATATTAAAGCAAGTTAGATGGTAGGTGAATGTTAAAAAATACATCGTAAAATTTAATTTCAGATTGATTTGCTCAGAAATCAAAGCTCAGAAAGACTAATTTGCGAGTATGAATCTTTAATTCAGAGTGAAAACTTTTGCCCCGATGATGTAGAAGTGATTCTTTTAAACCCTGGAATGAAATCAGCGGAAGCGAAATTCTTTATAAGACTAGAAATGGATTTTTCAAAACTACCACAGAGGATGAAACGTTCTTCAAACGATGCGGTTATGCTTTTAGTCACATTCTCAGGACTAAATTGGCGCCTTGTAGTTCCACAACTTTTTCTCACCAAAAGTGTAGAGGAAATTTTTGGCAACCAAGAAAATCTTCAAATTCCACATTTCACTAGCGATGACCTGTTAATAGAATACATACCTAAAGTCATGAAGTTTCTTTCAGATAAAGTAAGAAATTATTTTCTTATAATTAAATTTATTTTCACTGTTCTGATAAATTTCTAACAATTATTTACAAATTTCAGGTGGAACATCTAATTCTTTGCTTCAAGAAAAAGAAGGAGTTCATGTCATCGCTGCTGGTACTTTTACGAGGAAGTGTTGTGGAATATGATGCAGTGGAATTTAATAAGGCGACTTTCCTAGTTGAAAAAAAAGATTTCCACTTTTTCATACACTTTAAAATCCCTACCGCATTCCCAAAGGAAAAGCCAGAAGTGATCCTTCAATCTGCTTATCACATGGACCAAACTGGAAAGCTGTTAACGCAGACAGTAACAAAGTTCCACTGCAGCCTCCAAATGGAATCTTTCCCTATGATTTTAAATATTTTAAATCACATTGAAGAAAAAGAGGTGGAGTCATTTCAATTATCCTGCACTAAAAGAAATCGCTTCTGATTCGACATGACGGTTATTTCGTCGATGAAAACGCTATTTTCATCCTACCTCAGTCGATTAGACTCATTGTTAGTTTTCTCATGTACATGCATTTCTTGTACTTTAAGAGCCCTTGTACTCAGTAAATTTTCTATTTTTTCCTTTGTGTTAGTTGAGAACTGATTACAGGATAAAATATTTACTGTTGATCGTTTCGTGTTATGAAAAAAGCCTTGGGAAGTGAAATGTATTGAAAGACTAGAGGAGAGAATAAAAACTCCATGAACTCAAATGTAAGATACAATTATAATTTATAAATTTACATTTACAAGGCTTATAGTATTAACTCTAGTTTAATATTAAAATAAACTTACGCAGCATAACATTATATTGAATATTCAATGGCCCACGCTCGACCCTTGCATTGTCAATCAACTAATACTTTTAAGAACAGAGTATACACATGGATAAAAGACTAAAGATGATTAGCATTCGTGGCGCATACGAGTAAAAAAAAATAAAGTGGGAGGAGATAAACAATGATTGTGGCAAGAAAAATAGATAAAAAGTATTCACAAATTAATGTCGTGTAAAAATTGGACAATAAGAGTTGATTGACCCGCGAGATATATATATTTATATATCTTTTTAACACTAATAAAAGATCTTTCAATAAGTGCCCTGCCTTTCGTACTTACAAGAGCTGGTCCTGTCACGTACATCGTCTATATTTTCGTACTTAAGTAACGACTTTTTATTATCCTTAAAATTTAAGTCTGCTGCAGATATGAAATAAAATCAATACGATGTAGCGATCAAAAATACAGTAATAAATTATGTAAGGAATAAATATATATCAAAATATGCGAATCAAAGTAAAAGAGGTCCAACCACAGTGTAATAAAAACTCAAACTCATTCGCTTGGACACACGATGCTTTGGCTGTCTCCGCACGTATTGAAATCAATGATTGTTTTCAAACATACTCGAGATACTCGGATCAAGACAAGCTCAGATCCAGCATCACGTTAGAATCTTCGAGTGCCGGAAGTGGCAATGCATTCTTTTCTTCTTCGATTCTCGCATCGGACATTTTTAGGAACTTGATTACTTTTTCGGTCGCAGCTATTCCGCAGCTGCTTACTTCATTCTGAAAGTCATAGGGTTTAAATTAATTAAAATGGATTAATAATTTTAAATAAAATTGTATTAGTTAACGGCATGTGATACTTTATTATAAGAGCAATTAAGTTGCTGTTATATGCTAAATCCTACGTGTCCTTAAGGCAATTATAAAAATTAAATCTAGAAAAATATGCTTACCGATGCCGTCAATTGCATGAAATTGAAGAACTTTTGGAGAACAGCCACCATAGTACCGAAATTATTATCGGGGAGTAAACTCCTGACCAAGGTTTCATAATCCTGAAATGCAAAAAAAAAAAAAACTTATAAATTGATTTTAAAAAACTAAGAACAATAATAAAAAAACCTTTGAAGATGATTCTTACCTTATTATCCATAACTAAGTAACCTAATAGAAGTACAACGTATGCACCTATCAGCGTGTGTTCCATGTGTTTACCTGCCTTCTGCAACACTAAACACAAAAATCCTTCATTATTTGCTCAAAAACAAATTTAAAAAATATATTAACAAATTAAAAATACTGACACATTGCAACCGTTTCTTCAATAAATTCTGCTTGTGACTTTGTGGTAGTTGAAACAGTTTCTGGCTGTTCGGAGTCTTTTTTACCATCCAAAATGGCGTCAGTTTTTTGCTCCTCACAGCGGGCAAGTTCTTCTTGCTTGTAAAAAAGGTCGATGAGTGCCTCCACTCCACTTTCCGAATCTAAGTGCAATTTTTTACTTTAAGTATTATATAAAGCAAGAAAAAACTAACCATAATTATCTAATTTTAATTTACCTTCAAAGATGTTTTTCACACCAGGAGCTTTTGACTCGAGAAGCAGTTGCTTATTGTCCGCACACTGCTGCACCAAATTGATCAAGAAAGTCATAGCTAACATCATCATGTCGAATCTATTCTCATCTGGAATTGATTCGGGAACACGTAAAATAAGATCAAGGCTGCATTTTAAAATTCCGTCTTGCGAACCGATCATCTTGCTACCAAAAGCTGGAAAAATATTAAAAATGAGTTTAGTAAAGAATAATATATTATAATGTTGTTAAATTTAAAAAGTTTGTCGAATAAAATCGAATTTAAAACTAAAGGATCAAGCTTACATTCTGTATTAAATCGATGAGTAAGGTTAATCAGGACTTTGAGAATAACGAGAAGGCATTCTCTAATTACAGCACCAGTCGAGCTTTTATCACTCGGGTCCATGATTGGATATTCAGGGATTTCCCGTGCACAAAGCTGGTAAAGACTAGCTAGAGTGCTCACTAAAACCCCATCTTCATATTTTAACAAGTACACTTGGTTCTCTTCATTCTTAAGCGTGACCTAGACAAAAAAAATAATGAAATTCGATTCAATTTAATTTCATTCCATCATATTTCAAAACGTTTCATAACAGAAAAAAAAATAAAAAATTTGAAGCAGCTTACATTTTCTAAAACGCGCAAACATCTATCAACCTTGCGCAATTTATCAAGTAAGGGATCACTCCAGCCCGATCGTGAAACTTCACTTCCATTTATATGACGATGGCAATCCGTGATGGTTTTTACAATATGCTCGAGGCCACCTAACTTTCGAAGTTCTTCTTTAAACCATGCGCCCGCCCTCCTTGATGTTAAACTCAAGAGAGTTTCCATCGCTAATTGTCCAACCTATTTAGAAAAATAAGTAATGATTAAACTATTTGCAATATTACATCAAGAAAATTTTGTTTTAGTGCGATTGAAGTGGATCCCAAAAATTTATAAGTTTAATTAATTTATTTGATATTGTGAAAGGTATTAACGAAAGTACTTACGGTAATGTTATCAAGATTCAGGTGTTTCGCGTGTCCTTGAGCTTGAATATCCGCGCAAATTTGTCGGACTTTCTCTTTATTTTTTAACAATTCAGCTCGACTCAATCCACAATCGTCAAGAGCATCCTTGTGACTTACGTCAGATTCTAATAAACTAAGCATGAGTTCTAAACAATCACGATCCAGGTCCATGGCTAAACGATCCTGACTTAGAACAAACATAACTGTTGCTGTACACAAACCAAGGCTCTGAAAAAAAGAAAATTATAGAAGATTTATAATTAAGCCTTCAAAACTACGAACGGATTAGAATAATTGCGAAAGAGTATTAAAAGAGTTACAAATAATATGTATTACATGTAAATAATTTAGTAATCACCTGGTCTTTCGTTGCGTCATGAAGAGCTTTAAAGAATTTGGCAACGGTACCATCAGCTCGAACGTGCATCCGAAAAGCTGGAGCCATACATTTACTCGCTAATCGAATTGCTGAGAGGCAACGAGTTGCGTTTGGATTGTTTTCTCGCAAAGTATCCAAAATGTACTCGACATCGTCGTTAAACTCTTGGAACTCTCCACTTTCTTGAATTTGGTGTGCTTTCTTCACATTTTTCACTACAGTGTAGAACTGTAAACAAATTCGAGGAATAGTTATACAATAGGGTAAAGTAATAATTTTCTGGAGCTAAATTTTAAAGTCATAAAAATGTTTAGGGATCATTTTAAAAGAATTTTCAATATAAGAGGCAATATTTTCATCTTGAATCTTTCAATCAATGACACTTTATTCAAATTTTCCTGTGAAAGTCATTTACTTCAACTTATGAAAGTTGCATAACGTAATTATATGTATGTAGTGTGACTTATGATGCATGTGACACGAGCCCTACTTTAAAAAAGAAACTAGTGTCAGCTGACTGCGAATTAGTATTGAAAATAACAGATTGTTAAAGAATTAATTATTTACGATAATGAAGTGCTGCATTCAAGTGCGAATTTAATTACGATAAAAGTAGAGCAATTTATTATATAGAAAACTGAGTTTGCGCTATTTAAATCTTTTAAGATCATTTAAGATTTTCGTAGTAATGTTTAAAGACATTATAATAAATGCTTGGTACAATTTGAAATTTTAGAGAACAAATTTTACCATTATTCAATAGATCAAATTACGAAAAAGTAATAAACTTACACCCTTGACTTTTTTTCCACATCGAATACTCGTAACAGCTTCGAGATCATCTGTGAAGTCCATATCGGTTTCCGGATAGGTTACAACTCTCGTGAGCTCCTCACTCTCAAACTCTTCCTCAAAGGCAACTGTATTTGTAACTGTGTGTGAACTCGACGCCGCATTAGGAATTTGGCTCTCCGTATTCCCCGCATCAGTAGCCGGCGGCTCCTTATCATTATCCGACCACTTGTGTTTATACAAAGCCCTCCTCTTGTTACCATTTGTCGTTCCAGCTGATCTGCTCTTGAAAATACTGCCCTTTTTGGTAGTTGGTTTGCTAACTGAGACATCATTCCTAGGATTTCTAGGAGGCGAAGGCAACACAGTACTCATTTGTTCATCCTGAGTACTAACAGGTACTTCATTCTCTACATTTCCTGTCGCACTCTCACTATCCTCACTACCAGAAAACCAATCTTGATCAACCATCGTCTTGGCCGTGGGAGCTTCACTATCTTTCAAATTTCCCGTCATTATCTGTCCACTTCCAATTTCTCCTTCTTTTTCTTTCTCAGGTTCAGGTTCCGGTTCATGTTCTAATTCTGGTTCTGTTTGATTCTCTCTCACAACTTCATTTAAAGGCTCTTCCGAATACTGCAGAATTTCTTCTTCCAGGATTTCCTCTTGCTCTTCGTCTGAATTCGTTTCCATTGGGATTTCAGGTCGTTGCGAGGGATCAGCATCGCTCGAAAGAATGTCAATCAACTCCTGCGTCGTCGTAGGTAAAGGCTGATCGCGACCAATCAGCGGCTCCACCGAGGGTTTACCCATGTAACTCGGGTTGGAGTCAGTCTTAACAATATCGTAGTGAGATATAAGCGTGTTGTTTGAGTCAGTCACAGACTTTCGGAGCGTCAAAGACAACCCAGAGCTGTGAGAATTCGGGGTAACGGGAGCAGCTGGTGGGGACGTGGTCGGGGATATGATATCCCGCAGGTTTCTAGCACGACTGCGAGTTGTTCTACGGGTGTCGGAATCATCTAGGGGAATTGAAACGGTGGTAACAATTGGCTGGTGAGCAGAGCGAGTTGTCCTCGTTTCGGGCTTAACAACCGGCTCAGGAGGGGACTTTCGCTCCACGTCGAGTTTTGTGGGACTCCCGAGAGGAGAGGAAATCCTGTAGGTGTCGGCATCGGAATCTTCGTCACCACAAATGAGTCGAGCTGTGCCTTTACATATTCTAAGCACTATAGGAGGTTTTCCTTCCTCCTTGTTAGGTACTTGGTTCGCGGCAGGTAGTGTTTCCTGCACTTTTTTCTGTTGAGCAACGTACGTTTTCGCCAGCATCTTGGAGGCAGACTGAGACTGCTTTGGGGGACGTCCTCGGCCATACTGGGAATCAGGTACTTTTCGATAATTCGCTTCTTCGGGACGAGTCCCCTCCGTCGCTGTTGAAGCCGCATTTCTACTTTTGAAAAACTTTTTTGGCTTCACAACTGGAGGCTCAACTTTCTCGGGGTCAGCGTCGAAGGAAAAAGGATCTTTTCCGGAATTTACTCGGGTGTTCTGATTCGCGTAGTCCACCTTCGCACGCTTATTACCGTAAGATGAATGCACCTCTTCTCGCCTTCCTGAAATTTCATTACAGTTCAATCATGATGCAGCTCGATAATCAAAAGCTTCGAAGTTAGAAAGTAGAGGGGTTTTTTAATACAGGTTCCTGTAACCGACACTTACCGTCATCGTGGGTTTGTGTCCGTCCTAAAAGGGTTCGTCTCTGTGCTGAAATTCGAACAACAAAATATTGATAATGAGCGTCCACTTCATTCTAGAAGTGTCAAAACTTAACACGGATAGGAACCAGTTTAGAACCGACATGAACCCTCGATGTCAGTAAATGTAGGCTGTAGGAATTTACTTTGTATATTAAAAATCATTGATGAATTTAATGGAGGCTAAAAAAGTGAAACAATTCAGCTGAACCTTATAAATCTTCACGTGAAGAAAATCAATAAATTCAATAAATTAAATAATTCAATAAATCTTTGAGCGTGAGCGTAAGTAAAAAATTTAATTACGGTGAATAAAACATGATTATTCGAAAGATTGTACAAAATATATACATATATAGGTACGTTTAATCATGATGTAAATGCATTGCGACCTTGAGATAATACACAGTCAAATAAAAATCAAATATTTCGTTTGCCTTGTATCAAGCCAAGTGCAGGTTTTCGTCAAGGTCACTGATCAAATGTATGAAGAAAATCAAAATTAAAAAAAAAACGCAAAAAAGTTACAACGAGGTGACTCAGTGAATACATTCATAGTAAAATTGCATAATAATTGAAACTTTTCCTTTAAATCTACAATAAAATTGAAAGGTTTGCACGTTGATTGTACTCTCAGAGATATTTCAAACACTTTAATGGACTTTGCTTTATTTCATGTTTTATTTATATTTCCTTTATCCTAGTGCTTGCCAATTATAAATGTCTTTTATTAAGTACCGAAAAAGTTTCAAACTGTCTACTTTTACATGCAATTTCCCTAAACTGTTTTTGAATTGGAAAATTTACATGAAATTTACATCAATCTACATTACACTGAGAAACAGTAACCTAGTTTATTTTTAAAAATATAAATCATTACTGTTCAAGGTTTGTTGTGTTGATGAATAAAATCTTGCAAATTAAAATATTTTGAAAATTTAGATAAGAAAATAAAAATTAAAAAATTAAAATTTACAACTTTAAATTTAAATCTTAGAAATAACATAAATATTTAAATCTGGAAAGTTGCCAACTTGATTCTTGCATAAGTTTGCAATATTTCAATTTATCCAAATTTAAAAAAAAATGAACTTGAAAGTTATAAAAACATGTGACTAAAGAGGAATAATTTCCGCGAGTCACAGTAAGATAATAAATAGTAAGGAGAATTACATAATTAAAAATGAAACAAAATGGGAGATTATAAAAATGTATAATACAATAGGAAATAATTTATAAAAATTTTAGATAATATATGCGTTTAACCAAGAAACAAATTGTAGGCAGAATAATATAAACAACGAGAAATTTAGTTTCCACAACTTTACGTTCGCAATAAAATATATTTTTTGATAAAATTAGGCCATTTACCTCTGTTTCGTACAGACGGAGGTAAATGTTAGTAAAAAATATTTATTATTGCGAGTGTAAAGTTGGGGAAAATAAATTTGCTCTTAAAGTAATTACCACATGCCCGTAATTATGATCTAAACTCTTTAGATTATTTGTAAAGAAATAAATATTGTTCAAAACAATTTATGTTTGTTTTTATTTGTAACTGGAACTGTGTAAATTTGTACTGAAATTGCGATGCGAACAGCACCTACAAAAATGTAAAACATTGCGCTTTTCAATTACATACAAGGAATACATTATTAGAAATATTGGCATACGTCAAATAATTATGGCCAAATTGGCTCGTAAAAAGCCTCAAACGTACATGTCTCGCGTTGAAAGTGTTGTTATTGTTTATAATTTTACTGAAATTAAAATCTTCATAAATAAGGCATTTAAATTGTGGGATTAAATTAGTTTATAACTTTAATACTCAGCAAGATTAAATACATGTACATAATTTAAATCAAAATAAAAAAGATGAAGAAAGATTCATTCCTGAATAAAATCGAATAAATTTTAAAACAAATTTTCCCTTGATAAATAAATTTTTAGAGTAAAAAAATAAAAATTACCATTGATATTTGTGCTGCGGATAGACGTGAAAGAAGTTATGCCCCATTTTCCGACGATGCCCGCTGATTTGGCAGCCGAGGGTCGATTGCTGTTTTCCCTGAAGAGCTTGTCAAATTGAATGCTACCTGGAGAAACGGTGCTAACCTTGCGACCATATGATTTCGTGTAACTCCGTGACGTCATTTTGACTGCTTTATTATTTCATAAACGCTCGGCATTCCAAAAGATACACAGTGGGTCGAATGTCGAAGCTTCTCATACTTGCGAGCTCCTTTTTTTCTCGTTATTTGTAATCTGTATACACGACAGTTTGACACAATTTCAAGCAAAGCACAATTTTTACCGGAAGAGTTCGAGTATAAATCTAAGAAACAATAAAAACTAAACGATTTTACTAAGTCCAGAAAAATGAGAAGGGAAATTAATCAGCGTAAGAGATTTTCGGAACATATGAAAGAAACAAACGCCATGTTTCATTCACTCTCTCCAGTGATGCACGGATTTACAAAGTTGAGATTTACACTACAAGTGTCACTCATGACTGTTGAATCCATTTTAATAGGTTCTGCGTAAACCAGACTTTTTTCCGAACTTGATAGTTTATGTAAAACAATAGGATTTTCACGAGAAATATCAATCATAACATATCCTTTCCCATCTGTCGATGTTTTTCGGTCCGACTCGAATACATAAAACTGTTGAGTAAAATATGATCGTTGTAAAGGAAAGTTTAGTTTAAAAACTAACAGATGGAGCGATTTGCGCGGGAACTATCTTATCGATTATGTTGATTTGAATAACAATATTGTATCCGATTGTATCAATCTGAAAAATGTACTTAAAGCATAGAATAAAATGTCAGTATGCAGCCCTAAACGTGAATTTTCTTTGGGCTTAAAACTTTATTGAGCTATAATTTGAATTTATAAAATAAAAAGGCATTTAGGTCTCTTTTATTGACGTTTTTGAGTTGGTACAACAGTTTTATCCTGTGAAAAACATAGAGATCTACATTTCCATTAGTTCCGAGAGCGCTACCAGTGGACAATGTAGGAATTACAATACCACGTGACCTATTTGACCTAACAAATGAAAAATGAAAATGATGAAAACCCATGTGAAAACTAGGTGAAAACAAGTGAAAATGACGGAAAATTCATAGCAGACGGCGATTTCTAATTAGAAATTTTCTTCGAAGGGTCGCTCTTAGCATTAAATTAAAAGTAAAGCCGACATGGAAAAAATAGAGGCAATCCCATATCTCTGATG
>JAUEJJ010000046.1:2888616-2927335 GCA_032164275.1 Synergus coniferae
TGGTAAGTGGTACACGGTGTAACCGGCGTGACGTTTCTTTTACTACATACATACTTCGAGATTATAACTGTTAAAACCAGTTAAAACACTTGTGCTGATTGTATTTATATGCTAAAGAAATTCAAAGGAAGTACTACAACCTACTTTGCAAAATAATATGAGTGTCTCCAGCCTTTTCAAATAAGTGAGATGAATTTAGAAAGAAGCACTTGATTTTTGAGGTTATCTCTATCAGATGATGTGGCAACATGGGCAACACTGTATCGGTGGCCTCACACCTGTACAATCGTCGTGTGTAAGTGTAACCTGTTTCACTATGTACAAGATGCATTAGGTTTGCTTCATCTTATGGATGTGGTTCGTCAAGTTTGACAATAATCGTCTAATACCTTTCTTGTTGAGGACGTTTCTTCTTGAAAAAAGTGCCGAGGGTCTTGTCGTGGACGTTGTATGCGGACATTTCTATTTCGTTGACCGTCATGTGGCAAAATCCGAAATCGCGGAGTGCTTTGACGGGAGATCTTCATTGACATGAAGGTTGTGAAGAATCCTCTGGTCTACGGGCCACTTCTTTTTGGTAGATTCTCCGGTGACACTTTCTTCAAAACCTCCCGAAAGTGCGCGAGTCGTGGCAAATCGGATAATCGTTTTTCACACGACACGAAATAAAGGAAAAATCTGTGAAAATCTGCTCGTTTTTTCGACCCATGTTTGAGCATCGCTCTGCGGCATCAAAGCCAACCACGAGATTTCAGGCGGAAGGTTGGAATTTTTCAAGGTTTCTAGGACTCTTTGGAGTCAAGTTTTCGAGCAACCCGGAAGAGAAAACAAGTTTTTGCGATGGCTTCAACGTCGACAGGACTAACATCGGCGCAGGTTTTAATGAATAAGGGAAAACCTGGGGCTGCAGCTTACGTTCATGCAGAATGTGCAGAACGCAGCAACCGGACGATAGAATCCGGCTGCCCAAGTAACCTTGGTGGTATTCTGGATATCTTACTAAATCCTAATACAGCCATCGACGACTGGGAGACAATTGACTGGTGCAAGTGGCTTATGGCTGGTGGTAGAACACCGGATGAGTTTGTCAACACAGGTTTGTAGTTAGACAATCCATCTATTCGCTTTTGCACGTGTATATAGTTTCGATTCACTTGAAGCTTTTGTGTTGGAACAATGTCAAGTTTAGTTGGGAAATTGCTTTTTTTAGAAATAGATTTCGTTGACTATTATATTCAAAAGATGACGAGATTTTAGACTAAAAAAGTGCAAGGAATATTAAAGGTGTGGACTCCCCACTAAAGGAAAAAAAAAAAAATCGAAAACAGGGAAAGTTTTTGAAGCAATAATATAATTATAATTTTGAAGCAAAATAATATCCGTATTAATAAAAATTCAAAATCTTTGGCTTCCAAATGGCGAAGAACATTACAGAAATGTAAAGCTAATTGTAATAGTAATTAAAATTTGAAAACGAGATTTTGGAGTCATTAAATATCCTGCACCACTGCTAACTTTGGAAAATCGGTTTAAAAAAAGTTCGACCTTTAAAATATACAAATTTCAAAAAATTAAAATTTGAAAGCACATTTAAGCCATCCGGTTTGGAATTATTTAAAGTCATAAAGAATTAATCGCAGATTTGAAACATTTGAATTTCAAAACAAAATAGTAAATTATTTATTTTGTATCACCAACAATGTCGAATGTTCTCAAATGGAAATAAAGTACATAATGAAGTTTTATAATGAATTTTAAAATTTATTTGGTTTTTTTCAAACGACTATATATTATCTATTTTTGCTCCTAGAACTAAGAATTTTGAAATGATCGATTTATCCTTTTTTTGGATTAATTTATTGAATTAAGTAAAAAAAAAAGACATTTCTGTCTGTTCAAAGGATTTTAGGCCTGTCCATTTGTTGTCATTAGACGTCAAGATGGTTACATGTGAACAGGTTACTGACCGAGTAGATTTCAAAATCAGATAATCGGTCCAACAACCTGAAATGGAATAATGGATCAGTCTCTAATGTCTTATCTCAAAAACGTTGGGACTACCCTAAAGCTAGTTTGGGATACAACTTCTAGAAGTGGTGCAACTTTTTTTTTTAAGGTTTTATCATAAAATCTTTTAATTCTTATTTATAAATTTTGCAACAAAAAATGTTTTTACATACATTTGAAAATTCCAACAACTTCAAGGTTACTGACCGGATATAAGGTTATTGAAAGTAAAAGGGTATTGACCGCACGTAGATCCAAATTATTCAGGGAGACGATTCATCCTCAAATTATGACACGTCACTATTGTAACGTTTACAACCGATTAAAAATAGCTGTTTTTAATTGAAATTGATTTTTAAATAATTTAAAACTTTCTCTCGAAATCTGAATTAATTATTCACTGATTTTTGCGCTTAAAATTTATGAATTTAATTAAAAAGAAAATTCATCTTACATGTAATTAGTTTTTCTGAGAGATTTTATCATAGTAATATGTATGTATTCCAAATATGTATATTTCTGATATTTCGAGGATAGTCATTGTGATGCACTAAGGCATAAGTCCAGGAAAACACTCGTCAGATTCTCCTATAATAATGAAGGGCCATTGAAAGTAAAAGGGTACAACACATTTTATTCTTTGAAGAATACAGAAAGCGATTTATTTTTTTCCTTAATTTTTGTTAAAGCAATAAACAATAATAACCGAATTTTTAAATTTGTTATCTTCGAGGTTATCATAAAATCTTGATAAAATTGATAGATTGACAACAACAGCTTTAAAACAATTTTTATATCGGTAGACTAGTAGTTTTTTTAATGTGAGTAAGGTGTTATTGAAAGACAAGGTTATTGACCGAAGTCACACGGGTAATAATTCCACTCAAAATCCTGTTAAGATCATTGGGAAATAAAATATGCTTTGTGAGGAAAAATTTTTCATAATATTTCTAATTGTAAAATAAAAAGTAAAAATTAATGTTAGCTTGTATTTATGACAATAGATCATTTTTGAGTAGGTAATGATTACTTTTCTAAAGGTAATATCTTTTATTGCGAGAATAAAAAAAATTACTTATAGAGAAGTGTAACCTTCATGGTAGTTTGAAACAATCTAATGTTTCTAAATTATCCTTAGAATTTTATCTTTCAAATAAATAAATTTTTTAAACATAAAATAGTTAAATATTTAAAATTTTTAATGTTTGACAAAACACACTTTCATTTGCTTTGTTTGCAGAAAATCTAATTACTGTTATTGTATACATTTTAATTTATTTATTCGATTTAACGTTTCAGTGAGGATTTATGACAATGCTACCAATTGTGGATTAGTTTGGACGCCAAATTTTGTTGCCTATCGATGTCGCACATGTGGTATTTCTCCTTGTATGTCTCTCTGCAAAGAATGTTTTAAAAAGGGAAATCATACGCAACATGACTTTAACATGTTTATTAGTCAAGCAGGAGGTGCTTGCGATTGTGGTGATACATCTGTGATGAAAGAGACTGGGTAAAAACGAACTTTCTAATATTAAATTATGATATTATTTTTGTTGTATACTCCAAACATCAAAATGTTTTTCTTTTTTTAACAGATTTTGTGACAAACATGGTCCAAAAGCCGCTGTCAATAAAATCGTAGCACCTTCTGACTTAATGTGTGTCGCTGAAGCTATGATGCCAAGGATTATTCTTCGTCTTATCCAACATCTTCGCGAAAATTGGTAATTTACAGTTAGATTTAGTTTTTAGGCAATGAGTCTTGCAAAAAATTGAGAGTTTGTCAGTCTAAATTTTAGCAATTTCTCTAGATTAGACGGATACTAAATTTTTTATTGTTTTCCCTTACAGCAAAGTCGGAGTGTCCGACTATCGAGTCGCTATTCAAGACGCAGATGCATATTTAAAGATGCTGCTTGATTTCAATAATATGGGAGCAGTAATGCGACATGTGATGACTGCAGCACTCACAAATCCCCAAAAATATCGATGTTTCATGGATCCTACGGTCTCGACTGGCCAATCGGATTACGACAATTACTGTCAGGATAGCAATAAAATTTACCAAGACGCTATTAAATCTTTGCCTAATCCTGAGCCGCCAGACGAGTACAAAGGTAATAAAAGCAGAAATTCTTTATCAAATTCTTTATCAGATTCTTTAATATATTATAGAATCTAATATCATTTCAGAATGCGCCTCACTGCGAGAACATCTGGAACATAATACTTTTTTGGAAGAATTGGTATTCTGGACAGTCGCTTACGAATTTCCTCAGAAGCTTGTGTGTTTTTTGTTGAATATGCTTCCGGATCCTGATTATAAAGAAGATTTAACAAGAGCTTTTGTTCTTCATTATAGTAGGATTTCTATGATGCTGGAACGATCGACTGATCCAGAAACTCTGAGCAATCGAGTCGTTCATGTTAGTGTGCAGGTGAATAAATAGATTTTTATTATTATCAGATTTCTGAGGGTTCGAAAATTTAAAGATGATAAATAAAGTTGTTGATGTTTAACTTTGAATTTAAAATTTTCAGCTCTTCAGCAACGAAGGCTTAGCGCTTCGAATGGTTGATCAAATGAAACTATTACATGTAATGGTGATCAGCCTAAAGTACATGATGAGCAAAATACTTATTCAAAACACACTCCACGGTACGTAAAAAATTTTGGTTTTTAAGTCCCTTATTTTTAAATTTAATTTTGAAACCTTATTTCAAGACTGTCATCAAAGTATGAGACCATTTTTTAGTTTTATTTTTATACCAATACGTTTTAGATCCAGACAAGAATTTTCACTACGTCGTAGACTGCGGTCGTCAAGTAATGAAGGAGCACTGCTATTGGCCCCTGGTATCTGATCTAAATAATGTGTTGTCACATAAACCTGTCGCAGAGCGTTTTATGAGTGACCATACCCTTTTGGAAATGTGGTTCGATTTTCTCTCCATGTTTCAAGGTGAGACTTTCAGTCTTTTTAATTAAATTTATACGTCTTTAGTTATCGAATAAGTCGTTACGTCCGATCTAATATATCCTTATTTTATAGGCATGAACGTGAACCAAAGAGAACTGGGCCAACATGTAGAATTCGAACCTAACACTTACTACGCTGCCTTTAGTGCTGAGTTGGAAGCAAGTGCTTATCCAATGTGGGCTTTAGTATCTCATTTGCAAGGACCTGAAAGTGCTGTCCTCAGTCGAAGAATCCTCACATTTTGTCTCTCTGCGTTACAAGACTGGTTGGATGCTGTGAATTATACTGATACGAATGTAGTGAGTTCCAGTTTTTTGTTAAAACGTTAAAAACATTGCGATAATATAAGAAATGCTATTCTGTTTGAAATTTATGGTATTTAAATATTGAAAACTTTGAACTTTTTTTCATATATTTGTTTTCTAATCATTTCAGAGTGATAGACTGCAAGTTTCTTTTCACCTCCCACTTCACAGATACTTTGCAGTGTTCTTGTGTCGAGCTGTGAGACAACAAGGAGCAACTCTTCATGAGCTGTTACCGTCAAATGAAATGCTCCATCTTCTTATGATGCATCCGCTACGTGTACAGGTTAGTAAAATTTTACTTTCTTTGCAAAAATTAGATTTGTAACACTTCTTTAAATTTTTGAAACTTGTTAAGTTCTGATTAAATTCTTTATGAAAGGAAATTTAAAGACTCTCAGAGAACTTATCTCAGGTACTCGCTTCACTTCCTTCAAAAATAATTTAAAAATATTATTTGCACGAAAATTTCGCTTCTCTAATTTTGGTGGACTGCTTGTTTAATTCTATTTCATCATTACAATCGGTATGTCCCATTATTTTATTATATACAAGTATTTTATGGTTTAATAAGCACAATCAGTTGACCTTCGTGTAATATAAAATAAGCTTCATATTTATAAGGACTTTAATGAAAGTTTCTCGTTATCACATTTATTACAAACGGTAAAATATACATCGTAAGTTTAGTACTAGATACAAATATTGCTGATTAAGATAAAATCACAGAATTTCTCTCGAGTGGAAGTAGCCAGTAGTTTCGACAATGCTGAACTCTATGATATTTTTGGTTTCAATTACAACAAATTACATCCTATCATTACCGGCAGGTTGTAAGAATAAAAGTTTTTCAGATTTTCCGCTTTTAATAGTTACTCGAGTATTTCATCGTCATTTAAGGAAATCAGAATCTAACTAGTCTAAATCACTATTTTAATAAATCATATTATCGAATACAAAAAAGTACACTGTAAAAGACATTTCTAATCCTAAGAAAATTTATTTTCGATACTAATTCTATTCATGGAAGTTTTTACTTGATATTAAATGAAAATACATTTATTTTCAACTCATCTCGTATTATTGATTATAGATTATGAATTATAGAATCGAATATAGTGCCTTAGATTATAATACTTTTTATATCTTCGAAGCACACGTTAGAGAAGAGGAATTTGTGAGATTAAAAAACGAATTTACCAATGTAGCGATTATGGTATTTTCAAAAAAGTACATTTTTCTCTGCGTGCTGTAGTTAATCGATTATAGCACCTGAAAAATCACTGTTTTGTATTTTTGTTCTCGTGATAAAGATATATTACGAATTACGCAGCAGTAATCTCGTTACTTAATCCGATCACGGGTGTCGCTGGTGACAAATCTACTTGCAAATGTCGCGAAAAATTATAAGTTATCAATTTTAGAGCGACGAACCCACCCGATCCCTTTTGACCCTTGTGGAAAATTCCGGCTCCAGCGATTGGAACAGGAGGTTTCGGTTCTATTGGTTGAATATCCAAGAATGGAATTGTTGTTTGTCCAGCGTCTTTTTCAAGATCAGTAGGTGCAAAGTGGAGATATTGATTCGACCTAGAATCTGGAACTGCTCTCGATTGCAAACGAGTCGGAATGTCTGGCTTCTCCAACGTCAGTTCAGTCCTGAAAAATTAATTATCATTTTTATTGTAAATGATAGAATTTTCAAATTTTTTTTCTCCTGGACTATGAAAAAAAGGATTAGCATTTTTTTTACCTCTTTCCGACGACTGTGATATGTTCGTTGAATCCTTCATTTGCATCAGTGTTATCATTTGCGTACCAACGGCTCTTTTCTTTCATCAGAGTTCCACTTGTGAAATTGAAAGGCGTCGCGTGAATTTCGAGATTTAAATGAGCGCCGAGCAATTTGAATCTGAGACCTAAAAGAAACATTAAATTAGGTTTTGAAGTTCTTTGTTGCTTTGAAAATTTGAAGCATTGCTGATTGTCCTTACCAGTTAGTAAATGATCAGGCGGAGGAACCAAATCATCCAAGTCCATTGCTCTTTTTTCCCAGACGATAGTATGATAGTCAATTCCATTTTTAACATTTCGATCCAGAATTGTATAGTCGTCGATTTCTTTCCAAGAAATACTTTCTGAATCGATGTTTCCTTGAGGAAGAAGTGTTCCTTCCTTGATTTGGATGTGGATGATTTTGTTTACTTTCTTTAGTCTTACTCCAGTTACAACTCTGAAATTTTTAATTTTTAAAGTCAGATATCACTGACTTTATGAAAAAATTGACTTAGAGATTATTTGTAAAAGGATACCCACTTGTTGTTTTCGATGTCAGAAAGGACATCTCTCAGGTTGAAATAACGATCAGAATTGACGTTGTGATCATCACAATAACAGAAACAATAACTGCAATGCCAGAAAAGCCAACGCCACCAACTGTCGACCTTTGTTGTTCCTGCAGGACAGCTGTTCTTGCGACCAAACATCTGCCCATTTTCGTATTCGATGTACTCGTATCTTCGAGAACTGTTCTTTGTCTATTCGAAAGAAATGTATTTTTAACAGATTCATCTTAATTTTGATTTTAATTTTAAAATTAATTGACGCTTTTCAAGAACGGTTCTTACCGATGGGCAGATCCACATGTCGGAGTCAATATACTGGCAGTGTAGAATTTTTCCGTTGCACCTTTTTTGTTGGGAGCAAAACTGATTTTGGTAACAACCTTGTTGTTTTGCAACAGTGTAATAACCACAGTTTTCTCTGCAAGTTGTTATGTCGTTAAGGTCTACTTCGTTCACAATATAACCTTGGAAAAGTTGCTTCAGTTCCGTGTAGGTTTCCTCTGTAAAAAAAAATTATGATCAGAATAATTTTCATAGAGAGTAATTACAAAACTAAATTAGTAGAATACAGGATTTGTTCTCACCAGATTTATGAACTGCTGGATCACATTTCCAAACATCTCTGGGTGCAAAAGCCATTGCTGTTTTTACTGCTCGGAGGGTTTCTGAAGTTCTGATTTCGTATTCTCGTTTTATCTGTTCCATTTCTTCAGTGAAAGAGCCTGAAATAATATTTGAGAATAATAAATAGTATACTTTCAACGTATACATATTATCTTATTTATTATTGTGTTTACTTTAATACAAAAAATACCGTTTTCGTAAAGTTTTAGCAGAGTTAAGGAAAACTGCATCATCGTGTAGCCTTTAATTTCAGTGAGGGCAATCGTATTATACAGATTGTATAACAGTTGTTGAGGGGATTGGTGTACGTTACAGATTTGTGAGGTAGCTTCCTGCAAATTGAAAAATTATTAATCTAATTAGTTTAAGAGGTTGATTTTGCAAGATTACTACCAAATCTTAATCTCTGGATTATTTTCAAAATTGAATGCTTCCAATCTTAAATTTTTTTCGAATTTGACCAATTTTGAATGTTTCATAGTTTAGATTAGATTATAATTTCCTTTTCTTCATTTTGCAGTTACCTGATAAGCAGAAACAAAGAGATTTTGATTGACGATGTAGTCTGCAATGTGTTCAAGAGCCAATGGAATTGAAAAGTTGGGATCTTTAATGACGGTTTTCGCAAAATTGACCCATTCTTCGGTCCGGAAAATGCCATTCTTATCAGAAATCTCTACTTGCATTTCTCTGAACCGCATGTACAGACCATTTATCCTTCTCATTTCGATTTGCGTTCTTGCCCAAAGCCAAACGGAGTTTAGAACATCCAAATATTGGTCTGGAGGAGATGTGAAAGTTTTATCTGCTTTATCGCCGAACACTTTGAAAACCTTCACCAGATTATAGACCGAGCCATTCTTCTGGAGATAATCTTCGCTCAGATCGTCCCCTTGTTTCAACAAAGCTTGTCGTAAACTGTCTATCACTGAGTACTGCTTTTGCACAAGAGCATTTGTCCCCAGAAATAGGAGACACACAACAAATATCACCTTCAGTCTCATTTTTCACTTCTCAATTTTCCATACACTTTTGGGAATCCGGTTTTTCAAACCTAAGAATGGAGACAACCGTTACTTGTTTGCTGTTTTTGTTAAATTTACTTCAATGGCATTTTGCTTTTGTTTCAGAGAAATGTTTTTTATCATGAGTTTTTCCAAGGTGCAGATAAATTTCAACTTGAACTCGGGAGCAAAATGTTCAAGAAGGTGACTAAAAGCAAAAAGATGAAAGAGAATTTTAACTTGAAATTATAATGGAGATGTGAAACGTGTTATGAATTTTCAAGACGGGAGACAAAGTATGTTAAAACGTCTCTTGGGTGCTCAACTTGGCCTACCATTTTTGGTCTTTAGGAGAAAACTTGTTGGATTAGAAAAATTAGATGATTTCAAGTTTTATTTCCAAACAGAATCTTGACCCTTGCCATTGTTTTTCTATCGAGTTTTTTCAAGATTTCGTGGAGACGAATTAAACGTAGCTTTCTTATCAGCGTTTATTAAAAATTCTAAGGAAACCTTAGTTCTGCGATTGAAACATCCTTGAACTCATGAAATGATTTCGTAAATACAAGTGATATTACGTATGTTATGGGAACTAAAGAATGCGGGCTTGATAAACACAATTTGCTGAATTAAAAGTTTACTAGAGCACCGAATACTTCCCATCAGTTCTGAGTGCTGTGAAAAAGTAGATACTATTCCCAGAATCTTGATTACTGTTTTTTAATGTTCACGTACTATGAATTACGTACTTCCTCTGTGGCCTATATTTAACCCTAGTCAATTATCCCAGTTTTCGTAATTTTAATTTACCTCGTCATTTAATTGATTTGTATTTTAATTTATGTAATTTTGTGATATAAAAACCACATGATATGATTAGAAGGAAATGGACTGACGACTCATTCGAATTGCAAATTGCGTTTTTCAGCTTTCAAAGGTCAGTTTAGAATTCAAAAACGTTTGTTTGCTAAATAAATTTTCGCTTTGAAAAAAGAGGTCACTTTCGGTCAATTTAGCAAGGTTTTCTCCACTCTTCACTTAAATCAATTTATTATTTGAATCAATTTCTAGGGTAAAGTATTTCTGATTGAGTTACGAGGGAGTGTAATACAAGCTCTCTAGTTTGACAAATACACAATGCAAAGTTTTCGTAAATATTCCTACATTACATCGACACTATGAAGTTTATTATGGCCACAGCGCAAAAGCAAGAGATGTCTTGAAAATTGCTTGCGTCGCTGAAATAAAAGAATTTCTTAGAGTCACTGGTGGTCGCTGGATATTGAGTTTTTTTCGCGAAACAACCAAGTTGCTTTGCAAGTTTCAAGTGACAGGTGTTTACAAATCACTGTGGAGCCTGGTACACGCACTCCAGTTCACTTATACTCGACTCGATCCCGTTCGACCAGAGTTTCTCTGCTTGTATTCAATGCACTGACTTGCCACAACTCAGAAACGAAGGCCTTGCTGCTCGGTTGTGCTAGCTGCTAGCTTGTACCCAACTGAAGGGAATTCCATTCATCTGGCCATTTCAGTCATTTCACTCGCTCCGATCCCTCTCCTTGCTCCTTCTTTTGCAACGTCATCGGGCGCATGTCTCTTTATGTATTCATACGGATTGCTTCGATAACACTTTGCACTCAAAAAATCTAAAGTTGAAATCACTTTCGGAGATAAAGGATTCAAAATCGTTCCGAAGACATATCTTGCTCTAAAATATATTGCAGGAGTCGATAGTTTGATGAATTAAAAATTTAAAACGTTTTTTTGATATGAAACCAAATGGAAGCATTCAAATTGGAAAGAAACAAAATATTTACCACTGGTAGTAATCCGGGGTGGTCACTAGACCGAGAAGCCAGGAAATGAGTAAGTGACAGATGACAGTGAATTTATTTTCTGATTATAATTTTTTCTAATTCTTTGTAGAACAAACTATTAAACTTCTTCTAATTTGCTACCAATAATTTAAATAATTGCATTACTTAATTAGCCTATTATAAGTATATTAAGCAAATGATGAAATAAATTTTCACTTTTAAGCATGTTTAACAACATGTGCTCTAAGGTTGATTACGTGGAAGATAGTCAAGACTTTCGTTTTTTAAGAAACTTTAATTGCAAATTCCCAGATTAAATTCTATGTAAAAGTGTAATTCTTTTGGGATTTGCAGTTGAAAGGAGTATTCTGATTGATGTGAACTTTATTGAATTCAAGTGGCACACATTTCCTCAAAATAATGAAATTCAAAGATCAGAGGTTGTCATTGAAATTATCTCTGAGTAAACAATAATATTTTATTTTTCATTCTCCATAATTTTTTATAGGAATTACGAATGACTTTCAAGTTTTGCAAATAGACATTATTTTGTACACAATCTTATACCTTTGTTAGCTTGAGTTTATAACTAATTACTTTCCTCAGGCTGTCATTTCAGTCTTCTAATTAAAAAAAAAATCTTATTCTCTCTATGATAAATATTTAAAGGAAATCTTAACAGCAACCTTTTTCACAATTGCATCTCTAGACATTCCTCTAGATAAAAAACAATAACGATGTAATTGAGATTTCGTGTAAGTCGACACCGGAAAGTAGTTTGAGTCATTTGTGAGAGTATAGACTTATTATGCTACCGCGCGTACATAAAATAACGTTACTTATTAGTACATGATAACATTTACGGAGGGTTCAGTTACTCACTCTGCTGACTTGATAATATATGAGATGATATTTAGACTGCAACTTGATGAAAACCAAAGTTAAAATCTTGTTTGAGTTTTCAGTTCTGAATCTTAAAACCTGTTTCTATTGATTCTGATTCTTAATTTCAATGCTTTAAAATTAAAAGACTTTTATTTGACCAAAATTTGAGTAAATTGTCTTTCCAAAGTTTTAAAAACTGAAATATTAAAATCTTCAATCCAAATTACAAACGAGATCACGAAAATTGTATATATTTAAGAACAAGATCAATGTGAACTAATATTGAGATTTTGAATTAACAGATTCGAAGAGGTCAACGCCTTCCTCCAGTAGAGGGCTGGCTTTTTTTGGTTACCTTCATTCTATTAGCCAGCATCTGTAGAATACTCTGCTCGAAGATATCAAACTGCTGAGGCACAACTTGTCTGTAGATTGATTCCAATACGTCCCTCAAGTCACCCAGTCTATGAGAAACAGCCGTTTTCGCAAAATCCTTCATCGTGTAGGTCTCATATTTATTAGGAGACCTGGCATAATGTATAAAGTTTTGATACAAGTTCTCAACTTGACCGATAGACTTGTACAAATCATGCATTGCTTTTTCAAGCCTTTGTCGTTCTGGGATTTCATGAAGAATTCTCGATACCATCGCTTCAGTCCGTGCTTCCATTTTATCTTCAATAGAATCTAACTTTCTGGATACCAAGTTAATACGATTCATGAGCCGTTTCTCCATTCTTTTCACGAAGGGAAAATCATATTCCCCATTTTCGTTGGGTTGTTTTGGTCGGATCCACTCCCACGATTCTAGAGCATCAGTTACCGTTTCTTTAGTGAATTTGAGAATTTCAGTCACATCTCCAAAGCTGATGTCGAATTGGAAGCTTGGTTGCACAACAAAAATGAGTAAACAGAACAATAAACTGGTCGTTTGAAACCGAATCATGATGAACGACTAACTGATGTTCGTTATTTATCTTGGTAGAAGATCAAAACTGATTTTTAAGCATGGTCTTGATGTTTAGATGATAAACAGCACTTTTCCCGAGAAAAAAGGAAGGTTGACAAACTTTGAAACTTTTTTTATCTAAGGGGAAAAGATTGACTCGATAAGTATGGATGCTCTATTCCATCGGGGACAAGATCCGTAACAACCGCTCACTGCAAACTCACAAAGGCACAAGCCACAAACTGTCTGTTGCTGTCTGTCGACTGAGAAATGAGAATAGTGAGAATCAGTTGAATGGTTAAAGCAGGGTCGGCTCGAGTTGTTGTCAGGGCCCCATTGATCAAAATTTTGGTACAAAGGGGCCTCTTCTGTGCCTGATCAGCCTGATGGGTCTTGGGCCCCAACAAAAAGGAGAGGGATCTTTAACCTTGATACTTTCGCCATGACGGTACCGTTATATTTATCTAGAGGAAGTCATCTTCATTCTTCAGAGTTTTTTAATTTGAAGGCAATTCACATTTTTTTGTACATGCGATGTATCAAATTCTCAGGAATCATTGTTTAAACAATGTGATTAAGAATTACATTTTTAGCTGCTTTCACTGTCTGCTAAATCATAAGCAGTGAAGAAAATATTTTGAAATACATTCAGTGTAAATTTCTTGTTCCTGAAAAAAATTCAATTTAGCAATTATTCAAAATACGGATTATAGAATTTTTAGACTCAATTTTAAATTGTAAAAAAGGCAATTTAGAACTTTTTGAAGTGAAAACAATTTTGTCCTTGATACAAAGATTACTTGCAATAATTTTCTTTTTTATGAAAATACTTTGTAAATCAATTTACAGCATTCATTGCTAATTGTGCCGTCCCTGAAAGAATAAATGCACGAGATACACGACTTATAAATGGTAGGATTGGATATCTAAGTCATTTGGAGTGCAGACCCTTTTCTGACTTCAACCAATCACTGATCTCGAGCTTTCAAATTAAATGAGTCTTTTCATGAGGATTCACCGACGTCTAATACGATATGTGATAATTAGCGATTTAACTTTGTGTGGGTGGTTAATACGTAGTGAGTCCATTGGCCTGAAATTTAAATGAAAAGTTAATGTGTCTAAAAAGAAAAATGCAATTTCTGTCCAAAACTTTTATAAGTAATAACTCAATTTAATTAAATTAATATATTTCACGATGAAAATACGTTGAAAATGAAATTTCAGGTTTAAACCATTTTGGGGAAATGAATTATATTCATGTCAAAAGATTTTGTTTGCTTTTTACTCAAAGATACTGTTTTTCACACATCTGCTTGTAAAGAGAAGGTAGTTGTGACTCACCTTTGTTGAAACCGGATATGATTCTATATTCTCGCAATTAAATTAAGTCAATAGGTTTAAATAGGGACGAGATTGATAATAATTTATAAAAATTGTATTTAAAAGCTCGTTTTATTCACGGTACGGATAAAACTTTTGCACAGGCTTTTTTTATGTAACGGAATTGATCGCATTTTTTAGGACGTCAATGATACTTTTTTGTATACTTTTTTCGCACGTCTTTGACGATGAACTGAAGAACAAATAAGCTTAGAGTGCATGTGATATCATAATTTCAATGTCTTTCGAAAGAGATAATAATTTTAACATTTGCTAAATCTATTAATACATGAGAATGTAAAAAATACGTAATTATTTTCGCTTGCAGGAAGCGGAAGTATAAATATCAGATGTTTGTATCTTTTATCAGTTTGTACAAATTATTGTTCCTACTACAATGCTTGATGCAATAATCAACGACAGAATTCAATTATCTCAGCATTTCAGTACCGATATTTGATGTCCATTTTGTAGAATATTTCTTTAAGAACATTTGTATTTATATATATTTAATTTTACGATTAATTCACCTGTTTTAGGTCGCTTTTTACGAAATTCTAAACGGTTTGTGGGTGCGTAACGGACTTCAAATTAAGGGTCAAGCAATGACCTATGTTCAGTCAAATTTCTGCAATTCTATGGTGGATGCAGATATTTATCTCCTGCAAATTTGTGCAATGAAACTACAACCGGACGTTTTTCTCAAAACAGTCATTGAAAAGTAAGGAAAAATTACTTTTAAATGTAGAATATCGAGAAATTCAGGGAATTTTAAAATTTGAAACATCAACCCTCGTATTTTCGATTTCTTTCGCTATAAGCTCTAATATTTATTTTATTTAATTGTTTTTACTTGGTAGGTTCCATGTGCGAGAATGGATGAGTCTCAGCCTTTATCACGCACCTCAGAATGAATATCTTGAAGGAGAACACGACACCCCGATGCTGGAGAGCTGCTTAACTTTTTTGGCTACCTTACTTAATATTCGCACGAATTTAGGTATAATTTAAACTTTACACTCAATATTTTTTTTGAAGTTTCTATGAAATTTGTTACTACAGTATGAATTTAATTTCTGCATTTGAGTTTACAAGAAACTTTTCCCTTACAGGACTTTCAGATGCTGAAATGGCGGGTCTGGAAATGGTAACTTTGTTGTGTATGGGAGATAAAACACACAGTCAACTAATGGAACTGATGCCAGAACGATGTGGTACTACTCAGAACAGAGATTTTGAAGCAATTTTACGAGACGTAAGTTTAATTACAAATCAGTACGTAAATTTAAAACGAGAAATATTTTTAAAAAATTTAATGAATAATTTCTCGATTAACAGGTGGCAGATTTTAGAGCACAGAACACCGAAGCAAGTGGAAATATGCAGCAAAGAATGTACGGTCCTAAGCCTCGTGTTTGGGAAGAATTGTTCGATCCTTTGCATGTTTCGCTGAGAACAGTACATCGCAAGGACTACCAAGTAGCCATGGATCGTTTCATTAAATAGTAAGAATTTACCTTTATTTAAAATAAATGTACATTTTGCTATAAATTACTCTCTTACTTTTAAATATTATTTTTCAGTGTGAAACAGTCTGGAAATATAAAGAACTGTGCGACACCCTGGCCACCGTTCCGTCATCCCGTCCCAGTTTCTTCGGATTACGAGGATCCAAGACTAGTTTTGCGATCGAAAGTCTTTCACTCGATGATATACATTATTTTGTATAAATCAGTCAATGGACACAATGTTTCAGAGAACGTAATGGCACTCGCTATTTATCTTTTAGAGATGGCAGTGATGAGTGCAGAAGTTCCAGATAAGGCTGTAAGTTGTTTCAAATTCAGCAATAACTTTATTTTCTTGTTCTATATTATTTGCAGAGATTTTAAATAAATTTAAAAATAATCTTAAATTTTACAGAGTAATCCACTGTGTCAGTACACCAGTGGAGATTCTCCTCGCGTGATAAAGGACATGGATTTGTCCAGTTGGTTTGCAAGTGATGATTTGTCCGAAAATCTTAGGACAGTTGTGCCTCGCGTGATTTTGATGCAAGAAGTGGAACACAATATTATGAGTAGTGAGTTCTGTAAGTAATGTTTAATATTAGGTATATGTATATTGTATATATAAACTTTTCAGTCAAGTTCTTAATTTAAGAGTAACTTAATTTACTTTATCTAGTAGGCATACTAACGAATCATGTATCTAATTTGTAGGCGACTTTGACTGGGAAGTTCAAGGAGAAATGACTGAAGTAGCTTCTACTTTAATGTTAGATGATAGTGCTGATGAAAGTGCTTTAGCCCTCGCGTTTGGTACTGTGGATGCAAATAGTGACACAATGGACGAATCTGCTTCTCTCCCAGCTTTACCTTCCACAAATGGTGAGATAACCTTGTTTGAGTTTAACTTCTGAAACTAATTTCTTTAAAATTTCATATTTTTTTAAATTTGATGTCTTCCTCCCTTAAGAGATTTTCTCACACCTTTAAAGATAATCATTATTACAGTCCGCATGAAAGTTAAGTGTCTTGAATTTGAATTAATATTCCCGATCTTTTATTCTTCGAAAATGGAGTGGAATGGTTTTTTCAGTTAGAATTTGCGTTACTGTTTTTTAGTTGAATATGGTATGGCTATTGTGCCTGAAGATGGAATTGTTGCCATTCCTCATGCCAACAGTGAAGATGATTTAATACCATCTCTGCAAAGAGCTTTGCCACCATCCACTGAAGAATCTATGGCCCTTGCCCTTGAATTACCTCCTTCACCGAATCGTATGTTCTTTCAGTTTATTTATTTTTCTTTATTTTTTTAGTTGTTAAAGAAATAGATACTAACTTAAATTGTTTCAAAGTTGATTGGATGAGTTAGTTAAATGTAAAAAAATGATTATAACTTGGAGTAAAATTTATTCTTCTTTTTTTTCAAAAGATCATATAGGTAATCAACCCGCTTTGCCACCAACACCTCAACGTCCAGCTGTTATGGCCGGAAATGAAGTAGTGGCTGTTCAAAGCCTGGAGTTAGAGAGACCTTATCCAAGACTCACCACATCTGAAATAGTAACGACTGAAATTGTACCCTCAACATCTAATACTCAGAGACACTTAAGACACAGAGACCCTCCAGTAAGTAAATTAACAAATTTTCGGACAAAAAATTTTATAAAAATGTTTGTCTTATTTTTAAATCTCTCTTAAATAAATTATCCAGGTTAGTTCTTCACATCCTCAAACGATGCTGAGATTAGGCGAGAGTATAATCTCCCTTTTACTGAAACTTCACTCTCAATTATCAGGAGTGCCAGATAGTTATTATCCAGATTCACAAATACCGAACGAACCCGAACCCGTACCAATGAGCAGTAGCTCGTCGGAGCCACCGAAAGAATCTCGTATTGGTGACGGTCCATATTTTATTTCTCAATTACTAAGAAAGATCTCGAATTTAGATCCTATGTGTAGAGAGAGTATCAATGAAACTAGGAACAAATTGTGGCCGCGTATGCAAGAATACGAGGATGAGCAACGAGAAAGAGAACACAGAGAAAAGGAGGAAAAGAAAAGGAGAGCGAAAGAAAGGCAGCAACAGGTCATGGCCGATTTTGCTAATAAACAAAAGCAATTCATGGAAAAAGCAATGGAAATAGATGATGCAGAAACTTCTGGACCTGAATGGGATTGTGATGAAAAAACAACAAAGCTAATTAGCAAGAAAGAATACGACTGCGTGATTTGTAACCAAACAACTCACAGTAGCGAGGATAAGCCAATGGGACTCGTTGTCTTAGTTCAGGTGGGCTTCTTTTTCTGATTAATGGCATTATTTGATTTATTTAAATTGTTTTAAACATTTTAAAATGTGTTCACACTTTTTTTTTGTAGGCGACTAGTGTTATGGGACATGCAAAACGGAATCCTGACAGATTAGTTCTCCGCACTTCGGATGAAGATTCTACACCATCGAGTCAATCTACACTCCCTCCAAAAGTTGAAACTCGTGGTGCTTATTTCGATATCAGAATGACAGAAATGAACCGACATTTTGATCAGGTAGATTACAAATGTTGTTACTAATTGTAAGTTAACCATGTGTAATTTATTTCTCCCTTTTTTTTTTTTTACTATTTCTAACCACTAAATTTATATTTTACAGAGTTCTTGTCTTCTTTCTGTGAACCAAGGCTGGGAAGATGGAGTCCATGTTCAAACATGTGGACATCACTTGCACTTAGACTGTCTTAAATCCTATTTGCAAACATTGCGCAATCAGCAAAGACAGCCAACTTTGGCAGTTGAGAAAGGAGAATACCTCTGTCCTCTCTGTCGGCAGTTAGCCAACTCTGTTTTGCCTTTATCGCCACAATTAGGAGAATGTGCCGCTGTTGTTCGTTCTCGTCACGCTTCACCTGATATAATACTCTCCGAACTGAATCACTTCCTCAATGACATACAGCGACATCCTGTAAGTACTAAACTTTTCAATCCGATAAAAGCTAGTATTTACTCTAAACAAATTCATTAATTCACTAAAGAGTTTCTTTGTTTATTACAGACATCTTCAAACTTGGCATTGGCAATGGGAAAAGCCATGGAGGACATGACGGGTGTCACGTACTTAAAATATAACCAGAAAGGCAACACTCCTAGTCATGAAAGTCTGTTCCTTTTCGTAACTTCAGTTGCAAGAACCAATTTCGAAGTAGAACTCATTCAACGCGGTGGTTCGCTCTGCCTTCATCCTCCTAAGTCGGTTCCCCTTACTCCTAAACGCGATTGCATAGGTAATTTGAGTCGAAAATTTTTTAATTTAAATTACATTTAAAAGCAGGCTGCACCGTGATTAGTAGATTTTACTACAATGCAACCTACTTCTTAGATTGTTCGTATATTAAAGTGTATTGTATGTGTTTAAAGTTGTGAAAAATATTGTTTCAGTCGCATTATTGCACGTGTTAGCCATGCACGCGAGAGTTTTGACTAACTGGCCTGTATCTCATACTTGGCAGCAATTGGCAGGATTACCATCAGATCCTTCGTCACCTCTGGCTCTCATACCACACGAAAAGGAAGTTCCTCTATTGCTCAGGGATCCAACTGCTCTACTTATACAGTTTATTCTCTTGCTTCCCTTGCATTTAGATCAAAGTAAGTTTGATATTAAGAATAAGAAATTTAATTATTATAATTATAAATATTACGTGTACATAAGTTTTAATTTTTGGTTTAACTAATTTTTATCTATTATTTTGATATAGCTTACTTCTCAGCTGTCGTGAAAGTAGTCTACAACCTGTTATATTACCAAGTTGTACTCCAGATTAGTTGTAGTTTATCCCAAGCAGAGAGGAGCGCCATTCTTGGCAGAGCAAGAGTCTGTGACCACGATTCAAGTTCGTTGGAAACCATAATGAGCACTATTATTGGTAACTTCAACGAAAGCAAGCTTTATGGAAATGATCCAGCGACATGTGAAGCTCCTGTGCGCAGAACTGTTTCTTCTACGTCGACAACTTTTCATTTCGCTAGAGTCAAAATCCAGACACTTGAACAACAGGTAGGATTCAATACTGTTTCCTTAATTCCTACAGTAGATGATAATAATGATTATATAAATGTTATTCTCTTCAGGTTCAAAACTTGTGCCTGCCTTTCTTACGTGTCGCTGCCTTGCTGCGTCATCACTTGTATGAGCAACCGATGCCTATAGTGCAATCGCCACAGGAAGAATTCGTGAGACTTGTTTATTTTCTTGAGTTAGTGACGGAAGGAATGGGTTGGGATTGTTTTAGCGCTGCAGTTGCTTTGAACTGGCAAAACAACGAGGCGGCCGTTGCAGTTCCACATCTCTGGTGCGAGCAGTACAAAGCCTTCGTTTACCGAAGTGAAATCGCTGCCAAGAGTTTGATTGTTGATCAGCACATAACCTGGCAAATGCCGAAGCTCTTTAGTCTTCCAAGGGAATATGAAAAGATATTTACGGTTAGTTTAGTCTGCAATTTTATTTCTGGGTATTTATCACCAAGATAAATTCTATTGCGTTAAGTACTTTTTTTTATGTTCTGTATTGTTCCTGTTTCAGTATTATCACGAACGGCAATGTCGTCAGTGTCATTCAGTGCCTCAAGAAATTAGTATTTGTTTGCTTTGCGGTGAAATCGTTTGTTTGAAGCAAAACTGCTGCAAGCAAAATAACATTTGCGAGGCTGTGGAAGTAAGTTTTACTCTTAAAAATCTTTTATTTTAATAAAATCCCTCGGCAAAAGTGTAATTGACATATGTTTTTTCTAGCATGCGAATAAATGCGGAGGTGGAACTGGAATATATTTGGTAGTAGCATCGACTTATATAATTGTGATTCGAGGAAAGAGAGCTTGCTTGTGGGGATCGTTATACCTTGATGACTTTGAGGAAGAAGACAAAGATTTAAAGTAAGTACAAGAGAACAATTTTAATTGAATTTTTAATAGTTTGGGAGGGATTAATTAACTGTTATTGAAATCCGACATGATTTTTTACAAGTGAAGTTTATTTTTTTTTAGGAGAGGCAAACCTTTGTACCTAAGTCAAGATCGGTACCAATTACTAGAACAGCAGTGGCTAGCACATAGATTTGATCACACGAAAAAGACTTGGGTGTGGCATCGTGACGCGCTGTGACCTTTCATTATGAACACTCACCCGTCCGAAGCACACCAAAATCTTGTTTGATTTATCCCTATAACCCACTGCCTCGCCAATAGTAACGCTTCGATCATTAACAGTTTGCTCCACTAGAATATAAATATATTTATTCTCATTTTTGTTGCAATGATTAGACGTAATAACGTTGAGGATTATAATTGAAAAATTAAAAGTATTAAAACGTGATAAAAGCTGAGTCGATACAGTGCATACAGTAATAATGATGCCGCATAAGTTGATTGCACTTGATCATCGTTAGGTTTATAAATTTTTTTTGAATGTCACTAATGCGGAAACAAGATTAATCAATTGAATGGACATAATTTCTGCATACAAGAAGGAGACAATACAATTTTCTTAAATATAATTGTAAGGTACATATACTTAGTATCAATAATTATGATTATGTCTTTCGAACACCTCTAACGCGTGAATTTATTGAAATTTTGTTTAAAATTATTTGAGCAGCTATTACATTTATAAGTACTTAAAACATCAAGCGTAAGAAATTATGATTAAAGTGACCATACGTCCTGTTTTTGGCAGGACAGTCCTGTGTTTTAGCAATTTGTCCTGCGGAGGTGAGCGTCCTGTAAAATGTCCTGTTTTTGAATAATATGTCCTGTATGTCCTGCCAAAGGGGTTTATTCTTTTAGAAAAACCAGAAATTACAGAAAACGAAATGCAGGAAACAGAAAATCATAAGAGTGAAATAAATATTGAATCTATCCCTGCATATGTAACATTTGATAATGTGTTTATTTAAAATATAATGTTTCATGACTCGAAAGTATCTTGTAAGCATATTTTATATTGAATATGCACCCCCTTCCATCAGTCAGCCTCCTGTTTTTAAGCATTTGAAATATGGTCACTTTAATTATGATCCCAGTATAAGTAATATGATAAATCTCCTTTTTGTACTCAGAAAATAAATCATCGTTTATAATGATAAATTTGAAGCTGTAAAGAGATTTTGGAAAAATAGTTGAAAGTTAAATTCGTCCTTTCTTAGTTACTAAATTTTGGTTACTGCAATTTATTTACTTAATATTCGTTTTCTATTTTCTTCTTAAATGATGCTTAGAAAATTATTAAGGAAGTAATTAATTATGATGAATTTTCAGCAGGGATATAAGTCAAACAAAAAAAATTTACCTTTAATTTAGACTAATTTTTATGTGTTTTTTCTAATCACTTTTAACAGAGAAGGGACCAAAACGGATTCAAGCTCAAATTGAACTGTTTGCTTCCAACAATCCAAAACTGCAAAACTTTGATAAAATCTATTAGTCATCTAACAAGTGTTATTTGTAACAATCATATTTATCATTTGCAAGAAATTAAACATGCAAGAATACTAGAAAGATTTTTACTCAAGGAAGCTGATTTGTTTTCAGTATCAGATTGCATTGCTGCGATAATTTAATGTATGAAACTAATTATATATTTGTTATATTATATGTCCTACATTAGAGACTGACGGTTTTAGTGCTTCACAATAATTTGCATCGTAGCGATTTTAAACTTTCCCTTTACAGCTCTATATTATGCTTACAATATCTAGATAAACACGAGACATCATTAAATGACAATTTGTATCTGTAAATTAAATATTCGAATCTTCGTTGACAGAGTAAAGGTCAAGAAAAGAAATTCACGCGGAAAAGCGGACAAAAAATAAAATCGTTATTTTCCTATATGTAGTCACTGCAGTTTTTAAATCTTGTTATGTTTTCTAGAAATAGTAAGCTTTTCCATGTATAAAAATGTAAATTTCATCCTCGAAAGTGAGCGTTTGAATTATATATTTGAAGTATATTAACAGATTAATGTCATAAGAATGTTAACTCAGATTTCTCCAAAATTCTTATTTAAGAAAGCAAATGTCTTAAGAATGTGACAAATAATAATAATATTGATAAAACTGTACTAGATTATCGACATCTCGCTTATGCTTCCTTTTTCATTCGCTGTGGTGTGGAGCATAATTTACAGAAATCTTTTAATTCTCGACTTATTTAAACATTGTTGCAATTACTGTATAAGAATGAGCGACGTATTTTATTTCTTACAGACAAGATTGTAGCTTCAAGAGAATGTAAATATGTATAGATGTGATGACAGCAACTGTTACCTAATTAATCTTGAGTAAATGTATTTGTACATAGATAATCCACTGTTTTTTAGGAATGTTCTTGCATAGCGTGTAATACTTAAACATTAAAGTTATGAAAAAAATTACTTTTATCAATTATGTAATCTTATTTTAAAATAATATAGTTTAATAATTTTTAGAAGCTTCACAGCTTGATTTCTATTTATCCTATTTCTCGTTTTATTCGTTGCAATTTTTAATCTTTAAAGTTTAATCCACAATTTTCATCGATATACCTACAAAATATTTTTAATTATATACTAAGTGCAATGTTTTAAATTATTTTAATTTAATTAATTAGACCCTTAAAGGTCAAATTTGCGTCTACTTTTTATAATTAAAACAAAGACGATTTGCTGCAGGAAATGAAAAACCGGAAATGACTCATAACACCCTTATTTATTTTAACCACGTGGATGGGGCAAAACCGGAAGTGTTTCGTTTAGCAATTCTTCCACATACAGGATATCTTTTTCACATCTATATTTAAAATTAATAAATTCAACACATTTTTGAAATTTAAATACTTATAATTTTCCCCCTTAGAATAACTAAGACAATTTTACAATTTTTAATTTTTACTAAATATACCTTCAACTGACTCAGCTTCTAATCCAATTTCTATTGATGTCTATTTGTTTCTATCCGACTTTAATTATTCCTTCAATTTCCTAATTCCATAAATTACTTAAATGAAAGATCTTAATACTTTTTTGTAGTAAAAATAATTGAAATCACCTTTAGTAACTTTTCTGAACCAACCTAATTGAAAAGTATAAATTATTTAAAACTTCCATAATTTATGTATGCAATTAAATTCGGATAAAATCGAATTAAGGAAAGAATTAGGAAACTTTCTTATAGAGTCGAAATCCGATTGGCTCTAAATTGGCGCCAAATAGATAAGTCCACCAATAATCGTTCAAGTTTAAGAAATCTGGACAAAATGCTAGAAGCGGATGCATTTAGGAACGCACAGATGCGTACAGAGTTTTATTTCGGAACAGAAGGCTGTGAGTAGCGCCATATTGCTTGCTTGCTTGTGTTTTGCCGTTGTGGCGCGTGGTCAGTTATATCGTCTCTAATTAGTAATCATGTCCGATAACCAGGTAAGTCTCTACGTTTTTTCATTTATTGACAAAATAAGCATCAATTTCTGTGAAAATACTATGTAAAAATATCGTATTGATTGTGAAATAACCGCTATAACCTTCGTGCAATTTAGGAGCAAAAACCCGATTCCGGCCCAGGAGACGCGAATTCGGAATACATAAAGCTCAAAGTTGTTGGAAACGTAAGTCAATTTTTTCTTTTTGCCGGTTTTCGTCAACGCGCTTTGAATTCGATTCTTTATTAACCTTTTTTTTTCCTTCAATGTTTTAGGACAGCAATGAAATTCATTTTAGGGTAAAAATGACCACTCAAATGGGCAAACTGAAGAAGTCCTATAGTGATCGCGTGGTTAGTATTGCGTTTATTTCAAATTTACACGTGAATATTTATTTTTTGCCTCTTTCTTTCTGTTACTTTGAATAATTTTTGTGGTAGTGGCCTTGTTAAATTATTTTAAGAATTTGGAATCTGAGATATTTTTAAATTGTTAATTTCTTAATCTTTCTTGAGAAATATTCGATTCAGTTCGCTGTAGATTCAATTTCAGTTGTAGATATCAATGCGGTATTGTATTATCGCATATTTTTGCAATTTGTTGAGAAGAATTCTATGACTTTGAATGGTATAACGGAAATTTTTCAAGATTAATTAATTTTCAGGTTTATTAGTTTCTTTTTGTGCTTGTTGTTAAATGAAAGAATTTTAACATTAATTAATTTGCACAAAACATTTAAATTTGATAGTAACGTTTGGTAACGCTAAATATGTAGCTGACGGTGAGGCGTGCTTTGTTTTTGCACGACTCATGCATTATGAAGTTGCACTCGGCATTTTATTTTCATTTATTATAGTTTGTCGCCTTATAAAAATAGAAGTTGATTAACTCTTTATTAAAAAAGAGATATTTTTATTAATAAACATATTTTGTAATATCTCTTTTTTGGGAGTAATATAGAAACATAAGCTTATTTGTATGATTTTTAGGTTAGATTTTTGCTAAATTTTGAGCGTTTTAAATGAATTTTTAGGCAATGATTTTGATCCTAGGTTGAGCCAAGTAAAAAAATTAAAAGTAAAATTTATATTTTACAGGATATATTTTGTTTAACGATTATTATATCAATTTATAAATAACTTAAAACTATATTATTTCATATAGAAAGATATTAAAAAAAGATATATCTTCGGTATTTTAAAGGTCTCAAATTCCTAATTTCTGTAGAGAGTAATAAATTAATATTTCTTCTTTTGCATGTAATGATCTTTAATTCGATAAATTGATTTTTATTTCATGATTATTAGGGTGTTCCCATGACGAGCCTCAGGTTTCTTTTCGATGGCAAAAGAATTAACGATGATGAAACGCCAAAGCAGGTAGTTACTATTTTTATGGAAAAATTTATAATTAGTCATATTCTCATTTGTACACTCAGTTGAAAGTAGTATTATTTTACTAAAGTTTAATTTATATATTATAAATGCAAAGCTTATGGTTATCAAAATTGGATAACGTTAAAGTGTATATCTTCAAAATTAAAGGGGAAAATTATGAATACATATATCAATTAAAAAGACATTCAAATCATTTTATACATTCATGATACAATTAAATTAATATATATTAATTATAGTTGGAGATGGAGAACGACGACGTCATTGAGGTGTATCAAGAACAAACAGGCGGTCACTACTGAGAAGAATTTAAGAGAGGCGCCATGCAATTTGGTTTTCATATTTTTTAAAAAGTGAAAGTGACAAATGGACAAGATTTCCAAAAAGTATATGTGTTAACAAATTTTATTGTATAATTTTACATCCACGTATCAGTCTGAACGTGCTGTTTCACATTCCTGTAACAATAAGTCAAGTCGATTGACCTATAGTAGACACTTTCCTATAATGAAATACAATACAAAAATGTGTGCTCCATTTCGAGCTGCATTGGTCAGTCTCCCATTATTGTATGCTAACTTTCTTACCAGTCGTAGAAGTCAGTAACATCGAAAATGATTTCTGAGTTGTAATTGCAAATCTCTAGCAGCTATAAATCGTTAAATAAAAGTTCCAATCATTTAAAGCCATTTTCCTTTTTTTTTTTTTTTTTTTTTTTGTAAGTATAATGTAATTCAAGAAGTGTTACGTTCAGAACACAAATGCAATAAAGATTAAATTGGATTTCTCGTCACTTTTACGATGATGTTTGCCGTTTGAATTTAGAAAGTATCTAGATAACTATGTATAATTATATGTTTTCATTTAAACTTAATTATTTTAGTTTAATTTTTATTTTAAATTGCAGGAAGTCACTTTTAGTATATATTGTTATCTAGATATCTTCCGAAACAGGTTGAATTTCAAGAAAATGCAGTGTATGCGTAAATTTGTAATACAAAGATAATTTTCCAAAAGTGAAAGTGTAAATTTGCGCGGTTAAGGATAAGAATAATTGCATGGCCGGTGGATTTATTTCGTATTGTAAGCTTTCAGAAGTTATAAAAGCTAGATGTTTCTAAAAATCAACGGATACTTTAATACTTCAAAGTTCATTTTTCTTTATACTCGGACCCGTTGTGAATCTTAAAATAAACCATGTTTAGGCAAAGAATTGTGTAATAAGGGTACATTTTTTTAATCTTAAGTGAACATGTACCAATATGTATGTCTAGTAAAGTAAAACATCTTTTCAGTTCTGTAGTAATATTCCAAGTTAAAATCTACAACCAAAGTCATTTGACATTCATGTAACCATAAACTTTATATTAACACGTACTATTTTATAATTTTTTCTAATTTAAGGGGATTTTAAAGGTATTCGGAATCTGGGCACGAGTCTATTATAGTTATCAAAAACAAAAATTTAGAACGTCTCGGAAATACGAAATGGGAACTAGATGTATTGAAATTTTGTGGTTGACAGCTGCTTGGTAAAAAATTTGAAAGGTTTTACAGCCTAAGTAGTAAGTAAAAAGATTCGAAAACCATGCCGTTTACTTATAAATACTTTTAAATATAAATTTACTTTTAAATCTCCACTTTTGTAAATGTATCTGATTTGTGCTTCAAACCAATTCGTTGTCTTTCTTTTTTTTTATTTCTGATAAAGTATGTAATTCTAAAATACATTCCGATCATAATTATTGTAATTTGTCTTGACAGTGTATCTAGATTCCAATAATAAAATATTGTACAAAATAAAATCAGTCAATTTATTCTGTATGACATAAGAGTAACTAATTAATTGAAGAAACTAACCAGATTTTCTAAACAAAATACATTTACAATAGTAAAATTTACACCTTTTATATTTCTATTGTGTAGATTAGATAAATACACCCTATCTTTTAGGACGGTCCCATATATCCGAAAATAAGAAAACTAAAGAACTCTTATATGTCGTTTAATTATAACTCGTTCAACTCTATACCCAAACTGTTCTCGGCTCTATTCTCGGCGAGAATTTGAGAATTAGAATTTATTTTTTGGGTATTATTATATTTAGCTATTTCTTTAAAAGAATGTTACAAACAATGTAAAACGTTTTTGAAATAAATAATTGCTTATTTGATCAAATTCCATCAAAAATTTTGAACATGAATAGTGAAAGAATTCTGAAAGAATAGACGTGATATGAAAGATACAAAAAAAATTAATATCCATAATTGTTTATTAAATACGCTGAAGTTGTATATTGCAGGAGGATTTGCATGTTAGGAAAAATGGTCCTTCTTGATGAGGCATAAAAGTTGAGACAATAATATTGTATGTACCCGCTGGGACATCTTCCAGTTCTAGATACACGAATCCGGACCTGTAAAAATGTTAAATTATGAATTTTATGCTTATTAAATATACAATTTTCTAATATATTATCTAGTATGAAAACTATTAAAAAACGTGAACTTTTACTCTGATTTTATTGAAAGTAATTAAATATAAATGTATTTAAATATACCTAAATGGTGCAGAGCTTTTTGTTTTAAACGCTGTAGGAGATTCAGGATCGTTCAACACAACAGAGATAATTTCAAAGCCAATTTGATACTGTTTGGGACCTTTTAGAATAATGAGCAAACAGTTGTTGTTGTGCGAGCTTTCTAATATTAATTGGTATCGTGGATTGTTTTGATACGTGGCAGGATGGTTTCCACAACCTCCTGCTGTGATTCCTTTCCACTGTCCATCGGTCATCTACAATAAGCAAAAATAGAATGATTATAGATTAAAACAGTTAATAGTCGGTTTTATTTTTCTATATTAGAAAAATGTACCTCTTTTTCATATTTGTAAGGCTCAGACATTTTCCGCAGCTTAAACGGACATGTACCATATGCACGGAGTGTATAATATATAGTATTTGTTTTTTCATACTGGGAAATCACTAAAGTATAATTACTGTCGCTGTTAGATCCTAGTTTGATTTTACAAAGATAGTGCGGACTGTTTATTCGGACACCATCAATGTAGGGAGGAGGATCATCTAATGAAGAAAACAACATAAGAAAGTTATAAACCAATATGTACTTATATCTATAGAAAGAATTTGAAAAATATTAATTTTTTATATAATCATTTGAAAAAGTATTATGAAATAGTTCTTACGAGGATAGTAAACTCTCTTTCCAGCGTTTCGATAAACTAGCACCGTAATGTACTCCTGATTTTGCCTAAAATCAGCAATATCAGTAATATGCCTTGTAAGAAGAATCCAGATTGCACCCGAACTGTTAGGATGTACTTCTAGAGAAAATTGTGGATTGTCTCCGATGTTAAAGGCATCCCTAACTGGTCCCATTCCAGCCTTCCACATCCTACAAGTAAATAATTTTATCATTTGGAAAATTTTTCAGTAATTTGTTTTCTAATTATTACAATAGACTTACTGATGAATACAGTAGGTGTAGCTAAACAGTCCAGGGTTCCAGTTAAAATAGAAAACATCGAAGAAGCGACAAATGCTGTCGTAGTCAATCCAGAAAATTCCATTGTCGAATTGCGATGCAGAATCAGGGTTGTAATTTAAGGCCTCTTGTAATTCACGAGTCCAGTGCTTTCTATCAAGTTCTGAATAATTTCCACGCCATCTTAAATGTGACCAGGGATTTTTGAGTTGTAGAAGTCTTTCTTCCTGTTGAATCAAAACTCGAACTCTTAATATAATCTCAGTACAATAGATTTGGCCATGACGTTGGAAATTCTATACACACTTACATTAATTTTCCGTACGTCGAGTACCGCATAGGCATGAGTTGGAACAAGACCAGTTCTGTCAGCATCTAAATCCGACAATTCTCCTGTGGCTACAGTGACTAGAATATCGCCTTTATGTAACTTTAAAAAAAGTGTATCAAATAAATAATCCTTGTTAAAATCTAGCTCGTTTGGTCTAATTGCCCATCTTTCCGGAATCCAGCCAGTTAAAGCGTGCAAATCAATATTCTTTAGAAAATAAATAAAGAATAATCAATTGCTATTTTGTTAAAAGAATTATTCTTTTCTTCTCAATCAAGTCACTTACACTGTTTGATCCAGGGAAATCGTAACCACCCATAACTTTCATGTAGGCTTTCTCTAGCAATGAAATCCAAAGTTCTCCTCGTTTATTAGAATAAGAACAAAGAAGTTGATTTTGCTTACTTACAGGCAAAAGGTCATCGATTATAACTTTCCTCGGAATGCCATTAATATGCAACTTAATCATGTATTTTCCTGATATTGAAAATAAATTAGTGCTAAGAAAATTTACTTTTCAAAATTTGTTTTCCATTTGCTTACCGAAGGGATTGTAGATGGGTTCTTTATTCCTGTTTCTTGGGTAAATAATAGATGTTACAAGTCTGCGTCCAAATTTCTTCTCATATTGGGCACTTACTGCTAATGAAGCAACGAACGAACAATCGGAAACGACCTAAAGATAATTCATAATTTAATGAATACCTACAATTTATTTTCATTAGAAATGTGATTCAACTTAATAGACAGTAAATTAAGAAATGAACCGTTTGCTTTATGCTGTAGTAGTCAACATGCTGTCCCATGACTAATTTTGGTTCAGGAAAAATTTCTTCGGGTCGACACCATCGAGAAAAATCAGGTTTTTGTTTTGGTGATAGTTCCAACAATCCATCTTTGTCCGTAAATGGAATGGCATATTGAAATCTTTCTGCTAGATCGATACTCATAAAAGGCACAAAGTCGTGATCGTTTATATGTGAAGTATGGAGTAATACTTTTTTTTCTTCCTCAGTGTAGCCGTTGTTTCCACCCACGACTTTGAGGTTGACATTGCTTCCTTGATGTAAAAGAGGCCTCGTAGACTGTCTGACTGAGATATTAATTTCGAATTTAATCAGTATACATGTTAGATATTCAACCGACAATTATTAATACTTATTACGGAATAAAGTAATATAACAATTAAAAGTTACCAGGAGTTGAAAATGATGTATTTGGAGGTGCTGCTTCATCAGGGAAAGTAGTTTCGGGGACAGAAGGTAAATTTGGTATACTTGTTTCTAGATTGATTCTTTTTACACCTTTTATGGCTTCAGCTCTGTCAATAGCTAAGCGAATAAGATTCGTTAATTTTACTTTCACTTCTGCATCGGTTGTTTTCTGAAATTTTAAGTTGTAGCTAAGTTCTAAACAATTTTTATACTGTACATTTCTAATAGATAGGTATCTTGAAAAATAATTTGCATACGTACTGTACTAAGTCCAAGTTCGGCAGCATCAGTATAAAGTTTCACAGCAATATCCTTGCACCCAGCTTCATCGGCATCAAGTGCCTGATTTAAAAGAAATTTACATTTGTGCAATTCACTTTCACTCAATTGATTTGATGATCCTTTATTTTCTTCGTCAGAAACTATAAACATTAATTCACAAAATAAATTTACTCAAGAAGAGTAAACATAATTAAATATAAATCTTTTAATTAATTAAAGAACTTACTCTGTTGTTGCAATTTATCTATTCTCTCCTGGTATTCGCAGACTTTTTCAGAAAGATTTGGATCTCGATTTCTTCGTAGAAGCTTCACTGCAACTTGATAATAATATACAGCCTGTTTGTATTGTTCTTTACTATCATATTCAACAGCCAGACGAGCAGCTTCCAATGCATCCTCAAAAGTATGATCCATTGTTTGGAAAAGTCTTCAATTGTTAAATAACCATAATAATCCTATATATTATCCTTTCGAAATTTAAATTGGAAAAGATATTTAAATTATGGCACCCTTGCATTTATTTATTTCTCATATGTGGAGTCAGAAAATATGAATATGAAGTGAATAATAATATTGATATTGATATTAATAATAAAGAGTGACTGGCTTAACAGTCATTTGTGTCAAATGGTGAAACTTGTGGAAACTTGTTACGATTTTAAACGAAAAAATATCGTAAATAATGGAATTTCAGTTTAGAATTAAAGGAAAAGTGATGTGTTAATCGAGAGTGATCCAGTGATGATTACAAATTGTCTGAAAAAAAATTTTATCTATTATCTCACCCACATATTATCAAATATGTAGAGGATGTAGAGGTTTGAAAAGATAACCCAAGATAACCAGAGTGGGACTCCGACAGTTGCCGACAGTTGCGCCTCCGAGTCCACACTCCACACCGGTGAGGTTAGGGTTGGTTAGGGTTGAAGGGGTTGAAAAATTTCATGAAACTTTGGTCCAATCAGATCTATGGTCCAATGAAAAGTTTCATGATATCGATGGAGAAATTTTTCCATTGTTCAAAATTTTACGCACGCAATTTAAAATAGAATAAATCTAATTCGATTTTGAATCGCGCGGCAGATTACAGCCAATTGTATAATTTCTCCAGCGGAAAGTCAACGCATTGTAGGTAGCTGCCGTAGCTGCAACTGCTGCAAGATACCTAATCAAACCCTAATCTAATATCTTTGCTACAAGTAGCTGATATCTTTGACAGTCTTTGGAGTTTGGTAGCTGTTCACAGATGAGAACTCTAAATATTCAATCATTGTTTTTCCCTCACATTCGTTTGCATGCATTCCTTTTTGACAAATATGTCAAGTATATTCGTATTTTCTTGATAAAAAAAGTACATTAATTGAATTAGATTCACCTCTTTCTAATTTAAGTTTTATTTTATCCAATATCGGTGCAGTTAGCAGTCTTCTTATTATAATAAATGTTGATCTTTTTCATAAAAGCAAATAAAAGCCATTTTAATTTTGTGGAAATAATTTGTACTACAATTTCATTTTTACGTCGATAACGAGAATTCTACTTTTCAACAATATATATTTTCAGTTTGTTGGTATTTTTTGGGTTGAAAGCTTGAAAGGGTTGAAAGTATTAGTCTGTAAGTCTGTTCATGTTCATTTCATTGGGAAGTGCGACATAATCATCAAGTTGTTAAATGTAATGCACTTATAGTGACATATACTGTTTCCTCCATAAAAAGATTATTTTATTTGTCTTTCCCACGATTTCATTTACACCGTGAACGCTAAGGTAAATTTTTCTCTCTAAGATATCAATTACAATCTTTGCAGCTAACTTTCTAGTTCGTCGTACGTTTAAATGTAATATTACATTTTATTACGACATATTTATAAACCGAAATCATTCCATCTGGCGAAAATGTTGATGTTCATTTTTATTTGATCATATTGAAGAAGTGTTTTCTCTATAAAATGTTGCTAGGGTGAAAAATGGATTCCGAAAACGTAAATGAAGGAGTGAAAGAAGAGTCAACATCACCTGAAATCAAGAAACAAAATCCCATTGACATTGACATGACAGAGAAATCTATAAATGGGGAAATAAAGGTCAGAATTGTAGGAAAACATACAATATTGAAATAAATTCTATTAGTAAAAACTGATAAATATTTATTCTTTTATTGTTTATTTATTTAAAATTTACAGGAAGTGGAAGATTTGTCAGCTAAATCTGCCATGGCGGAGGTTAAGGACTCCAAACAGAATAATGATTCTGTGGAAGGAAATAAAGATTCTAAGGATAGTAGTTCTGAATCAAAAGAAAGCGATCTCAATATATCCGATCAAATCAAGCCAAAAAGAGTAAAATCAAAAGGTGAATAAACATAATTCGTTCCTAAAATAACGTTCTTAAAACTTGTTGCTAAAAATACATAAAACCTACATTGGTACTTATCGAAGAATTTTCAATTTATTGTCTCAGAGCAATAATTTCTGTTAATAATTTTTTATAAGTTTTGAACAAGTAATAATACTTTTTCAAATAAATATTCAGCTCAAGCAAATGAAGAAAATGGAATTACAACAGAGAAATCCGAAGAAAGTTCAGACGAGGATTCGAGTAAACGACAAAAGATGAGTGAAGCTTATTCTGACTCTGAAAAAGCGGAATGTTCAGGATCAATAACCGACGTCTTTTTTCGAAAAGTACAATCAAGATTCATAAAACGTTACTATCGAAACAAAAGCGGCACAGAAGAAGAAGAAGAAGAAGAAGAAGCAGGTGGTGAAGCTTCTTGCACACAGAAGTCTGAAGTCGATGTGGAAGGTAAAAAATATTCTAAGCATTATTTAATTTTAATTTAATAAATATACTTCATTGGCGTGAATAATTTTTCAGGAGATAATACCAAAAGCGATAGTGATGGTGACGATAATTTCAAGTATGATCTCGACGACATTGATGAAAGGGAGCAATCGACAAGAAAAAAAAGTAGCGATCCTTCAGAGCAAGAGAGCAGCTCGAGATTAGATGGACGAGGTAATTCTTGATTTGTGAGACGAATATCGATTTCTTCTTTATTTCATTCACTATTGTATGGATGGTTTTATAAAAAAAGGCGCAGACGATTCCAATGAATGGACAACTGTTAGCGAAGAAGAATCGGATATCGCTGCCCCCATTTTGGGAAAAGAGAAGCCTAAACCAAAATGGTTCGTGGTACAGGAATTACTTAATCGACAAATGGGTAATAATCCACAGTTCGCACACAGATTTTATGGATCACTTCAAGCTGTACAGCGATTAGAGCTTATGCGCAAATTAAATGAACATGAGGTAACATTTTTAATCTTTCAATCTACTTTTTTTTATCTACATTTCTTTCATTTATCTTATTAATCTTATAAATTTTAGGGATGTGTGAATGCCCTAAGTTTCAATCAAAAGGGAAACCTTTTAGCAAGTGCCTCTGATGATTTAACAGTCAATATCTGGGACTGGGCTACAGGAAAGCGTCAATTTTCTTTCGAATCTGGTCACAGAAGTAATGTCTTTCAGGTCAGTGACTAAGCAAACAATAATCTTGTAATAATCAATTTTCAATTCAATTTTATTATTTCTATTAGGTAAAATGGATGCCACTTGATACTGAAAGTCTGATGATTACATGTGCACGTGATGGTCAAGTTCGATTACTCGAGCTTCCTATTGGCAAATCCCGCAAAATCGGATCACACCAAGGACCGATTCATAAACTTGCCGTCCATAGAGAGACACCCCACGTTGTCCTCTCTTGTGGTGAAGATGGAAAAATTCTCGCTATCGATATCCGCGAAAGTAAACCGAAAAAGTGAGTTTTATTTTATTTTTTTTAATTTTTGCTTCTAGAATATATCACTTACAGTTTTTTTTTATTTTTTGTTTACAGGTTATTAGTCGTAAAGGAAGAGAGGCAGGAGATGGTGCGGTTGTACAGCATTTCTTCAAACCCTTTAAACAGCAACGAATTTTGCGTCGGAGGTCGAACACAGGCTGTTCGAGTTTACGATAGAAGAAAAATTTCGACGCCTCTTCGCAAACTGTGCCCTAGTCATTTGGTATTAATTCGCTTTTTTATTATTATTTTTTTTTGTGAAAGAACTTTATTCATAATAATTAATAAATAATATTGTTTTTTCAATCAGACTGAAAATAAACATGCACACGTAACTTGTGCCGTCTATAATTACAATGGAACGGAAATTCTTGCTTCCTACAACGATGAAGATATTTACCTCTTCGATACATTGTTTCCCCATTCAGCAGGAGATTTTGCACATAAATATCAGGGGCATAGAAATAATGCTACAGTGAAGGGGGTAAACTTTTTTGGACCAAAGAGCGAGTATGTGGTATCGGGTTCAGATTGTGGTAATATTTTTATCTGGGACAAGGATACTGAAGCTATTGTTCAATGGATGCCGGGAGACGAACAAGGAGTGGTAAGTAACTTTAAAGGATTTGAATTCAATAAAATTTCGTAATTATAAATGATTTTATTTTAAATTAGGTAAATGTTTTGGAGCCACATCCTTTCATCCCAGTTTTGGCTACAAGTGGATTGGATTATGATGTAAAAGTGTGGGTGCCTTCATGTGAAGAACCTCCTGTTATGAAGGATTTAGATGTTGTAAGTAATTTGAGAAAATTCTACATTATGAATAAAATAATGATTCAAATAAAGTTAATAATGTAAGCAAAACAAATTTGTTCCACAGTGTGTCAAATCAAATCTACAGAATAGAGCAGATGAATTAGATGATGAGACGGATGCTTTTGACGGTCAAATGTTGTGGATTCTCCTGAGACGTATTCGTCAATCCGAAAGACTGAGAGTAAAAATTTATGGAATTTATTATCTGCAATTTTATATAAAACTTGAATTAATTATTTATGTTGTATTTATTTTATTTTCGTATTTTGTAAGGCTTCTGATAGAGCGTCGAGAAGATCTAGGCTTGCAGATGAAGATCACCTTGAAGATGATTTAAATGAATCCACAAGTGATCAAAATTCTTCGAACAACAGCGATAGTTTATCAGATGATGACGAAGGAAGATTGCAGTGTTCTCCATCTTAGAATAAGGTAACTAATTTTTAATATTTCAAGGCTTAAAAAAGATTTTTAAATGCAACAAGTGCATTATAATAAATTTGTTTTCAGACTAGATTTTCGTTAATATAATTCACGAGGAAAAAATAATTACGAAGCGAGAAAGAGAAGACATACTCCTAATTTAGATTTTTACAGTTATTAAGATTTGCTAATGATAGTCTTGTGTAAAATATTTTTACCGCAAAATATTTCCATTGAATTAATTTCACGAAAGGTAGTGCAACGTTTTGATAAAATGTTTTTGTCACGGTAGGAAGAAGTATCTATACAGTTACTCCGGGTTGATGGAACTGTACATATTTGTGATTACTGAGTAATGCAACGCATCGATCTCTTCACAAATTATCAACTTCAAAACCGATATTTAATATTCATTTCAAAAGTAATATTTTAACTAATGAAGAATTCAAACGCTTTTAAATTCTTTAAAAAGTTCTTAAATGGTTACAAGTTAAAAACACAGTCGGAAGGAAGAAATAAAATAATAAAAGCATTTAATTATATTTTTTACTTTTTAACTAATTGTGAAGATCGTCTATGAATTGCATATATGCTATCTAAAAACATCCTACCCCTCGAGCATAAGTGAAAAAAACATGTTAGTTTGTACTTATATTTAAAGGTTAGTATAACTTAGTTCTTAATGCCGTTGCCAATGTTAAAGAGTTTATTTACTTATTATTATAAGAGCAATGCGGCGCTTTTAATAATAAGATTTAGAAACTACTTCCATCGTTAATTTAACTTCGAAGCCTAGATTTTGCAACATTAAAAAAAAATCGTTGTTGAAAGCAAACTCGTGTGCTATGCATGGTATTCTCGCGCTGGTTAATCAATCAAGACTGAATTACAGTTGTACAAATAAATACTAATGCATAGTATACATAAATTAAGCAGATAGAGGCGTCTACTTATTAGGCTACGATGTAAAGAAATTTAATAAAGGGTTGTTTTCATTGACTAATTTAAAATGGAACAGTCTTATATTTTATACTCTTCACATTTGCACTTAATACAGTTCCTTGATATATTTTGAAATCCAAAGCTTTAATAGCGAAATTCGTTTGAATGCAAATTTTATTCTATACAGGTATTGTGTACATCCATTCAGTTAATTACTTGTGTTTCAGTTTATGCAGAGGTAAATTCTTTTCATGCATTAAATGCATGTATTTTTCCCCACTAGGCAGTAATCGGCGGAACTTAAATATCAGAAACCAATTTTTGTGGGCTCAGCCTTCTTTTTATTTTCGCTTTCTGGAATGATATTTCGTTCAAAAAATACCAATGGTATGAGCAAGACCTGCATACATATGAAGAGTCGTCGCCCCCATAAATAAAGTAGTGATTGCTTTTATAAAAAGAGTCAGCCAGGGACCTGCTATAAAAATCGACGTGAGGAAATCGAGAATCAATGACCTGTAAACAGTCAATAGGAGCATACTAACTACGACAGGTACTAAACCGCGACTTAAATCATGTCGCGACCACAGCCAGACTAGAGTTGCAGTTGCAATATGTTGAACCTGGAAAAAAATACAATTTTTAAAGAAAAAATTGATACAAATGGCAAAGTTGAAAATTTTCATCCACTTTCTCAAAAATTGAAGAACTGAACCACTATGATTCCTAAAGTGGAGTTTAGAAATCTGTTTTGAGTTATTAATTTTTGGGATTCTCTTACTAGGTTAATGTTGGATTCAAGACTTTTCTGAATGTATTTCCAATCAAATTCTGCTCCTCGTGCCCCAACCCAAAGGAGGAGGAATCTTGTCAGAAGTACTTCTGCTCCTGCCCAGCCAATTCCAGCTGTTAATACTTTAGCATGACCCTTTCCTGGAATACCATTTAGGACTAGAAATATTCCTACCAAATCTGCCAGGTCGATGGAAGATTTCAGGAATTCCTGAGCAGAAAAAGTTTGTTGAATGGTGAGTTTAACGATTTATTTTTATTAAAAATCTTAACTCGTTTTCAACCTTTTTTTTTTTAATGTAGTATATCTGTCACAAAATGCAACTACAGAATAATGAGTTAACTATACAATTTTCTACATGAGTCATGAAATTTATGAAAATTAAAGTCAAAAACGATGATAAATTAATATATAAGCAACAATCTTTAACGATTTTTACTCACTCCGAAAACGTCAAAACCTTCTTGCCCCACGTTATCCGCTGTGGGGAAAAAGGTTGCAAGTGCCAGCATTTTCACGAGTTGTGTAAAAATATATATTCCTCCTGCTTGTATACATTTCCAAAATGCTCCATATTCAGATCTGAAATCGTCGACAAAATTAAAAAAGAATAAAATTCAGTGTTGAGGTTACGTCGAAAAAAGCTCTTATTCTGATACTTACAGCCCGGAATATTTATATGTTAAATAGTATGGCACGTATACTAAAGCCAGACAATTTCCAAAATGATATAACGTCATTTTTAAAGTAAATACTATAGATTCTAACTATTAATTTAATCAAAAACTGAACACGTTGATATAAATAAGCAGAAGATCATTCTGAAAACCTGAAATCTGAAAACCATCTGAAAATTATAGGTTGTACTGTGTACATGGTTGTACAGGTTGTTT
>JAUEJJ010000046.1:2944483-2970141 GCA_032164275.1 Synergus coniferae
ATAATATTAAATATTAAATAAAATAAATATAAAAAAACGATTATAAACCATAAAACCACACTTGCTTCTATATTACCATTCTTCACTGAAAATGAAACCCACCTCCACCTGACAAGTCCCAATTCCCCTGAAAAGTAACCCAATTGCACGAATTTTTCCGAATTCAGCGAAAGTCATTGAAAAACGAGTAATCAGTAATCTCTCAACTTGGCAGTCAGACGACTAGCATAACTATCAAGTGAAATAGAAAGTTGGTCTCCCAGTGTGTGCCAGGCACGTCCTCTCTGTTTATACTTTTCCGATTTTATTCCTCACGTGCGAATCATGCGAATCATGCGTTGAAATGTAGTTACAGTACCATTACCAGTTGCAGACATCATGAGCATGCAATAAAATTACTTGCGCCATCCAACACCTCTATTATTCTACCCCATTGTCCGAAAACAAAGGCAAAAGAATCCCATAATTTCGCACTCTAACACTCTAACTATGCCAAGGGTCTTTAACGTGATAAGTAGCTCATCATCCATTCTGAACGGAAGATGATCGATTAGTCGCGACTCGCCTTGTCATCAAACCCGGATGAATCGAAGGTCTGTCGTAAGGTCAGTGTACTTATGGTACTGTGGCTACACCTTTTACGTAGGTCACTGTAACATGTCCCAGTATTTAGTGTTGGACAGGCCCGACAGACCTATCTCCAGATATTTTCATTGGAAGGGGAAATGCAGAGCAGGAGATGATGGAGGAAGAGGAAGAACAAGCTGAAGAGAAGGTGGTTTGACCAGGCAAGAGGGGGCAGTATCGCAAAGCACAATACAGCATTAGTCAGGAGCAGAGGTAGAATCGCAATCAGTCCAACACCGGGCCATCCCAGCAACCGTCAATATCGTGCCGGTAGTGTCCAGTAGTGGTTCAGTAGTGCTCCAGTGTTCACCACGTTCACACCTTCTTACAACTCTATCCTCTATTAGAGATTACTATTTTTTAGCGATGAGTCTCTAATTCGTGTGACAAAATTCGGTATCCACTGATTGACTCGGTATCCACTGATTGATCCAGTATTCACTGATTGATCCAGCATCCACTGATTGATCCAGTATCCATCATCATTCCATGATCCTCAAAGATCAGTTTCAGGATCAAGTCCAATTTCCCATGTTTGCAATTAAATCTCACACGTCCCAGATGCCCTAAGGATACACCGATCTGTTTTGAAAATCTGTAGAAGAAGACACTGTCGCTGTCTTTCAAAAAAAACTGAAAAAAAAAACAACAAAAAACTGTTAACAATAATTGAATCAGCAGTTAACAACCAGTGAGCATCAAAGGTCTTCCAAAATCATCCCGACTGCATCCGACATCTGAATGGCAACTCTTTGAACAAACATCTTTTATAAGAACTTTCTTTTATAAACTAAATATCCTCAGGAATGTTAAGCCAAATAACAATCACTCCTTGTCAAGAATCCATTTAAGGACCCCTAAGACATTTTTGATAAAGAATCAAGAAACACATTCTTAAATAAATAAAAAAAAGATCATCCTTTAATAATAAAGATCCTTAACTCACATCCCAATCTGTATGATATTACTGATTCACTAATTTTCCAAAATGAGCAGCACAACAACCCCCGGGGCTGTTCAGCCCTCGGGAGGTACCCTACCATCCAAGGACGTCCCCAAAGAAAAAGAGGTTTCCACCTGGAAGACAATGTCCCTGAAACAAAAGTGGAACTTCTTCACGAGCAACATAACAGTGGAGCCAATGGTGGCATGCTACATCATGCCTAGTGTCTTAGCATCCCTAGCAACGCAAAATCTGAACCTGGAAAAGGCCTGTAGGGTAAATCTGGCATACTCTGATGAAATTTGCAGTGCCCTTGCAGCCAGGAACACTTCGGGATTGGCTGAACAAGAGATGTCTGTTCAGCAATTAGTGGCTGGGATGCAGACATGGAAGACTGCTCTACAAAGTGGTTTGCCAACAATTTTGATCCTCTTTTTGGGAGCCTGGAGTGACAGAACAGGGTTGAGGAAACCTTGTATGCTGCTACCGATTGTTGGGGAGTTTTTAACGAGTATTAGCTTGATTGCGTGTACATATTGGTTTTATGAGTTGCCGATGGAAGCTGCGGGTTTGTCAGAAGCTCTGTGGCCAGCATTGACTGGAGGATGGTTTACAATGTTCATGGCGATTTTTAGCTACATTGGCGATATTACGAGCGTGGAATCAAGGACACTGAGGATTGGTTTCGTGAATGTTTTTCTGTCTCTGGGAGTGCCTGTGGGGATGGCGTTGTCGGGGATTCTGTACATCAAGATAGGGTTCTATGGAGTATTTGCGATTTCCACGGTTTGCTATGTACTTAGCTTCGTTTACGGTCTGGTTGTTATCAAAGAAGCACCTAGGCCAGTCGTGGTGGAGAAGGACAAGAAGGATGAGAAGAAGAGGTCTGCCTGTGGCTCAGCCCTTCATTTCTTCTCGCTGAAGCATATTGCTGAGACCTTCAGAGTGGCCTTTAAGAAGGGAGAAAATAATAGGCAGAAGAGGGTCGCTGTGCTCATGATCATCGTTATGGTCATTGTGGGACCAATGTACGGTGAGTCAGACACTTGTTTTGATCTGTTGAGCATCAATTTCAGAATGTTTAGAGAGTTATTTTGAATGAATACTTTCTTCAATTAATACCTTGTTGAATTTTTCTTGAATTAATACTTAATAAGAAACATGTTTTCTTATGTTTTGTTAATTGTGTATAATGGAAAAGGCTTTAAGAAATGGTGAGAAAATATGATGCTAAATGAAAAAATTGTGTGAGAAGAATTTCGTGTTTAATGACATTTTAGAACATCGCAAGTGAGGGAAGAACGGATTCATTTTTTTTTCAAAACAGGGCCGTTTCTTCTTCGCCTACTCTGTCTTATTCTCTGGCCTTGACTCTGTAGTCCACTTATTCGCTTGGATTCTAATGCTACCGGGAATATCAACTCGAACGAAATTAAACGTTGTTGCCTTCGGTCGTTACACGGTCCAACGATTTGCCTCACAGTACTACTCAAAAACATATGCAAGTCTAACAATTTTATGTCTATCAGACTGTTATTTTCAATGCCTACAAATGCAATGAACTTTTACTGTAGATATAGTAACAGAAGAGAACTATTTTCTATTATATAAATATAACATGACATAAATATAGGTATCACAATTATAGAATATATCATATAATAATCATTATCCAATAATTACTTTGCTTCTTGAAAGTGAAATCAGAGTTGCGTTATATCCAAAAAAAAAACAATTTCTCTCCTAATTATGATGCCTTTGTCTTATAATACTTTCACCCTCAGATTCCTTTACTTTCGAATTCATTGTTATTTATATTGTCCTGAGATTTTCAGATGGAATGGAGAAAATCAAGTTCTGTAGAAATTTAAGTTCCTGACAAATCAGATAAATTAACATAAAATCTGTCTCCTCGAGACTTTAAAGTTCACGTCCTCATTTTTGCGGACCAACTTTCAATCCGGTTGAACAGCTGTCTTTAAGACGTGTGGACTTTATTCCCTCCTCACCTCAATGACATAATATAAATGAGTTTCTATAATCCCGAATTTTGTTTACCCTACATTTCGTTTAGACTATCAATTCAGAGGTTCTTTTTTTTAGTATTTTAATCACAAAAGGAAATAATAATTATGATAATTGAATTGATTTTAGGACTTCGACAAACATTATATAATGATTTTTGTCATGTAATGGATATTGATACTATTTCCTACAATTAACTTTTTTTTATACGAAATTACATAAATATATATGTATATATATAATTATATATATATATATATCCTTTGTTCATAAATAAGAAGACAGAGTTATTGTCTGAGTAAATACATAAAATCCTTGATTAATATTAGCATATTAGATAAGAGAGACAGGTGGTAATATTTTTCTTTAGAAAAGTTTAAATATCAGAAAAGATTGTTTCAACTGTCTGCTGGAATTATAATTTAACGAGTCCCTGGTTTAATTTATTGTGTACTATTCGAAAGAATCAGCATTTATTTTTATTATATTTGTTTTTAATAAAGTAATGTGGATTTTATTTCCCTAGTTTAAGCGATTTTAACCAGTAAACGAATGCTTGGCCTCAATATCAGAAAAATGTAGACTATTATGCTACTGTGTTTCGTACAAGGTTGTTTACCATATAATAAGAGGACTCGACAGTGCTGCGACAAAATTATAATTTAAGACTTGTGATCTGATCCTTCGAAGGATTTTTTAAAGGAACACTTAAGGGAAAGAATCAAAAGAAAGAAAGAAAAAAGGAAAGAATAAAATACTAAAGACGCAAATACAAAATTAAATCTTGATGACCTCAATTGAATAAAGAAGGAAGAATAGAAAGAAGTTTCCAAAAATAAAATCGATCATTCTGATTAATTACATTATCCGTCCTTGGTACTGACATAACATGCAGAAGAAAATTCCAAGATTATAAAAATTCATTGAGTTATTATACTGTCTGTTGTTTATAAACGTTATTATTTATTATAATTACAGGTAAAACATTCATTTTATTTATCCTACCGCGGCGAAAGATGCGAATTGATTGAAATGAAACTGTTTGGTTCTAGATCCCTTTTGCTTTCCTTTACGACGGAAAATTTAGTCGATTCTTGAACCCCTTTGTATTCATTTACAATGCAAAATTTAATCGATTCTAGACCCCTTTGCTTTCCATTCACGAGGCAAAATTTAGTCGATTCTGGAACCTCTTTGCTTTCCATTGACGACGAAAAATGTAGTCGATTTTAGAACCCCCTTTCTTTCTATTGACGACGCAAAATTTAGTCGATTCTAGATAAGACGCAAATGTTAGTTCGATTATTTATTTAACTATTTTTGTATTATTTATTCAATTGTGAAGCACGCGTTAATCCGCATAAAAATTCTTAAAAACACTTTACGCAGACAAAATGTATAAATACTAATGGTGGACGTACACGGAAAAAATTAGTCAAGTAAAGTTTCTACAACTATTTTATAATTCTTCACAAAGATTACTTCAAATTTTATAAAAAGTTTATAAAACATTTGCAAACTTTTGACGCATCCTAAAGTCGTTGACAGTCAAGGAAAATTTCGGTAATTAATTTTTTCCGTGTAGTCTTTTCCATTTCGCATGGAAATTAATGACAGGTAGTATAATAGTGGAAAAAAAATGAGTGAAATTAGTGTCTTAATCAGTGAAAGTCACGCGGGAACCTCGATTAGTTTCGCATAATGGAATGGTATGCTATGATCGATGGTTATATACGGTAAATGCAGCATGTTATGGCATGTTATGATAGGATCGCATGAGGGGTGATCATAGACTGTGTCAGTGATGCGTACGTTTGTAAAATAACTGCAATGCACCGCCTGCATCTCATGCGGACATACGGACTAGCACTCGTACGTATTTTCAACGACATTACCGGCAATGCCAACCGTGATGTAATTTAAGATCTTTGACCGCGAGCGACACTTATGCATGTATCTATATCTATGTATATTCACATGCATGATCCTTCAATATCTCGCTTACATGCACATCACGAAAAATAGAAGTGAATGCAAATTACTGTTTTTACACTCCAGAGGGGCTTCATTGTTTTACAGTTATACTGCCAATAAAGAAAAGTGCTCATCAAGGAAACATTAGAAATTCAGATTGTAACTGAAAAACAAGTAGTAAATCATATGATATACAGATTCAGTTATAATTTCCGATAAGTGTCAATTATAATGAAAAAAAAGGAGATTTTGAGTACGTAAAATGACAAAACTATTTTCGTGTCACGTAAGAAAGAATCTGTGATACTAATTATGTGGGACAATCAGAGAAGAGCACAAGGAATGGGAGGAGTTTGACGCGGAAACGGAAAATTGCCGATTTAGTTTCCGGAAGTCGATTTGGATCAACAGAGTCACACGGGACGAAATTTGTCCCGAGCAATTTTTACACACACACACGTCCCGTATTATATAAGATTGCTCGTGTTAGTTATACAACACAATGTCTATCAGGGCTGCCATTTAATCGTTTCCGCTGAGCTGCGGTCTTTATCGAATTATGCTTTGTTCTTCTGTCGACCTTTTCAACTTCTGACATAATTGACAGGAGGTGACGAGTCTAAGAATTGTTATCAACATCATTTTACACAATTAAGACGTTACATACATTAAGCAGAAAAAGTCATCTAATTTGACCAAATGGACATGAGCATCAATTTGAAAATAAGGATTGCAAGATTTGTAAGAAGAAGGGAGGTTGTTAAAATGTTTCACTAAATGGCTGGAAATGTATCATTCTAATTTAATGTTATGAAAGGAACGAGTCATTATTTTCTTGAAATCGTTTGGAGTGTAGTAAAGACATAAAGGTTTAACAAAGGAATATTGATGAGGTTGAAAATTGTTTCAAATTACAGATAAATATATAGATGTTGGGGTTGCAAAATGTGAATAGGTTTAGTGCAGATTTCAAAACTACATTTTTGTTCACGAGTTATTTCGATCTCATTTTATCTAGGCCTTCACTTTCTTGCATCGAAATACGCTGAATCGTTCAGGTATATTATAACAGAATTATGCAGTCTCGTGGAGCATGAAGTGCAAAGACAAAAGTAAATTTACTGAGTGCACTGAAATATATCACCTTTGAGATGCATAACTATGCAGAAAGCAATTTAAAAAACAATTTGAAAATTTCTTATTTGGTATACCTAATATTAGTAATATTATGTACGGAAAATCATTAGCAAACAATGCGAATTGCACTGTAAATATAATAAAGGAGATAAACCAAGCTTCAAATTACAATTTCGAAATTGAAAAGTTTGAAATAGAAAATTCAAAGTTGTGTTCATTCAAAATTGGAAGCGTTCAAAATTTAATTTCAGTGTGAAAGGGGTGAAATTGAAACAGAAACTTATTCTAATTGTAACTAAAATTAATCAAAATTTGATGAAAAAAATAAATGATTGATGTATATAACATGTTTATAGTATTATATAACGCCTTTCACTCTAAGATTTATTGCTGCTGAAATCAGTTACTACATATGGCATCGTAATTATTGTATAATATGAAATTAATGCGAAATTCATTGACAATTACTGAAAAGTACCTCTAGAAATTATTCAAGAAAGATTGCAATTCAATTAACGATTACTGAAAATAATTTCTACAACAATATCCTCTTGCAAAGTGGAAACACGTCTATTTTAAAACACAAACAACTAATACAGACATTGCAAAAGTAACACAATAAATTTGAATTTTTAGCTAAAAATAACTCAATGATGTTTGTTTATCCAGGTGAAATGGCAGTGATGTACCTTTTTATGAGGTATCGATTCAACTGGAACGAAGTGCAGTTCAGCATGTTTTCTACCTACAGTATGGTGACTAATCTCATTGGTAAGTAAAAATTCAAATTAAAGGTCAGATTTCTAAAATCAGAGACCCTGTCGAAATAAGATTTCCTTAAAGAAAATAAAAGAAAAAGCATTGCTATGCCATATAATATATATTATAAATAATCCAATCAATAAAATTACTTGACACAAAATCCTGACCAGAACGACAAAACTTTCGTATTTGCTTTTTCTCTTCTGTTTTTTTTTTCTCCAGGTTAAATATAAAGATGGGTAAAAAATTGCCTGATTAGTTGATTACACAACGCCTTAAACGTTTTGTTGATAATTAACGATTTCAGGTGTTTTTTTCCAAGCAGTGTTTCAAATGTTAACAATGATCATAAATTTTTTTTGCACGCGAGCTTCATAAAAATATTTTGTATGAGAATTTTTAAAGACTTTAGTTACTATGTAATTTATCTCTGACTTATGAAACAAAGCGACTGACATAATACATATATTAATAATTATTATTTTGAATAAAGAATGGGCATTATTTTTCCTTTATGGGCAATATGTTTTGTATATTTGTTACATCAACTTTCTTTTAGTAGTCAATTTTCTTTTTAAATAATAAGAGGAAAATGAAAGTGAAGAAACATTAAATTCCTCGTAAAGTCAAAGGGAAATCGTACGTTTAAAAATTTTAATTGTAAGAATGAAGATTAACTTAGAGACGGATTTTCATATTTGACGTTTTTCTAAAATAATCGCGACACAGAATTGTTAAAAAATCTATGTAATTTTTTTTTTTTTTTACAGGCACTGCGATATCTGTAGGTGTTTTTAGTCACGTATTGAAAATCGATGACGCTGTTGTGGGAATTATGAGTTGCATGAGCAAAATTCTTTCAAGCTTTGTTTATGCATTTGCCACCACGAACACGATCATTTATCTTGGTCAGTATTTCTAATTTAAAAAATTTAATAAGAATACGAGAAGAACGTGTAAAAAATGATAAATGTTTACTATTTCTTTTTTTTCAACTTTTAGCTCCTCTGGTTGAAATTGTGAATGGAACTTCATTCATTGCGATGCGGTCGATAGTATCAAAATTAGTGCCAACTGATGAATTAGGTAAGCTACAAAAGGAATTAGATCACTACTATTCATAGTATTTTAAACTCCGTATAAAAACCTTTAAAATTACGAAATTGCGAAAAAAATTAATGGTAACAAAATCTAATATGAACGAGAGGTACATTTATAATTCGAATTTCGATGTAGACTGATAACACAACTGCATTTGATTGCAAATAATTACAATTAAGATTATTGCGCTGTTTTCAATTTAAAACATTTAAAATTTCACAACTTTAAATGTGGAGACTTCAAAATTTAACCATTTCAAATTAGAAGTTTCCGAGATTGAGTAAATTCCACTCTTAAGCACTTACAATTAAATCATTTTAAATTGATGTGCTCGAGATTGAACTAATTGAAATTTATGAGTTTGAAAATGAACAATGTTCAACTAAAATTTTTTCAAATATCTTATTCAGAATAAGTAGTCAGTGCCTAAAAATGAAGAAAATTTAAAATAAGTCCTTCGAAATGTTAAGTGAAATTATATCGACATTAAAATTAAATAATGTTGGATTTAACACATTCAAAATTAAAAAATGAGAAAGTTGAACATTATCATCAAGTCTAAAAATCACTGTATAATTTTTTATACTTTTAGTGCACATTGCAGACTTGTTTTTAAATAGAATGAGGTAGCTTTAAAAATGATAGATTTATATTGTGTAACGAGGCCCCTTGAAGTTAACTGGGTGTTTAATAGCGAGTAACTCGACACCAAATCTGTCCCTTCCTTTTTGCACCAGGTTTCAACAAGCTGTACTATTTAGCGTGAACGTAATTTAATAATGCGTGGAAAAAAGGAAAGAAAGGAAAGAAGAGTTCACGAAAGGTTAATTTATAGCTGTGCATTATAATGATCAAGAGTTAAGTATTTGCTCTAATTGCAGGTAAAGTTAATTCCTTGTTTGGAGTTTGCGAGTCGCTTATGCCCCTCGTCTATGGACCTATGTACAGTTTCGTGTATCGTGCAACTATGGACACGTTTCCGGGGGCCTTTTTCATACTTGGAGGTGTTCTTACTTCTCCTGCTGTTTTTGCCTTCTTGTAAGTCCCATTCTCATTTCTCTTACTATACTTTTATTTTTTATTAAAAGTTCCTTGAGGGTCTCTGTATACATAAAATATTTCAAATCACATGACTGAAAGTTCTGAACGTTCAAATGAACGAACTTTTCTATTTATTGTATTTTAAACTAAAAATAGTTTAAAAATATTGATTCATTTGATTTGAAAATAATTCTGTGTGAAAGAAACTTGGAATGTCTATTGTTATTTTTAGTTAGGACAATATTTTTGGATAAAATAGAACTGCGGGAAAAAATATTTCGTTCAAAACTTCTGGTACATCAAATCCCCCACACCGTAATTTCATTTCTTCTAAAAGGAAATCTTTTACTTCTTTTGTCGTTCTTTTACTTTTCTTTATGAAAATATTATGATAAAGAATACCGTTCTGTGATCAACTTGCATAATACTATAACGAATAATATTATTTATATTTCTTTATTGTTATAATCTTCTTCGGGCAAAAAAGAATGTCAACAATCCTATTATAAAAAGATCATGGCATCGATTAGTAACGCAACGCTTATTCCTTATTGGTCAAATCGAAGTTGTGATGCATATCGATAATCGCTCGTGACGCGGGAAATTTTTAATCTGTATTTTTAAAAGATGATATTAAAAAGAAATTAAACTAGCGCGTGTTCGGTCTCGTATTTTAAAGAGTCAATAAAATTTAATAAGGAATAATAAAATGTGTTTTAATAAAGGCGAAATTTATGCATGGATGGTTTAAGGATTTGAAGCCTCATTATTATAGAATTATAAATAGTATAAAGAGATAAACCTTCTTATTTTTTGTTAATCTTAAAAGGAAATGCTGATCATTAACCTTCGACGCGCTTCTTGCAATTTCAATTTCCTCTATGCCTCTTCATTGTAATTTTTTTCTACTCATTTGCGGTGAAGTTGTTATGTAAATTGTACAATTTGAAGTTTCTCTGTCACTATTATTTAATCATTTTCATATTTAAGTTCTTATGTAAGATTCATCAAGCTGCATTGTTAAAAATATTACAATATTTAATCAACAAATTTAATAAACAGATTTAATATTCAAATTTGATATTCAGGCAAGATTCAACGAAACAATGATTGGAAATAAACCAAACAAACAAAACAAAACCTATATTTTAATTTTCAGGTGGCTCTACAAAGAGCACAGACAAGATAAGATGAGGCTAGAAAAGAAGGAAGCGGCAGAAAAAATGGACAAAGGCGATGGTAACCTGGAGAACAATTTATCAATGACGAAGATTACAACCGAGGTTGATAAAACGGGCATCGACAATGTAGCATTTGAGTCTGAAAAACTGTGACTTGGTTTAAAATTCAGCCTTTTACGTAACGATGACCAAATGGATAATAAACACGGAAAGGAGTGCTTTTCGTAATAGTGTCCTATCCGCTACAGTGCATTGCGAAGGTCATCATCATTGAATCTGGAATTCATTCATGGAAATTCCATTTGGATTGAATCCCTCGTACCTCATTCCCAAACAAGATTTTGCGGATAAAAGATAATTAGTCAATTATCATCGCTGAAAACAAGATGAAGACAAAAATCAATCCACAAGGCGGATTGATTGCTTTTTTAATAATCTTCTATATTTTCCACTGAGATCATGTTTAATTTATCATAAAATCATTATTTTTAAAAGTCTCAGTTACTATATTTATGTAGCTCATGAGGTGGTCCAAAATTACGCGATAAAAAACCGTTACACTGCATGCAACTCTTCAATTAGCGGTATCGAATTTAAAGAGATTATCAATTTAAGCAAGGAAACGAACACACAATATCCTTTTTTAGTAAACACTGTTGAAATTACGGTAATTTGAAAAAAAAAATTAATACTCGATTTGAGTTACGTTGATATGGAAATTATGTAAATGTGAAGATAATTGCATCGAGAATGAACCTGTGCAGGTTACATGTAACTCAAAATTAACTATACTTTCCACGCTACTTTTTTTCATTTGTAGAAAATTCGCGATTTTGTGTTAAATTTGTGTTAAATTTTTTGTGTTATGAATCTTTTGTGTTATATTGTATTATAATTCAGAGGCTCCACTCCTGATTAGTGTGAATTTATTTATAACTTTGAAAGTTTGACGGTATTTAAACATTTATGAATTTTTAATATATTGAAGAATAATCGCATTTAATTAGATGCGATATCATATTATCCCACCTTCAGAAATCGCAAGAGGCAATAATAAATAGAATATATTATTCGTAGCAGAAGAAAAAAGCAAGAAGACTGGCTTCTTGACAATACTCCATTTACAAGGATTCAATTATCTTTTCTGATAAGAGAAAATATTGTAAATTTAAACTGAAGCCTACGTGAAGCCGAGAAAAACCGATTAATTGTACGAATTTAGACATTGTATATTCTGGAAGAAAAGAAAATTTAATTTGATATAAAAATTAGGAGAAAGTTTTCAATAGTGTACAGCACAGTACTTAAGTTACCAATAAGTAATATGAGAATGGCCTGTAGGTCAGAGATTGCAGTATTACTGTATGACTCCTTTGACGGACATGTATTATACTTTTTAATACGGTAGACCTGAAAATCACGTATTTATAGATGTAAGTATATCATAAATGATAAATGACAGTGTATAAATTATTAACATTAAATGTGATATAGCGTTAGAATTATTTCGAAAGTATTTAGTCTTTTACAGTATCAATAAAACTTTATGTAATACATATGTGGTTTTATTACTTATTGTTAGTTATAAAATTTTAAAATTAACGAAAATACTTTAAATATGAATATCAAAAGAGTTTCATATATGAAAATATATAAAATGGAAAACATTTCAAAAAGAAATTAAAATTATTTCACTCAAAATAATTCAAGGTGTTCTCTAAGCTTGAATCACAGTAAAAATTTCCAAAAAATTCCATAAAAAAAAGTGAAAATAAATTTCACTGATTCCCAGTCAAATTCCATTGATTTTCAGTGACTCTCTTCTCACGATTTTAATCAGTAAAAAATATGCTGGTAATAAGTAAAAAAAATTACTGAAATTTTTAGTATTTTAATGACGATTGCTAAAAATTTCAGTGCCTTTTCGCTGATTCCCAGTGGATTTTCACTGAATTCAATGTAAATTGAAAAAATATTCGAACCAATCCGACATCTAGATAAATTCGCAGAATTTCAAATGATTTTTAAAGATTTCTTTTGCAATTTTGAGAAGATTTTGAAGGATTTTAAGAGATTTTATATAATTTAAAGAAATTGAAAAGGATATTAAATTTCAGGATTTTCTTTTAAGAATTCAAAAGCGTTTCCGGATTTTCATTTTCAAGAAGTTTTTAATGATTTTAAAGAGCTTCAAAAGATTTAAAGAGACTTTAAAGGATTTCAAAAAGAGAATTTCGGGACATTCGGAAAGAAATTGACAGATTGGATTGGCATTTGGTATACTTTTTTAGTGTTCTAAAATGAAGGTCAGGTTCGTCAGTCAGCCATTTTGGACAAAAATTCAAAAAGTTATAGGATTTAAAAAATGTTTAAGACTACTTTCTTTAAAAATGTATAAATTCTAAGTATGGGTGTTTTTGTAGTATTCAGAAAGTCGAACTCGCGGTCAAGAGCCCACGTCTTAAACCAATCGTGTCCTCAAGATGTTAGATGACTCAGATCATGATCCATGACTCAGATGACTGACTCCTCTCAGTTGACATCGACGATGTCGACGACCTCACGCATTATTGAGATTCCTTTGCCCCTGGGATGTCGCCTCCAGGAAATGTTAATGTAAACATTGTTTATATAAACATTCGGGAAGGCGATACCCTGCGCGATTACTGGTTCAATGGGTGGCAAGAGGATGTGCTTTGGCATGCGTAGCAAGAGTGCGAATATCTCTCTTCAATTTGAAGCCAAACAATGCACGATATGAAAAAATTTACAGCCAAAAATAACACGATACAGAAAAAATGATAAAAAACATAATTATTGGTTTCGAAAAATATTAAAAGATCCAGATATTTGGCCTTGACCATTTTTGGATATTAAGGTACGTAATTTTCGACGTTCTAATAGTCGTGAAAAATATTGTTAAGAAAGTTAAAAAATTAAATTTCTCCAAAAAAACTTAAGACATGAGAAAATATTACAAAAAACTAGAATTGGATCATTAAAAGGTCAAACAAAATATTGCTGTTAAACAATATGAGATATTTTTATATATAAATAAAAATTTTTAAAAAATTATTTTCGGCAGTCTAGACGTCTGATACTTCAGCCCAATGAAAAACAGTTAATAGATGACGATCTGTGATGATTTTAACTGTTCAAAAACAGTCTGTGCATAATATATCACGACGTCGTCACAAAGGTGTAACATTTACGTAACGGTGACTTTTACATCACTGCAGTTGCCTAAAATATGTAACATGCCTATATTCTCTTTCTTCCAATAAAAAGAAGAAGAAGATACTACAGTTTCCAGCTGTAACATCGTACAATCTCTCCATCATCGTATCTTTAAAAAGCAACTTCAGAGGCGCGTGCAGTATAATCCTGTCTCGAAAATTTTCTATTTTACCGACGACTATGCATTTTCCTACCCGTGTTTGTGGCTGGTGCCCAACTGGTGCCAACTGGTGCACTATCAAAGATCTCTTGTAGTTCTCTGGTAGTAGTGGCAGAGTAGTGGCAGTACCAAGTAGTACTAGCGTGGGCGTAAGAGGGAGTTAGCGAGTTAGCCACATTCCTCTTAGAGCCGAGGAGGTGCAAACATTTGAGCCAATAGGAGCTCATGGAATATCGAATACACGTCACTGTCACTGGAATAGGTGGTGTGATGTGACGGAATTTGGATCGATTGAACTTTGCACAATTACCCGCAAGGGAACCACGCTGCATTTTGGTTTAGATAAGGCGACAGTCGTTGCCCACTCGGTGTTTTATGATTGCGTGTAATCGGTTCGCCGGCCCTCGTTTCGTTCTTTAATAGAAAATAGACTTTGAACGGAATTGTTCACTCTTGAATTTGGTTCAGTTATTTGCTCCTCAAGAGTGCAAAGCAGCGAAACGCGCTGCAAGTGAGAAGCTCAGTTACAAAATAGTAACATCCTGCGCCAGGAGACGCGCAATCAAGGTAAAATCAAGCACAAGTGTCATTGTTGTCTTTATGGTCATAAAACCACGTGCAAATTAATAATTACACCGGAAGTGCAATCAATGGTTGGAGAAATAGTAAACAGTACACATATAGCACACCATATCATAATACAATAGCAATACGCGCCCTTTTTGGATGTTGAAGTTTATGTTATTGTTTTTTTCAAGTTTTATGACTTAAAAAGTTATTAGTATGGATTAACTATTAAGAATTGAAGTAGATATTTTCAAATGAACTATAAAAGTGTGACATTCCAATGCCTAACGCGCCCTTAATACATAATAACAGAAATTCATAATAAAAATGCTTCATTCCTTCATTGCATGTCAAGAAAAAGATATAAAGAAGATAAATTAGAAAATGCATAAGTAGAAATACTTTTTATTGTTACATAACTATGTTCTCGGTTCTTTAAATAATATTGACTTCCTGCAAAAGCTGAAGTTGTTTTCACTTCAGTGTCCATTTGACATTTTATATTTACTTGAGGCTATAAAAAACTTTTACAATATTAAGAATAACTTCTTTCTATAAGTTTGTAAGCTGAGCTTATTGTGAGTAATTTGCGTCTAGTGGATAATTCGAGCATGTTTTAAAATTAATATTTGAATTAATAAATTGATAGCAAAAATTGTTTTTTCTACAGTTTTTAAGAAAGAAGTAATTTCTTAGATTTCAAGTTTTCCAAGTGACATTGATCTGAGCTATAACTAGGGTCATGCAATTGCCAAGCAGTTGCGGGATTTGTTTACATCCGCTAGAGTCATCATTATTAAAAACAAAGTTCTGTCAACTGCAACAAACGGGAAAATTAGATGTACCAGAAGTTTTGAACGTTCAAATGAACGAAATATTTTTTCCCAGTTCTACCATATTTTATCCAAAAATATTGTCTTAATCAAAAATAACAATAGACATTCCAAGTTTCTTTCACACAGAATTATTTTCAAATCAAGTGAATCAAAATTTTAAAACTATTTTTAGTTTAAAATACAATAAATAGAAAAATTCGTTCATTTGAACGTTCAGAACAGCAGTTATAAAATTAGCCATTACCACGTGACATCAAGTTGACAATTTTGAAATTTATGCGCAAATGTTTTTGAGTGGACAATAATAACATTTAATATAGCAGATTTTCCTCCGGATTTTTAATACTTTTTAGCTTAACTTTATTATTTGTCATTTTTTCACAAGTGTTTACTTGTTTGTTTCACGTGTTTAATTATCAAATACGTAAAGTTGACATTATTTGGTTTTCGGAAAATGTTATTTACATACATATTTAAAAATCAAATAAACTGATGATCAGTGATTTGTTATTTCTTTGATTTGAAGTGTGATTCACATATTATAGTTTTCTATTTCTAGTTATTATTTTCTCTATTTGTATAGATAAAAGTATAATTCTATAAAACTTTCTTTTGCTTTTTTTTTAATAATAAAATTGTAGACATTGAAAGATTTTGTTGGTTTTTAAACTAGATTATTAAAAAATAAATTCATAAAAAATATTCTTGTAATAGGGTAAAAAATTGAAAATTAATGTAATGAGGAAAAGCAGTAATATTTGTGAATTAGTATGCACTAAGGATTTGATAAAATGGGACATCGAGATAGACGAGAGTTGAGTAAAGACATAAAAGACAAGAAAAAGTTTTATATCTTCTGAAATAAAAATGCATCTTCTGACGTGGTTTTTTCCCTACATTTTGTGAAAGTTTACATTATCATTCACATTGGGATTGGTCGACGCAAAGATTTAGCAGATTTTTACTTTCCATTTTAACAAAATTATTCAGTAAAAATAAAAAAAAAACATTTAAAAAAGTATATGGAAACTTGTTGCATTGACCAATTCAGTGACTGTGAACAAGGAGATTGAAACGAAGTTTTTTATAATCTGGCTCAACGAACTCGATTGTATAATTATTATGCAATTCTAATGAAAAGATAGCACGTGATACTGACAATTTTATTTTATAGCCAATAAATGTTTTGCTAATTATTGCAAAAAGTTGTGCAAAGGTTATTTTCTTCTAGAGGTGATTTTTGCGGAGAGAAAATAAAATATTTATTTACTGACTTTTTTACTGCATAATGATTTTTATAACTTGAATGATATTAAAATTGAAGTACTTTATACTTTTTTGATTAAAGTATAAAAACTTAAATGGTAAATACGGAACGTATTTTTTTTTTTACTTTCCTGAGACTGTAACGTCCAATTTCTCATATATGTTACTCATCGTCCAGGTTTCGTGCATAACGTAAAACCTTTGACCTGAATCAGTAATGTAAAACATGTTCATGTTTTCAAGTTCTTCTTTTGAAACTCACATCGTTTCCCAAAAATATAATTTACTAACGAAAATATATTTAAGAATATAATTTTAATATAGAGCAAAGTGTTACGAGTAAGAAAAAATATAATAATTTGATTAAAAATAGTTAAAGCGAGAAATTTGCTAAAGAAATTTATGTTTTCTTTAGCTATTAATATAACTGGACTTCTATTCTACATTTTCGCCTCATGCGAAAATACATTAACACTAATTTTCTTGGCAGTGTTAATTAAAAACTCAGAGCATAAAAACGCTTAAAGAATTTTTGTTGTAGTACTTATAGTATATTATTGTCTTAATGGTGTTTAAAAAGGAATTTTCTTGTAAATTTCATAATGACCAAATCAACTTTTTACATTAGAGTTAGATGGAAAATGAGAAACAAGTTTTACAGTCTCTTGTTCTACTTTTATATCATTTGTAGTTGCAATAGCGTATCGCGTTAAAACAGAATTGGACATGAAAGAGAAAGATCTATAAAGTAATTCAAGTGACCATTTGACACGAGATCAGTGTCAATTAAATTGAACAAATGATATATAGTATGTGACGTTCAAGACTGATCGTGAAGGTGTTCCAAACACTTCTCGAATCAGAATAAAAAACGATTAATTTTATTAGAATCCCGGGAAAACATATTATTTATAAGTCTCTTATACGTAAATTTTGTCAAGTTCTTGAACTACATATTATAATATCTGAATTGATGATCTAATAAAACACATTTAAATTCAACGAAATTGACTCCCAAATAAATTCCTTTATCACGAATTCAATTAATTAAATTATTTAATTTAAATTGAATATATTCTGCTTTTATTATATAAAATTGATAAACTAAAAAAAAACAATTATCAAGCGAAAAATTCTTTGAGTTGAGATATCAAAAATGACTTTCTTTAATTGCTCTTAAACTTTGAAATGAAGTGGTCTTACTCTAAAGGTCATATTTCGACGTAAGGATTAAAGAACGATTTATAACAAGTTCAAAGTCAATTAATTTTTCCGAAATAGGTATAATCATGCAACGAGGTACTTATCAGTCACATATATAATATTTTTTTCTGCAACGAGCAGTCAACTATGAAGTAATTCAAAAAAATTAATAAACTTGAATTTATTATTATTTATAATATTTTTGAATGACCCACTAAAAAAAAGTTTATATGTTTCATTTTTCTCAGTGTATAACAAAGACTGTATTTTTTAACCAAATTACCTACATTTATTCATAGATTGCTCACAAGTGACTCATATCTCAAATTTTATCTTAGAGAAAAATATAATCTGATCTCAGGATTGAATTTCTTGAAAATTTCTTCAGCTTATCACAAGCCTTGAACCACATTACTAATTCTTTTCCATACATATTTTTTAAAATTATTATTTCATAGTGATCCTAGATTTATGCAAACTTTTGCTGAAACTGAGAGACACTGAAAAATATACTTTGACTGAAATTTATCCTCCGAACAAAAGAATTTTATTGGCAGTAAAGTAAAGTAGCATATTATAGCAGAATCCTGACATAATTTTTACGTCCTTTCTTCAGGAGCAGTAAATCGCATACAAGATTGCAATAAATAGTCTCATAAAATCGTTTATTTTTCTCCGAAAAAATTCTCGGAGAAAAATAAATGTAGGAAGTAGATGAAAGAATGGAAATTACTGAAAAAAATTTCGTCTCAGAATAAATAGTGGCGGTCAACCGGTTTCGTTCGTTTTTCTTCTTTTCTTTGTACCTTTATCTATCTTTTTTCCATGACAATTCCTAAATTCCTTTGATATCTAGCCGCAGTTAATTTAAAAAGTGTGACTAAAAGAAGAATTTATTATTGTCAGCAAAACTATAACTAAACTCAATTTACGTCACTTGAGTATAATCATTAAAGATAAATGTATATTTGAAATAGTTTACATATGAATCAAATAAATCATCATAATAGGAATTAATTAAAAATAAAGAAATTTAAGTTTAATAGTTACTAAAAATTTTAAAAGAATTATACTAAAGTGCTCTTATGCTCTCTAGGTGGATTTAAAATCACTTCAAAAATAGATTTTACCTTCTTCATCATGTAAAAGAGTTACTTACTGTTATCTAATAAGAATTGCAGCCTCAATAAATTATAATGATGCGGTATAAATAAGGAGGGAAAAGACATGCTTAGAAGTTATCATTTTATGTCTTTTCATGTGACCATGACCCGCACATTATACCACACACAATACTGTACATAATATATGTGATTAATTAGAAATAGATGCTGTTACGCACAAGCAGCTTAATTAATATTCACAATGTAACAAAAAGGAAAAAACATTTTTTGTCAAGTAACATAAATGACAACAGCACATGGTATTCCCAAGTGGTCACCTATCCAAGTATAAACCGCGCCCAGCGCTGTTTAACTTAAGTGATCCAATGAGAACTTGAGTTTTCAGCGTGGTACGTCCGTTGACACAGGCCTATACTGATTTTTCTGTACTTTTTCATAAGGAAATATTATACGCTGATAAATAATTTCCAAATAAATATAATTTACAAATATCTTCTCTAAAATTTATGTGTGAATTTCTTGTTTTAAAAATATATTTACATTTTTTCAATGACATTTATTTAAAGATAGATATAAGATAAGATATCACGTGATAAGCTTTACCTGTGTACAATGGAATTCCTCAACTACAAAATTTAAGAAGTTTTTGTTTCACAGAATAAATAAACATCAGAGAGAAGAAACTGCGAAAATTGTATAAATTTTTTAACCTGCAGAATTGAATGACCTTGCTTTACACTTTTAATTTGATATTAACCTTATCAATATACTACCACTTGAGATTCGACAATGAGTCTTCATTGATTTAAATAGAGAGACACCACGAAATATAAATAAAGACAGTGAGAAAGTTGATATTAATTTTGTTCAATTGCTAACAATTGTATCTTATTAATTGACAATCGAATATTGATTCAGAATATTATAAATTAGATTTGATGAATGCCTTTAATAATTACAGATTACAGGGATGGTTCCAAAATGGATAGTTGTGGCCCTCGGATTTCTTTTACACGTCTCAGCAATGGAGAAAGATGAATTGGGCTCATCTATAAGATGGTCTGAATTAGAATATGAAGATGCTTGTGAAAAAGTTTCAAATGCCACATGGGAATTTCTCGAAAACCCTACAAATCAAACTCTTGACATCTGGGTAAATAATTGACTTAATTTATTCCATGGAACTTAATTTTTAGTAAAGAAGAACTTTCATCTAATTAAAAATTGACTGAAATAATTAATAAATAATTAATTCATGTTTTGCTTATTTCAGGAAGCAACACAAAAACAATACAATTTTGTTACGCAAAATGAGAGGAACTTGACAATTGAAACCATCATTGGGATGAACACTTCTCAATATACCATAAAAATAAAACAACTCGAAAAACCAGGAGACGCTATGTTAAATGACGAAGATTGGGAAAATGTAAGTATCCTATTCATTCCCAATTAATTGCATTTTATTGATGATTAAAATATAGGATTTCAATTTCAGTTCATCCATTTTGCTGGTACAGCAGAGTTAATGAGAAGCTACCCAGAAAAGACGAAGACTATATCTCGAGAAGGTGTGCTTTAATTATATTAAAGTTTAAATGAATTTAATAAACATATCATTTCCAAAAACTTAATTAAAAACATTATTTTCATTTTTATTTCAGCTGTAGAGAACTTGCTCTCGCACAGTGGAGAAGCAAGTGAAAAATTGAATCTTTGGTCTAGTTGGCACAACCAATTGGCACCTCTGCAAATCAACTACTCAAAAATTTTAGCCCTTGTCAACGAAGCTGCAAAACTAAATAGTTGGTACATTTTACTTATTTATAATTAAGTTATTTTACTTTTAATTTCATCTATCTTTATTTATTATTTTAGAAGAGGACGATGCTGAGCATTACTGGGAAATGTTGTCAGAGTATCCAGATGGTTACAAAAATTTAATATCTCTATGGGATGAAATTTCTGCCTTACACAAGAAGCTTGTAAATTTTGTTGCTGTTCGCTTGGCTACGAAGTATAAAATTTCATCAAGCAATACCGTTCCAGTACATTTATTAGGTAATGATTATTTCGGAATAAACTAAATTATAAACAAATGCATATTTTTTAATCTAGAATAAATCTCAAAGTAATTCAAATTATTTCTCCAAAAGGTTCTTTACAAGGCAAAGAATGGACCAGCCTAGCAGCTGATGTGATACAACACACTGATACAATTTTCAAAATAAAGGAAAGAATCTGGGAAAATGTAGGTTCTTCATCTAAAAAGTATTTATGGAAAATTGTTGAAAATTAAAATAACAACTGTTAAATTCTAAAATGTTTCAGAACTTGGTTGGAAGGAATTTGTATGAAACAGCATCAAAATTGGGTATGATAATTATGAAGCAAGCTCCAGAGGCTGATTTTTGGGAGAATAGTGACTTTAACAAAACTTGTCCACCACGAATGATTAATTCTTGTAAAGAGGGGAAAATGAGGTTGGTAGAATTTGCCTGTAACTAATGCAATTAATTAATTAATTAATTTCCTTAATGAAGTTAACTAAATTCAACTGATACTAATTTTATTATTGCAGAGTCTCTTCTTGCTATGAAGCTTCAATCTCTAATTACATAGCAGCCCATAAAAATGTAGGAAAAGTATTGTTCAACCAATTGGCAGTGACAAAAGGCTATCCTGTTTTAAAAGTTTCCAATCGATATTCTGGTATGAATTACTTATTATATATCAGTTCAAATTTGAAAATTCACTTCACTAGGTTTTAATGAATACATTTTTTGTATCAGTTTTAGAGGAAAGCTTTGCTGAATACTTTGGATTAATGTCCATGAGTCCTGCATGGTTGGATTCAATTGGATTGATGAAAAGAGAAGAATGGGAATCAAATGAAGATGTGCAAGATGAAATTAAATTAGTTTCAGTAATGATTTCTGCCTTGGATATTTTACCCCGGCTGGCATATTATATTTCCGCTGATTTGTGGAGATTAGATGTTTTAAAGAAGGGAATCACTGATCCAGAAGAAATAACTGCATCTTGGTGGAGACACAGGTACTTTTTTAATTCGGATATATATGTAAAGATCTAATATAAATATTAAACAGGTCGAAACTAAAAAGATTGCTTTTGCTTCTTCAAGATTACAATACGAATTTGTGACATCAAACTCTCAAGAAATTCCATCATATTTAGATGATGATGTCATCACCAGCAACAAACCTTATCTTCCGTAAGTGTTTCGCATTTGAAAAAAACAATTGTCTACATTGCTAAAAAAAACTTAATTACAAAATAACGTATTCCTATTTTTTGCAGAAAATTCGTCGGAACTCTTCTCGCTTTGCAACTATACAATTATTTCTCTGGAAATATTCTTCAGTTCGAGCCCATCAAAAGCAACCATAACTTTGCGTAAATTATCAAAGAGTTTTAGAATTTTAAAATTTTTGTCTGTTCTATTTGAAAGATTCAATAATTTAATCTTATTATTCAAATTTACAGGAAAATTGCGATGAACTCGACTTTGGATGACTGGATGGAAGTAGTCAGTAAATTCACTGAAAACGAAATCGATGAAATTACCACGATTTCTCTGACTGCCTTCTTTTCGGACCTGGAAAGCCTCAATGAAAAGGAAAAATCTGAGTTCCCAATGCCAATAGAGAGACAGACTGAATTTGAAAAACAGGAAGCGACTTATCGACAAAAATTGCGTACTACGACGACAACAACTACAACCACTACAACTACAACTACAACTACAACTTACAAACCAGTCACTAAGAAAGGGAGAAAAGTTGAAGTTGAATTTCCTCCGACAGAGGCTACAAAAGCTAAAGTTTATACCTTAGGGGTTCCTGAAATAAAAACTGAAGCAGAACCGACACCAAAGCCTACAAATAAAGCAGTTTATGCAGTAGGTGCCGTTCTTGTAGCAACGGTATTAGTTTGCATTATCGTCATTTTTGGAAGAAGAAGATGCACCAAAACACCAAAGAATAGAAGATACGTCTAATAATCATAGTAATTTCTTGAGAGTAAATATTTATTTTCTGCGAACTGATCACTAAACAGTAGTATGTAAGCCTTTCCAAATTTTGCCTTCCAATGAGAATACAGACAGAAAAACAATATTCTAAAAAACTGTTTTGTGGTCATTAAAATAATCATAATTTAAATGGGTAACAGATCTATTCTAAAAGAAATTTTTTTTTCGGTTCATTGACAAAAAAAATTGATTCTAAATTATACATTTAGCCACACTAAAAAGGAGATGTTCCCACATGCCAAATGTGTTATGCTTTATGCTTTATAAAAAGCGTCTGTTAAAATACCTCAATTTTTTAAGTAAGTCTTCAATTTTACAAAGCGCACCAAAAAATAAATTGATTAATGAAGAAAGCCTTAACTTATAGACTAACGACGGTTTCGATACACATTCCCTTATTGGAAGAATTAGAGGTTCTAAAGTTCAAATTTATAGAAGAAATTCTGGGTTCCTCTACTTGAATTCTTAGGTTCTATTACTTTCTATATTATTAGGTTCTATAATATACTGGGTGTAGGTGACAAGGTTTTCAACTCCTTAATTAGGAAGTTCTTCATTCAATTTTGAAATATGAAGATCTGCCAACAAAATAAAAACCGGTGGTTGATTACACTCGCCTGATTTGTAAATAATTAGGTTGCCAATGGCAAATACAGTATTTCGAGCATACTGTTCGTTAAAACTTAAGAACGATAATTATTTTACAATATACATTTTCTAAGGAAATAAAATTTTGAGAACCTGTACACTTGTGAAATGGTCACAGTTTATACCATAAATGATATAGAATGCACAAATGATAAAAATGAAAATGGGCAGCTTATAAGGACGAAACTTGTTTCATCGACTTTATATTATATTTCGTCGATTATGAATTAAATATATAATAAATTGCCAAGCCAAGTTCCATAATAAAATAAAGTGATAAGATTATTGCATCAATTCGTGTGCAAAGTATAATAGATTTTTGATAAAAATTTTATGTAAAATTTTCTTGTGAAATGTAATTATAGGTACTACTTATTGTAAGTCGAACATTTTCGAGATACGGTACTGATCCGTGTGTATTTGTAAATAGTTTATTAGCTGTCGCAATGAGAGGATTAGTGTAGGTTTATTCAAATGTTGTCTTTGTGATTAAAATTCGTACGAGTAGCGTAAATATTTTTCTAGTGGTGTATTTGACAGTGCGAGTTATATGTATGGAATATTCATCGATAGTTTGTGAGTTCTGTATCTTTGTAAGATTTATATTTTTTATAAAATTATTTATTCTGTACCTCACATGTGAGAACAATAAAACTCCAAAGTGGTATCAAGAATTAAAAGTTCACTTCTCTACTGGTTATTTAGAATTATAATACCAATTCCTAAGATACATATTTGAAATTTCTTTTAAAAAATTAGATCAATTAGATAAAACTCAATATTTGATTGTATATTTAAATTTTTTAAAGCTTGTAATAAATTTGACAAATAGAACTTGTTCTAGTTCACTGCAAGATTTTGGGATATGTTATAAATAATAAAAAACAATGCATTGTTAATAAAGGTTCTTTTTTCTGAACCGTGACACATGAAGTAATTTAATTCTTCGAGCTATACGGACAAGCGGACAAGAAATCGATACACGGGAAAGCCTACCTTCTATAAAAATGGAGGAAGCAAGTTTCTGCTGTTTACCTCAATCGAATATTTTTCTACTTGCTTTTTTTTCGCATTCCGACCATAATTTTCACAATTTCCGTAACACCACGTCACTCTAAACCTTAAGGCACAATTAATAATATTAAAGTTCGAGGGATTACGAAAAATTTTTACGGATTTAATGGGATTTTAAATAAAATTTTCAACAGAATTTACAGGATTACGTGAAATCTGGTTAAATCCCTTAGAATTCCTGAAAATTCAATGAAATCTCAACAAATTCCTTAAAATTACTAAAAATCCCATTAAAATTTTTCAACTCTTTAGAAATTCCATAAAATTCCTTGAAATGCGGAGAAATCCCTTAATATCTCTAATATCTCAACAAAAGTTTGAAAAATCTCTTGCAATTTTTTTAAATCACTCAAAATCCCACGAAATTTCGTTAAACCTCTTGAAATTCCTAAAAATTTCTCAAAATATGATGTAATCTATACATTAATTTTCATGTACTTTCCTTGAAATTTAAAAAGTTCCATTTGATCCAAAATTGTGTATCAAAATTTGACACCCCGGAATTACTTCAGAAATCTCTAATATTTAATATTTAAATTAAATAAAATAGAAATCAATCCTCTAGTTAAACAGAACTGAGAGTTTTAAGGTCAAGACAATTTCATTTTTAAATGTTTGTTTATGCTCAGTTGTCAAAATAACAAGTTCAAAGAACCTAAAATGCTGATGTGTCATTGAAAGTATCGGGTATTCGATAT
>JAUEJJ010000046.1:2976965-2995768 GCA_032164275.1 Synergus coniferae
ATAAGAATATTCTAATAATACAAATTTTTGCAAATTCTACTAACTCTTCAAGTCCATAAACAACGTTTTGTAAAAAATGCGAAATTTTTTTCTCCTTTTTATATAAAGTTAAAAGTAGTGTTTTTTTCTGAAATACATGCACGCAATTAAGGGTGTTGGATCCAGTTGAAGCCTCAAAATTCTAATTCTTCATTTTACTCAAGAAATATTGTAATTAGATATTTTTCGTTCTGTAGCGTTTTTTATTATTTAAATACGAATATGTGTATAGAACGAAAAAATGTATACTTTCAATGCTTTTTTTGTAAAATGAAAAAATGTTATTTTGAAGATAGATTTTTAATTCTTCGTTTTAAGGAAAAGATATTTTATAAAATAATATAAACAATATTTTATATAATAAAAATAAATGTTCATAGGTATTGCTACTATTTATTTATTATTTATTACTTATCCAGCACCCTTCAAAATTTTTGGGAATGACTCTAATTTTTTAATTAATATGTAACCTAGGTAAGAATAGTGTGAACATAAGAGCAGTGCTCGTGACTGGAACAAAAGCATCCCCTATTGTATTTTTTCTCTGTAGATTGTTCTTTTATGTAAGGTGGTTGCGTTTTATTTATAGGCCACACTACCTTTTATACGACTGCACTTGAATTCGCCCATATAAAAATGACTGTACGTGGTTTTGCTTTCAGAAACAGTTGGAATTTTTTTATAAAAAAGAGAAATAATATAGATATTTATATTAAAAATGAGTTTACCGCAAAATGATATAATTTAATTATTTAATTACTTGATTTTATTTAATAATTTAATTATATAATTTAATATTAAAATTTATTAATCGAAGTTTTGCAAATACTCTATTTCAAACTACAATGGAAACTTCATAAAAATAAATTCCCAATTCTGTAATATTCTAAAAGCACTGACTATTTTTACAGAATATTCCGTAAGAATATAATACGCTAATTAACAGCTAGTGCTTAAAAAATTAATCATTTTAATAAAATACAATTTCATGCTTCGTGGTTTTCAAGAAAAAGAACTATAAGGGGGCTCCCACAAAATTTAGTTACGGCACTGGATCCCACTTCTCAATTTTTATATCATGTGATCGAATATACAGTATACACACATGTAAATGCATTGCATCCATTGCATCCATTCCATTGCATTCTTGTATTGTGTTGGCACTTGGCACAAATAGGTGTGGGACGGTAAAGTGTGGAGGTGTGTGGAGGAGAGAAAGAACACTTGGGTTGACAAGGAAATTTTCTAGTTAGATCATCTAACAGGGTGTGTCTTTATACATTCTGAATAGATATCGTGTAATTTTGGTTATCGGAGTGTCTCAGTCCTCCATTGAATAATGTCGATTGCTCGCCAGTAAGCTTATTATTCCCATGCGCAAGAAATCGATCATAGTATCGCCATGTAAGGTTAGTTGTACGTACCCACTACTCTATGTATTTCGTTATATATTTCCATCAATTATAAACTCAGAGGTCACGGTAACGTCATTTTAAAGTGATTTTGAACTTAAATGTAGCTAGAATTCAAGATTTTCTCACACCTAAGTGTCTTCGGTATTAGTTTGTTTTTATTCTATACTTTTTTATTGTTGTGCTCTGTAGTGTTGTGAAGGTAGTGAAATTCTGGTGAAATATAACGAAATACCTAGGAATTTATGGAATTTGAATTATGGTTGTCGTCGATAGCAATATTGAGTCTGGTATTGAGTATATTACTGCAAATTAGAGTAGGTCAGTCTGTAATTGAATATTAATTACTTTTTCTTCATTATCCTCGCCGTTATTGATGTTTAATATTTAATGACTAATTTTGATATGTCAGCAATGAAAGTTATTCAGGAGAAAACAGGTATTTCCTGGAGAAAGTATTTCCACATTGCATTCTTGGATTTGTTATTTTTTTGTTAAATAAATTCTGTGGTGTAATTTTAATTTCATTCTAAATTTAGAAACGTATGTACAGTTTTTTTAAGAGTTATATTTAAATAATTTTAGATAGTTGATTAAAAATATCTTTTAGATTATGTTTACGTTTTGTTTAAACTTTATAATTGTGTTATGTGAATAAGAAATTATGAAATGTACATTTTTCAAATCTAGAAATAAGCTAATTATTTATTTTTTTTTTTCTAAAAACCTGGTTCGCGAAATAATAATGTCTCAAGTTTTTTTTAGGTTTTTAGCCTTGAAATATATTTTCTAAATATCTGTTGTCTTCTATTTAAGGTGCTGGCAAGGGAAATACGACAATGGAGGATCCGCAGACTCCAGGCTCCGATTGCAATTCCAACCCGGCGACAGATCCCATTTCTCAGGATCTTATTGGATCTGAATTCGTACAGGACAATTCAGAGTACCAGTGGTTTATAGACAGGTGAATAACAACTTATTTTTCATTGAAAACTATAAAAGAAGAGTTTTAATATGATTTGATAGAATTCAAATCATTAAAAGTTCAAAATCCCAGAAGAATTGTTTTCCAAGTAAAAGCACCTTTTTCTCTCTTGCAAATGCTTTCGAATTTCCGATATTATATTATATAATATATAAAAATGCAAATGCAGATGAAGAAAAGGTGTGATTGGAATATCAACTATGGAACTTATCTATTTCAATAATCAGTGAAACGTCTTTTCTAAGCTACAGAGATGGAGGACTACATGTTCACCCTAGCGTTCTTTCCTCGCTCTCTGCTTCCTACACTCGAGACGACCTGGGCTACTATGATGACCTTGCACGAAACCTGGATGCCAATTTGGCAGAAGTTGACATGGAGAGTTTTCGCACCGCTGACATTCACACCCTCCTTACTGCTCTACCAGTCATGTGCACAGACCCCGTCCAACATTCGGAGGTATGTAATTTATATTTTCAATTTATAAAATTCATCAGAAATCAATGCAAACATCAATAATCAATGTAATCCAAGATTTAATTTACAATCTAGAAAGATTTTTAAAAAGTCGGCACATTCTCAATAATAAAGTATTCTCAAATAAAAACTGCACGTATACATTTAATTTAAATGTACACCATAAAGAAATTATGTAACGTTTTTCTGTTTAGCATTTAAAACACGTCTGTTAATTTAAGAAGTTTTTCAAACATTTTTCCACTTAAAAAGTTCTACGAAAATAGTTCCTGCGTTTTCTCAAATATGAGATGAGAATGTATTGATTTTTGGTTAACAAATTTTTCTGTTTTTTTTTTCAAAAGATATGTTTTTTTGTTTTGAATATTGTAAATAATACAACTCTGCTAATTTTTTTTTCTCACGTTAGTATAAATTGTTAAGGTCTTTGAGAATTACCTTCTCAAATGATGTGAATGTTAAAAGTCTTCCTTATTGGTGTTATATTCTGCTAAAAAGATCTATTGATTTAAAAGGAATTTGAAAAACAGAATCTGTAATAGAAAGTGAATAGTAGATTCAAGAAGTATATGTTTTGTCTTAAGCTACGAATCATACGTATATTACGTTTCATATTATCAAATCACCCACTGCATGAATTGAAAAATAGAATAGTCTGAATAGCCCATCAGATATTTTAATATTTCTATTAGTGTTCTTTTTACTTAATGCACGAAAAAGATCATTCAAAACAATCAGACTCCTGAGGACAAAATCGAGATGTAATTTGATTTACGAATTTTAATTTTGAAACAGTTTAACTACCAAAGGGAACGGTATGCCAGTATTTCTGGCTCCGTCATGGAAAAGCTTGACATCGGTTTCTCAATCAGTCCTCATACCAGTCAGGTATGAATTCGACTGATTAAGCTGGCAAAAAAAAAGCTTTGATTCTTAAAATACCAAATTCTCTCAAAAAATAGCTGGTGTAATTTATCTACTGAAACAAAATAAATTTATTATCTGCATGATATCCACTTGTCCATCGTGGATCTTAAAACATTGAAAGCTTTCCATTATTTTGCTTAACAAACTGGTGAACAACGAGTTTGATAGTTTTGAAATTTATTGCATGGCCTGAGCTTTACACCGCGAGATTGCCTATTACTAATTAATTAAATCTTTTCACTACAGCAATGTTAAACATTTTTCTTTAGTCAAGAACTAGTAATTGGGAATCTTCTAATCGCCAATGCTTCCAAATTCAAATGTTTCATCAAATTTAGATGCTTTTGACTTTGGCTGCTTCAAATATCAAAAATATTTTTGCATGAACATTACTGTGGTCGAAAAATTAAAGAATAAAAGAATCTAGGAATTTTATCATTTGAATACTCCTATTTCTTGAAGGGAGAAGAATCAGCCTGCTCAACAACAGATACAATATCGATCTGTAAATCCTCACTTTTATTTTCCCCGGTGAAAGAAACTCCCGTTTTGCCACCTGGTGGAAGTTACAGCGTCGATTCCTTGGATTGCGAAGACATGTTACTCACATGCCAGACGAACAACAAAAACAACTACACAATCGCTTTCGAAGGTAGCATAGCTATGTATTCTGATGGCTCACAGGACTTTGAAGGCCACGGTGAGTCGATTTTCTTTCCTAAAACGTAAAGCCTGCACTTTGCTTTAGCAAGAACACGCAAATAGCTTTCATGCTTCTATTTTCAGAAAAGCAAAAAGTGTACGAAGCACCAGAGACTTATTGTGATAAAGCGTTGGATTTAAAAAATATCTTAAATTTATCTATGGCATGTTCCGATTCGAAAATTTACACAACCTGGAGTAATCTGAAACACTCGTCCATCAATAAAGCAATGACTCGACATCCCTCTGGAAATAATAATACTATTCCGAATTTCTTGCAAGGCACCGGAAACGTCATTCTAAGTACAGCGAAAAGGAGTCAGAGCCTGCCGGATTTATCGGGGACGCACGAACTTCAGCAGATTAATGTTCCTCTCAATTTTTCTGTAAGTTTAAGATGCTTATTTATTTCATAACTGTAAATTAAAAATCTAGGAGAGAAATCTTGAGTTTGAAGCAAATACCTGCTTATAATTCGTGAAAGCTGTAATATTTGCAAAAACTTCTCCAGAATTCACTCTCTATCAAACTGTGTATAAAACTTATTTAATATCTTTCAGGTTGACTCCGCAGCATCGAGTAACCATACAGGTCCTCTACAAAGTTCCGGTTCGGTGATGAGTCGCTCTGTAACCGAGGAAAGTTCCGACAGCGTCGGCAACGTCTTATCAGCGAAAAAGCTCCACAACATGAGCCTCGTGAAATTATTCATGAAGCAGAAGAGCATGAGCGCAGAGGGCATGAGCTTAACCCTCGATCAATCGGATTCAGTCAGTGAGAACGGTTGGCCGACCAGTAACAGCGACAGTGGAACCAACACCCAAATCCATCGACAACTCAACTCTGATCGACGAGAACTTCCAGAGAACGACTTCTCCATCAACTGGGTGAAAACAGATCATCACACCGGGGCAGGAGAAACCCAGAAAGAGAACTTTAGCGACATTCCAAAGCAAACTTCTACTTCCAAACGTAACAAGAAAGAATCTTCGTCCACTTCTTTAGAGGAGTACACAGACAGCACTTCAAAATCAAATTCAGTTCTTGATAGTAGTCATCCAGAAGTCGAAAGACGTCCTAGAAGTGCCTGGAGTGACACCAAGGAGAAGAGATACTCGAGGACGATGGGGATTCAAGCAATCACTGAAGTCGAAGACAACGGAGTTCAAACATCTTTGGTTTATCCAATTCCAGAAGAAAAAAATCCATCAGTTCAAGAGACGCTCGTTGACAAAAAACCTGTTTACGTCGTCTATCCAAATTACACACTACCCGATTTATCTTTCCTCAACAGTTCCGACGGTAAATTTGAGAACGTGGCGCTAAAACCGCAAACTTTCAATAAAGATAAGACCTGGAAGAAACCCGGAAAGTCAAATCGCCCCTTTTCGTGTAACGATATCGACGCATTAAAACAAAAAGGATTTTCTCATGTGAAAGACTGGGAGTCACTCACATTTCTTTTGCCAAATGAGTATAAGAAAATATTGCACGAAGTTCCAGAGGTTTCCAGGCATATCAAGCTCGGAGATGTGATGAAGAAGCCGCTTTTTTGTTTGTCACCACCGATGAAAACGAAGAGAAGAACTTTCAGTGAGGTTACCAACAATTCCTCCAGTAGTAGCACAGCAACACAACCTTCTTCTGGATATCGAGGATCTTCTACTCTTCTCATAGATTCTTCTACGAACCAGCAGGTTTCTAACACCGTAAATCCTCTTTATCTTTACCGATACGACAGCGCGAGTTCGGAGACGAGCCTTGCCGGTCAGGAAATCTCGACTAGATACGGAATTCAGAAGGTTGCAGGTCCAACCCTTCCGAAAAGATCGATTTCCTTACCTCAAGGAGAAAAGGATTCAGTGGATTACTGCAGTGGTAAAGTTCCACCGAGGCCGCCTTTACCGCGGAGTATTTTGAGGAAGAATAGAGTTGCTAGTAAAAGGTGCAGTATGTTTGAAATGGGAGATGTTGAGGAGGTGGAGGATAAGTGCTCGGAGACTAACAAGAGGATGTCTTTGCCGGAATCTTATTACATAAACAATGATCTTCATCTACTGAGGAATGGAAGGATAGATGATTCAGATAAGGACGTTGATGAGACTGAGGAAAGGCTCCAAACTGAGAGGCTGAACGAAGTTGCACATCGCGAGGATGTAGAATCGATGGCTAGCAGCGAAGAAGATGTTAAACAGTTGGAAGATTTCCTTAAACGGAGTGGATTTTCATCTCAGAGCAGCGATGGGGATGATGATGAAATAAAATTGAGATCTTATGTAAGGAAGTTCCTCGCTTTAAGGATGAATAAAGACATTCTAAAGACCGTGGACATGGGTGAGTCCCAGAAGAAGACTGTAAGCTTTGCTTCAAATCAAAAGAAGTACCTAGAAAATATTGCTAATCTGGAACCAAAGGAAGATATGGAGTCGAGATCCTTCGAGTTGGAGGAGAAGAAGAAAATGATCTGTCCGGTAAACAAAGCGGTGGATTTACTTTTGAAATACTGGCATGCTGAGCCAGTTCGAAGCAGACAAGGTTACAATGACAACAACGAGTGTTCCCAACTTTCTCTTGGGAATCTCTGTCCGCCTCTTTATGCAATTATGTCTGATTGTCTCAAACCGCAGTTGAATTCTACCTTTGGACCCATAGCAAACAGTGTTTGGCAAGTTGTGGAAGCTTCTTCGCAACAAGGTCCCTTGACCAAAACCTTGAACGAGCTTGTGCAAAAAATCAATGACGAGGACTTTATAACCGAGGGGATGCTGAAATTCCATGCTTTCGTCTTCGGGTTGTTGAACCTCAGAGCGTTGGACGCTTGGTTCGCTTACTTGTGCACAAGGGAGTCAATTCTGAGGAAGCATTACAATAATAATAGTTTATTCGTTAGGGCGCTTTCCTGTGGAAACTCCAGAGAAGTCGTTGACGCCTTTTTAGATATCTTACAACCACTGGCTTTTTGTCCATTCCAGCTTGACTTACTTTATCAGTACAGACAACTGCACAACAGTTTTGGAAATAGAATTACGCATTCGAAGGCTACTTTCAGAACCGTGGAGACTCCTAAGGAACAGAATGTTGAATGTAATTTAAGTCCGAGGAAAGCCAGACCTAGGTCTTGTATTAATTACGGCTATGATGAGAAGAATAGAAGCGATCAGAAAGCAGATATTGAAAAGACTACGAAGAAACGATGGAGTCATCTTCCTCTAAGTTCAAAGTTCCATTTTGATAGAATAGGATCTGAAGATTCTGAAGAGTACACTGACAGTCTGGAGCATTCGCCTTTGAATAGAGCTGGTGCGAAATCCTCCAGGTTAAGGAGTCCAGAATTGCGAGGAGAGGATGAAGAAGCAGTTCCTGGGGATGTTAAATTTAGAAAATTGCAAGAGAAATGGGAATTTATGCTGGGGAAGGAAGACTCCAAGGAACAGGTTGTGCCTCCTCCCTCTTCTCCGAATCGAACTCCTACGAGTATTGGGAAGTCGAAAATACCCAGATTGCTGACCTCCCCTATTAAACAAATATCGAATTTGACGAGCATTCCTGCGAAAAATACGAAGTCGCCTATTACTGGAATTCCGGCTTTGAAAAAACCCCCCCTACAAGTACCGAAAACTTTACCGAAGAAACCTGATTGCAGAGGAAAGGATGTTACGAGGAGGACGAGTCGAGTAGATCAGGATAGTGTGAATAATACGAAGACTCATTTAACGAGGCCGAGTTCTCTGCCTTACAAAACTTACGGAGTAACCAAGGATAAGACTTTGGTGTCGCCTCAAAGGAGAGCTGCGTCGACTTCCTTACCAAGACCTACTTCTGCTATTATCACGAGAAATGTCCCTACAAAGCAGACACCCAGGTAAATGTTTTTCTGAGAGTTGTTTTGGTTTGGATACTGGCCATAAAATACTATTTTTTCTCTATTAAAATGTCTTTCTTCCTAATTGCAGACTGGTTCGAACCCTAACTCACAGATACTCATCAGACGACGGACACCTCGCGTTTAGCGAAGGCGAGAAGTTGAAAGTAATTTTAGAAGTAGACAACAAATGGCTTTTATGTGCAAGGGGAGAACGAAAAGGTTTGGTTCCCAGGACGTGTGTTCACGCCCTGCAAACCTAACCCACAACCTGATACCACCTTTCGATGATCTATCTCCCCAAATTCAACTAAAAAGAGAAAATGATTAGGCTAACTAAAATGGAAAGACAGTTCTGCCCAACATGTATTCAAAATTAAACTCATCAGAGTCTTTTTTCTCCTCTTTGACTCTCTTGAGTTTAGATTCTCGAAAATTTCTTCCGCACTATCGACACTGCAGGTAAAAAAATATCGGTTCAAAGAGAAATAATGGAGATGGAGAAAAGAAAAGTACATGTATAGTGTATGAAAGAGAATCGCGTAGGATCGTTAATGCTCGTTTCCGCATTAACGACGCAGTCATCTTAGTTACCCTCTAATATTAAAACTTATTTTAAAAAAACCATTCGACGCTTCATTTATACATTGAAAACTGCAGTAGTATTATTATTAATGTCATAAGTGAATAGAAGTACTGCTAGTCATAGACTCTCGAACCAGAATGTATTTAATAAGTTGAACATACACTATTTATAATCCCAGAGAATGTACATAATTATATACAGTAACTGTAGCGACGCTGGTTATGTTGATAATGATAATAACGTCGAGTAATTTACTTATATCATAACACTATAAATGTAACTGTGATCAATAGGGTTTATTAAGATTAATGCGGATGTGCGAGGTGAATTTTTTGTTATCAACCTTATATTTATCCTTTTCTAAAAAAAGTTTTACTCTCCATTCGTTCCTCGCTTAGCGACGTCGTGTGCACAGATTTCCTAAAAATATTTTAGTTTATCTACTTTTACATTTGATGTATGTATTGTTACGTTTGATGTAATTCTTACATCGATTGCTTTACAGTTTTAAAAAGTATTTCAGTCGAAAGAAACACTACAATTTAAAAAGGTACATTATTTGATAAATTATTTCGCATTTTTTTTTTATCTTCGTGTAATTCTCTGAATTGAAAAAAGTATTAGAGTAAATTTGATTGTAAGTATTGCCGTTTTTGTGGCTGATGAACCTGAGAAGCAATTTGTGACCCTTTGATGATGATTTAAGATCAGAATCTTTGATTATGCTTCTTTTATTAAATTAAGATTATAAGATATGTCAAAAAATTTTTATACGTTCAAAGAAAAGATTTTGAAAGATTTAAAAGAATTAAGAATAAGCTTTATGTAAAAACGGTGATCACTGAAAAATTTATGTTTTCTTTACAAATTGCTTGACACGTTGATCTAAGAATATCGGGGAAAGATATATCACTCGTGAAAAATGTCGCTGGAAATATCGCCTTGGATGACATTTATTAATGCGTAAATAATGAATAATGATGTATATGTTTACACAAATAAAACGTCAATATATTAAAATATCCAGTTTCCTTTCTTATAATTCCCATCTTATTTTCCATACGGGCTGCAATTAATAGAGGAAATAAGTAGTTTTAAAAAATCTTTAATGCAAAAAATATTACAATATAATAATACAATGATTATATTGTGCTTACGGTTCTTACACAATGTAGGCGAATAATGCGCAGATTATTATCTGAGTTAAAAACGATAAATCCACTTTAAAAATCAGAAGCATTAATATTTCTATAATTTTCAAAAATTTGACCAAAAAGCAGAGAAGATCAAAGTCTACATATGAATTATAAATAATTTGCAAAACGCCAACATGTCTTCAGGAACTTTTCCGAGTTGCTACACACCATTCGCTACACTTAGTATTTTAAAAAATTTTATTTTTTGGTGCTTGTCAATTAATTTTTCAACATCTATTTGTATAAAATAGTGCTAATGTGACAAAATGATGTGGGCAATAAATTGTTAGTTCATTAGTCTCGCAAAAGTTTCCATCGGACAATAATTTATTATTGCATTGATATATCACTGAGGATGGGACGTCACCCTAAAAAACATTAATAATTCGGGTGATAAATAATAAGTTTCTTCCTTCACGATAGTCTTACAGTTCTTAGATCAGGTATATCTTAATTTTATATACAGTCAATTTATTACTCGGCTAGGTGCGGACAATCGTATCCGATATTCCGATCGAAGTCTTTAATAATGATACAATTTAAACTTAATAGATACAATGTATAATTGGGAACTCCCATAAAAATAACTATCAAACAAATCGTTTAAAAATAACTTACGTATCAACAGTGGGTGCGTCGCATATTTTCTGAAATTCAGATTTCGTTCAGTTTCAGACGTTTTTCGTTACCCGATATCCGGGAAAGATGCTAAGCAATGTGTATTTACAACGCTCTCGAAGATATCAAACCAACGATCCTAATTTGCTTCTTTTTATATGCAATTAATTAAATTATAACTGAGTATTTAATTAATTGATTTTCCAAAATTTGTAAATTAGAATATTTTGAATTTGAATTTTATATATGATATTTATTTTCTTTTAAATGAAATAAAACACTTTATTCTACCAATTTGATCGACTGTAAAGTTTTGTTCATTATGTTCTTGAAACAAATCAGTGAAAACATTGTTTTGATATCTTTCGAGTATTAATGGATCGATATAGCGATGAACCTACTATTCGAAGATTAAAACATTTGTCTGCTGTCCGATATGTCAGGGCCCTAATGTCGTGTACAATTCGATATTGTTGTTAATATATTATGATCATTAATCGTTTGTGACAATATTAAAAGATTATTAATTAGGTACACTCGATTTTGCGTATGACTTATTCTTTATTAATGAATATTCTCGTCTCGTATGAGTTTAATCTTAATTATTTTTTTCGTATGCATTTCGCATTGGCACTGTCGAAACCCAGCATCACAGTAATCCGATAATTTCGATTATGGAGGTAAATGATCAGTTATCAAGAATGATCATCTTTCCAGAATCGATTCGTGAAATAATTTTTATAGGCGCAATTGATTCACTCATCCTGGATATTGCATAAATGAAAATGAATAGAAAGAGAAAAGTGTTTTCATTTCCTAAAAGGAAACACGATTCAATAATCTTGATTTTAAAATCTAAAATATTACGAGTTTATTGTCATAATTAAGGACATTTAAAAAAGTTTTTAGCCATATATATTACACCTTCTTGTAAAGTAATAATGCCCTTAAGTGAAATGAATAAATTTATTTTTAATTTGCATTGGAAACGAATTCTGAACTTGAAACGAGATATTTTTGTACTATAGTCTAAATTGAGAAGCGTGTTCCTTTTTAGGAAAAAAGGGAAGACAATCAAGTATCTTTGATACTGGGTGGAAATTTTCGTGTTTTGACGTTAAATTTACAATTTTTTACGATACATTTATGTTCAAATTTGTAGGTCCAAGTGGAAAGCATAATAAGTTTAAACGCTATCAAAATCATAAATTGAAAAAATATTTTAAATAGTTTCTGAGTATAAAGCTCCTGAATAAGAGACCAAGAGTTTTCCTATTTCTAAAATAAAAGCACGAATCGCTACGTTATGCGGAGCTTTAACAGTCCTACAGAATACGTAATATGTAAAATTGTCAGGCAGCCGCGTATATTTGATGGCTTGGAAATAGGTGCTCTGTTAAACCGAGTGTTTTGTCTTTGCATACGTATATTTATGTAAATAGAATTTTTGCAGTGTACGAAAATTCTGCAAAATCTATACAATTTGCCGGAATCCGAAGAGAATTAGTTTGAAAGCAAGGGTTCGAGAGAATTATCTTTCGCTTGCCCAAGTCATCTAATAAATTCCTCTTGGCATTCAATCGACTGAAGCGATTGCATCTACCAGGTACATTGTAACAGGGTTCTTCAATTTCCATACACAACGATTTTTAAAAACACATACACTCCGCACAATTTGTTTACTCTGTCAGTTTTTCAAAGAAAAATTTGTTTTCCAAATGATACGTGATTGATTGCCAATCAATGGGGAATGCGGTCTTATGCTAACTTGATGAGTGATTATTTCATGAGAAGATATCGTGAGATGATCGAAAACTGAATAATCTACTATGTAAATTGAATATATATAAATTTAATGTATAAATATTTACAGAACTTTGTCGACACTGAAACTTATTCATTCTAGGTACCATAAAATTACGTATTTGCTATTTGATTAGATTAAATTTTCGGTAGGTCACAGGTAGTGAAGAATAAAAGAAACCAGTATAAAAAGATTTAGATCTAATAATGAGGCAGTCTGTGAATCGAGAACAGTTTTTTCTAGAGTTTTTAATAGTGGATAATTTTCGTCTTTCATCAAAATTCTTAAAGTATTTTTAGTCCTCAAAAGACAAACATTACGAAGGGTTGAAGAAAACGAGAATGAAAAATAAGCCAAGAAATGATGTTAACCCTTTTAAAAATAATTAGAAAAAGGGTAAATTGATTTGAAAATGGCAAGAATTTTTGATGTTAATCATAAAATAGTTAAGATAACCATGATAAAATAGATTAACGATATGGCTTTTGGGTCAAGTCGAGTATTATTATTTGCGTCCATTAGGCCAGAGGGATATTAAAAATAGAAGTTATTCGGCAATGCGTGGCTAGTGACATTACGTATTTATAAGATTAGATTTCGAGACAGGTAGATAATTGTTCTAAACGGCAAAACAAGATCACTTAATACACACTAGAGTTGACTCTTTTTCGAAGGAAATATGAAATTCATTGCAAATATCTATACCGTATTTCCCCATTGATCTATACAAAAAATTATGATACAGAAAACGCTTGGTTGTGCAATTCAACTAAACTACAATATACAGGGGCTAATTACATACTGGACTCCTTCGTGGTGATAGACTCGGTGTTGTCAACTCTGATTAACGTCGATGAATTCAAAACAAGTGACCTGCTTAAAGTCGCTACTCTTTCCATTACACAGGAGGCCGAGAGTCGCGCCTCGGCATCATGATCCCAGCATTCTTCCATTGTATCGCAAAATGCGAAGAGTCCCTAAAACATATTTTATTTTAGATTTAAAAATGGACAACATTTTTCTTAAAAGAGAGTCTACGGAAACTAAATAAAAAGAAGATAACTAAAAACGAAAATAAATTTAAATAATGGTGTATGTTAAAAGATCATAAAAATAGAATTATTTATAATTAATTTTTCTTTAATTACCGGATGCTTTCTCCACGTGTCTAGAATAAGGGGCCTTTCTTTTTTATGCACAACGCTTTCTTGCATATCCTCGAGTGTCGGGTGAAGTCCGACTTCTTCCTCGAATGGTAACCTGTATTCTCCGATTGGTCCCTAAAATAAAAAGTGAAGGATAGGAATAATTAAGTATGAATACATGCAAGAATACAAGATGCAGTAACTATTAAGAATGTTTTAGAAAATACAATGGGAGAAACGATTACTTACGTCTTGTACTGTACAGCGAGAGGCTAATTCCCAAAGAACTAAACCACAAGCATACATGTCGATTCGAAGAAACGAATCCCTTGTAAAATTAATTGCTCCTTCTAAAACTTCAGGCGCCATGTACCTCCGAGTTCCAACCTGTAATTATTACCAACCACTTCTTTACTTTCTACTTTAAAAAGATAGTTACAAAAAATAAATAATGTCTTTTTGCGAAGATTTTCAAGCAGCTGAAGTGGAATCTCTATATTTAAAATTTTATTTTCATGTGGAACGCCGTTAACTAAATTTAAATGATAGATTTGGCGTTTAAAAATCGGTGATCTTACTTCATTAATTTATGAGCTTAACCCCTTCCGTGTCATTGACGCAATTAATAATACGCGGAACAATTGACGCAAAAGAATTCGTCAAATTTATAAAGTATGTACATATGTATCATAATTTTCGAAAACTTCCTTTGCGGCATTATCGATGTAGTTATATTTTATGTTATAGTTTTCATCGTAGCTTATGAGCGCATCCTAATAATTAATTAATAAAATTCTTTTGGATTTTAATATTGAATAATTAACTCACCTGTCCATGCGTATCCCCGCAAGGTTTGGCAGGCTGAAATATCAGTGCTAATCCAAAATCTGCTATGCACGCACTCATGTCAGCCTTTAAAAGAACGTTTTTAGACTTAAAGTCTCTGTGAGCAACTGCCGGTTTATATCCGTCCGCTTTATTAGCCGGGATCTCTTCATGGAGATGCATCAAGCCTCTGAAAATTTCGTTAATATAAGTCTTCTTTTCTCTACTTCCATTTAAATTAATTTTTAAAACAATGAATAATACCTCGCCATGGATTCGGCAATCCTACACATTTCAGGCCATGATACAACATTCGCTTTGAGATAATCGCAGAGGGAGCCCTTTTCGTGATAAGCTGTGATGAGCCATAACTCTGCTTGTAGATTATCGCCTCTTTTTTCGACGCCGATATAATGTAGAATATCCTCATGGTCCATGTGAGCAAGTTTGAAAATTTCTTGTTCGGTTTGCCAAGACTGCTTGTCTTGTATGGGAAACACTTTAACGGCGACAATATCGTTTTTGAACTGAGCCTTCCACACGGCTCCAAATCGACCTCGGGCTTTGATCTCGAGAAGTTGAATAGGTCGCAGACCCAAATTCGGTGAGGGTTGCGGCAGAGGAAGTGGCTCCAATGTTGGAACCTTTTCAAATTATCAATCTTTAGTTGACAGTCGGAGGAAAAAAAGAGAAATTTTAGATGTATTTAGTCAAGGGTTACCTCATTAAAGTATCCAAGTTTTCGTCGACGATAGCACCAGAACATAAGAGGCAATCCAACCATCACAAGCAGCGCAGGAATCGCCACCGATATTAGAAGAGTTATTACTTGCTGATCCGTATTTGGAACTGGCTCATATTCTGAAGAAAAATAAAGGAAAGTATTGACATTATTACATATGCACTGGCCTTCAAATACTTATGTATATTTAAATTCTTATTAAATTTAGTATATAAACGTTAACAATTTTAAAAAGCCTACTTGTATGAATTGTTGCATGTTTATTTTGATTTAGAAAAGTAATAAATATTTAAGCAGTTGCTGCATAGAACATTTACCTTGAACTGGCGGAGGAGGCTCTGTAGGCTGTGGATCCCAAGTGAAATTTTGGTTACACATATTGCCATCGCAACAACAGAAAAACATTTGCTGTTTTCTGTCTGCGCTTTTTTCTACACAGTGTGGTTTGTCATAACATTCTTTACTATCTAAGAAACATCCCTGAAAAATGAAAAAGAAAAACGGTCTTAGTAATGTTAATGACGCTAAAGATTATTTTAAAAAGTTGTAAAAATGGGAACAAACCTTTAGGACAATATTCGATTTTTTCATGGTACTGTCATATTTCCAGAGAACGTAACAGTGATTTCGTTTGTCTGGTTCGCTCGGAGCACATTCTTCTCTTCCGGAACATCCTTCTTCGGATCCAATGCACTTGGATGAATTGTAAAATTCACAATATGTGGAACCTTTGATGTCATGTCCTAAAGTTATACCTAAGTAAGAAAATAAAATAAATACAATTAAAATACTTTCATAAAAAAGAAATGATTGAAGAGAATACAATAAAATAGACAAATAAATATAGAGACTTATCTAGTTATTTATAGCTGTGATGGAAAATTATCAACAGATATTGTTTTGCACGTTCATGAAGATTTAAAAGATTAAATAATTTCAGTTGGTGACTTGGGTAACTTTAGCCAAATATATTCCCCTAATTTACTTGAAAATACATCAATAAAATACATTTTTCACAACAGTTTTAAGAAAAAGAGTCACCCCTCGTTGTCTGCTGCGCAAAATGTATTTTATTTATTTATTCACGAGAGTTGGTAGAATATATATGACTAAACTAAAGCTTCCCATTGAACCTTACATAAAACACCCTTGTAATTGTTATAAAAAATATTTTTAATTACAATTTTCCAAAAATACATAAATACCATTTGAAAAGATATCATTTCCATTTGCATGTTGAGATAGCATTATATAAAAATTAAATTACCTCACCGAGAAGAAAACTCAACCTTCTGAGTATTACAAGACAATTTAACAAAAAAGTTAATGAATTCAAGTGATAATAATTATGAATGGCCTTCAAATCTAAACATTAGCTTCACACATTTTGCAAAATCATGGAGAAATTTAAAGGTATAAAAAATTATTTCTTATCAAAGACTTCATATACATTTATAAATTAAATGAACTTTTTTTAGATGGGCGTTCAAAGAATTTACTGCATAAAGTGATATCGGATAAACATTGACAACAAGAATTGTATGTTTAAATAAAAGGGTGAAAACTCATAAATTATTTTTAAATTTCAATTTACAGTTTAATTTAATCTTAGTTAAGATATAGAAGATATTCATTCAAAAAGTGCAATTCTTTTTTTAGAATTCTTTAATTTATAGCTGTGAGAATTTTTAATTAAGTTCAAATAGACGACATTTTTGTTTGCATTTTAGACAGACATTTAACCGTAAAACAAACTCATATTCCTGCTAATTTTGTTGTGAAATCTTTTTCACTGTTTAAAACTCATATTTTAAGTTTTTGCAATATACACTTCAAGATTTGAAATATATGATTATATTATTGAGATGTCAATGCCAGTGATTGTTTAAACATTGTTTAAACATCCTGTAATGTTATATTTTCATCTACAAAATTCCTTACAATATACCATTATTTTCACAATAAATAAAATTTACAATACACTTTCTGTAATTGGTCACTTATGGCAAATGATAAATCAGTAGATCAGTACCAATCAATACAGGATAAAAATAATTCTCATTTTGGCAAAATATTCCTTATTTGACACAAACAGAAATCTCGCCATGATAATATGATTATGTTAATGAAAAATTAAAACTTCATAATATTTTAGACAGTCTATTCGCTGGAAAATTTCTAAATAGTGAAAATTGATGAATAATGCGAAAATTCATATGGAAATTTTAGTTATGAATAAATAGTTCCAATAAAAAATAAAATCTGATGATAATGAAATGCATACACAATAAAAAAACTAAAACTGTAATTGCTTTTTTTGCCTCTTAAAGATTTTCTTTCTAAATCTTCCAAATTGTGCGTTTTTCAGCCTTCTTACAAGATTTATGTTCATATTTTATTTCTCAGAATATTAAAATTCTGTAGTTGGCCATTGTTAAGACGATCGAATAATTAAATCTAAATTAGTATCAATTAACTCAAGATAAAAATAGTTCATACTTTGCAAAAACAATACACGCTTTACTACTCGATGAAAACATGATTATTATAACTCTAAAAAAGGACAATATCCCACTTCTTTATCAACAACACGAGGTCGCATTATTTTTAAAGAAATAACCTCAGGATGGTTTGAAGCAAATAACCTTAAGCTTAAATTTCAGTCAAGAACTCAAGAAATATGCATCAAATTTCAAGTGAGATTTTTGTCTTAGGCCAAAGAAAAGTGTATTGTTTTGATGAACCAGGCAGATCAAGAAGCTTAAATTTAGAAGCACCCATAGCGTGTAAATAAACGGGAAAAACGGATCAAACTGGATCCAATTACCTAATAATCCTAGGAAGAGATATGGCAGTAACGTCACATACGCGGACATTGTGAATGGATCACAGAATCATACCAGTAATTTTGAGTTTATTAGCTATTAAGCAAATTGTAGTTTCATCCACCGATACATCTCTTTCTCCCTCTTCTTCACACTCTCACGAACACACTCGGCACACGAAAACGAATTCACTTATTCATTTTCTTCTTGAACTTAAACTGCGCCTCCGAGATTTCAGCCAAATTAGAGGAAATTGAACATTTCTGTAATTATACTATAAAAATACACGCCAGACGAACGAAGCACCAATTTCGACCCGATTCTCCACCCACGGGCGTCTTTTTATGCACTCAGGCCCAAGGATATTATAATCCTACTAGATGCGACCAAATGCGACAAGTACAGAGCAAAGATATTACTTTGATATTACAGAATACAGAGTTGTACAGATGGTCCAGAGACAGTGTGGCATTTGTGGCAACCGAGTCGGAAGCCGCCATTGTTAGGGAAGGTTCGCGGGGTTCGCCATGTCAGGCCATGTTATGTTTCAGGTTAGGTTAGGCGCATGGTTTATATCGTTTATATCTCTGGCAGCTCTGGTTTATTTAACCAGAGGAATCAGAGATTCTGATTTAACAAACCTATATATATATATATA
>JAUEJJ010000046.1:3002530-3014466 GCA_032164275.1 Synergus coniferae
TCCGTATAAAAGTTTAAAATCTAGAAACTTGTTTCACACATGCATTAAAAATTTTAAGCTGTGTTAAAGGACAGGATAATATGGGAATATTTTTATTTACGTGGTTTAAGACCTCTTTGAGTGAAAGTTTGATTGAGATCTTGATTGCCAACTAGATTAGCATTAGTTTGCCCGGAGTTCTGTATAGGAAGATTATTGTGAATTCTCTTGTAGTGATTGTAAACTGCTACGCTCAAGACTTTTTTAGCGTACTCTTGGCCCACTACGTGTTTGTTCAGATATTCAAAAATCTGAAAGAATTAGAAAATAATTACTTTATATTATAATAACCCCGACAATAAATTTTGCATCAATAACTCCAACAATAACAGAACGCAACAATTGATTCAAACAATTAACAATGCAGCGCAAAATTAATCATGCAATAAAATTATTTAGATTAACTCTGAATAGGAAAATATGACTGCAATCTTTAAAATACCTTTTTCGGAGGTGGTGGTGGTTTCCTGTAAAAACCTTGTTTTGACTCCTCTGGTCTTAGAGCTTCTTTCAAACTTCTCTTCGAATCAATGTCCGACATCAACACGAAAAATTTATGACATTTTTCACATCTCACAAACCTAGTTGAAGCTAAATATGAAAGGAATATAATGTTTAATTACGAATTGATATACAATTAAATATTGATATTTGATTTTTTATAAATATAATATATCTTTCTATTATTACTTACATACGAATGTTTCAACAGAACACAGATCCCCACAATTTGGACAAGTAAATGTATTTTTTTTACCCCCACCACCATCTTTTCCAGTACTTCCTCCGGCAGTTGCTCCAGAATCTCTACTTGGAGGTGTGGGTTCTGAAGGAATTTTATTCACAATCCCAGTGGTGCATATAGGACGAGAAGCAACAACCCTAACTATTTTGTGTACTGAAAATAAAATATAAATCTTAAATTAAGTTAAAAAACATTAATTTCAATAACCAGATTTGAACCAATTTTTATTAAAACTTATATTTAATCGATTAAAAAATTCACCATGATTTGCGACATGATTCGATGAAGCCAAACGGCTGACACCAACCAGACAACAGCGGGCACAACTCATAGTTACTAATTCAGCGGAATTTCACTGCTGTATGTTCCAAAAAAATAAATTTGGAGATAAATGTTATAAAAAATTACGTCTGAAATAAAAATAATTTAATCATTAAAAATATCAAAATTACTATCGGGAATAATATACTAGAAAATATATTAGTAGAACATTTTTTTCAAGAAACGCAAACCTCTGTCCGGAAAAAAAATGAGAAGTAAAAAAAGCTTCCGGATCATTAAGCTTAGAATGGAAAATTTTTTTATCCTACACCAATAATAATAAAAATTGCGTTGAGAATTACTTTAAATCTATATCTCGTTTTGTAGTATCAGAAACTCCGAACAAAATGTAGAACTATTTAATGAACTATACTGATACACCATACCAGTTTTAGAAAGTTTTCGAAAGTAAATTCAGAGGAAGGAACAAAAAATAGATTTTAAAAAACAGATACTTGACATTCTCCCATAATACACATATACAGTACAAGTTTATATCTAAATACTACAGCAATGTAATGTCACTTTCATTGACTTTTTCCTATATCTCCTCATATGTGCGTAATATATTTAATTAAATTCGATTGACTTCAGTCAATCGTAAATAATTGTTAATTGTTGACCATGAATTCCTTTTGTGTAAATTTCTTTTTTCTTCTAAAATTATCAAAACTTTGAAATAGTTAACATAAAATTCAAGACTTTGGATTACCCTGAACTATCAAGTTTTTTCAGCCAGTCTATATCTCTATCTATATACATAAGAATTATATTTTAGTTCTGCCTATTGCAAAAAGCACTATATAAACTGCAGTAATTTATATTTAGAGCACGTGTCACGAATTAGCTTTACTTTATTCCTCTACTACAAAAAACTACAACCAACATCTATGCAAAACAAACGATTTTTTCCGAACCGTAAATATTATTTAATGATCGTCAATGTAACAAAGAGCCACACTTTACAGACACAACATGCTAATTAGTCTGCATATGTTTGAAAATAATTGTCCGTGACTGGAAAATGGAAAACCATTAAATAAAATTTTTGAGCAATTTACTAAGATCATGAACAAAGAAAGTACATTAAATGCATTCCACCTACAAATTTGGTATAAAAAAATTATATGTTTTTTATTTTACTATGAAATATGGGAAACTGTTTGATATTAACTAATAATATTGAATCAGCTGTTAGAGTTGACTTCCTGGTAGTGAAAGCTTTATTAAATAATAGGGCACTACAATCGAAATAGGGATTACAAGAATGAATCAGTGAAACGTCAAGCTCAAGACAATGTTGAGCTATGTTTATCAAAATGACGTCTCAATTGATTATTGACTAACCTTGCAAATCTACATTTTCTAAATCCTTGAACCAGAATGGCAGGAATTTTCAAGAATGGTTTTGGGTTTACTATGCAGAGTTAGTAAATAAAAACACCCAGCTGTCAAAAGTATGTTGGACTCAAAGTAGGTGCGAGGGTGTACCAATGAATTTTATCTGTAGATCTGACATATCATGATCAGAGGAAAACAATCACAGGCCAGAAATTAAAAAAATATACACGAAGGTCAAAGACGAATCACAATCGTATTTTCACCTCACTGTCAATCATGCAAAATCGATAAGAGTTTCATAGTGATCACGATAGCACTATTAATTATGGAATTTACCTGAGACGTATAAATAACGTAAATAAGTTGCAATGCAATCCCAAGTTTGCCCAAGATCACCCAAGATTGCCAAAGATCCTAAATGTTCCCCAACGACGTTTCCCCAACCCAATTTTACACTGGATGTTCAATCGTTCGCAGCGCTATCTGCTTAAAAAATGTCGTGTGAACTGTGAAATCAAACTGCCAACTGCCAACCTCAAAACTAAAATCTTTCGCATTTTTGGTGTATTACCAGAGTATTGCATATAAAATTATATGTATATATACTTAATATGAGTAATAAACACCTAAAATAATTTAGGGTATTTTTACAACACCTTTGGTTAATTTGAGAGAATAGATTACATATAATGTATTCGATGGAAATTGATCAGTTGGAGCAATGGACTTGTCCTAAAATGTAAACAACATGTTTCTTTAAATAGGACTTTTGTTGATGATTAATTCAACAAGAGCAGAAATTAAAGAATAATTTTATGAAAATTGAAGGAACTTTAGATAAGAAAACAGACATTTTCAAGGAATAATTAAGAATTGCGCTGCAGATAGATATATGTAGGTCAGATATAGGTTATATTTCAGATGGATCATCAGGGTTGTGCAGTGACGCGTCACTCGAGGTTTTTTACATGTAAATTACGTATTTTACGTAGAAACCCCCTTACTCCATACGAATTTGGTGTTTTCGACGTAAATACCTAGACCAGAGGCAATACCTAGTAAATTACTGTAAAAAACCATGTAATTTATCCAGGGTATTTTACTTTCACAACCCCAACCCTGGAAGTCATTGATCAAACAGTGTTGGCATTATTGCAAAACTTAATAGTACCTACTAGCTACTACCCCTACTACCTGATAGTACATACGTTACATACGTATGGTATGACGACCGAAAAACGTGTTTTCAAGCAAAAGGAGTAAACAAATTTGTTGAAAAGTTCTTTTGAGAAAGGTGTTGAATTTAATGAAACATTTTTGATTGAATTCCAAAATGGGTAAAGCGGAAGTTAATCAAGAAGTGAGTATACACAAGTTCTTGTAGATTTAATAATAGATTTCATTTGGTGGTTTATTTGATTTTGAGGTTATATTTTATTCAGTGACGATATTTTATTATATTTAGTTAATCTATTTAATTAAAAATTTACTGATAATAATCAATTAAATGTTGTTAATAACGTGACTAGAATCTTTAAAAATTTGTCTATGTCAAAATAATTATTGTTTGAAATCTTAAATAGTAACACGTTTTCAAGAATTTACTAAAACAATGTATAAAATATATTAAGGTTTTAAGTGATATTAACGAAAATCAATATAGAAGCTGCTGAATAGCGTTCCTTAGTCTTTTAAGTTTTTATTTATATGCTTTATAATTTATAAAATTTGTTATATTATAACGTTCCTTATTTTTTACGATTTTTACCACTTTTAGGTTATGTGGAGATCTATTTTCAGTTTTACTTTCAGTTCTTTAATTATTATAAATTATGAATACTGGTACTTTTTTTAAAATAAAATTATGCATGTAGAGTGAAAGTTTTTGATTTTAATGCTTGTCGTGTAGAACAAAACCCTTAAATAAAATGACCTTATACCAATAGTACTGAGTAAATTGCAAATGATTTTCTGAAGAAGAATTAAAATTAAAAACTTATTTTTACTTTTTACTTATTTTTCAGGTGGTCAAGATGAGAAAATTTGTACGAATGGCTCGTGTGCGTATCATACGAAGTCTGATTAGGGAAATAAAAATTCTTGACGTGAAACGTGGAGATGAAAAGAAACTAATAAAGTTTAAAAGAAGAGCCACTAGATTTCGAGAAGAAATTGAAGCTGCAAGAAAAATTAAAGAAGATGAAGTAACCAACTTCGGGCTTGTCAATACCAGATCACTGTATTCAATTTTGAATGATCCAACTTCTGATGCTCGTACTCGCGTAATAGCCAAATTTGCCGACTTTGTGGAGCTAAAGCAAAGAATAGCTCAATGTAAAGAAAAGTTTCCAGAATGCGAAAAATTCATAGGACCGGGTAAAAAGGCATTAGCGCGATTAGAGTATGAAAAAAGAGCGCAATTCATACAAGAAAAGAAACAAAAGGAGATTAAGGAAAAGGAGGAAAGAAACAAAATTAAAGAAGCTAAAACCAACTCTTCTAAGAATGTTTCTGATAACGAGATGGAAGTCGATAGTGAAATAAATGTAAAAGAAGAGGAAGAAGAGAGTGAAGAAGTTGAACAATATGAAGATTCTGAAGAAATTGATGAAGATAGTGAAAGCGAGTCTCTTAACACAAATTCAAAATCAAAAAATACTCGAAAGTCGGAATCCCGAACTGAAAGTACATCTGAATCAAACAGTGAAGAAGAGCTAACGAAGCAAGTATCAAAGCCTCTGAAGAAAGAACAAACAGTTTTAAAGGGCAAGGCTAAGAAGAGAAAACAATCTGAATCTGAATCACAAACTGAAGGAAAGGAACTCGTTAGAGAAAAGTCCGATAAGAAAGTCTCAATGCCTTTGAAAAATGTAAGTTCAAAAGACATACTGAAAAAAATATCACCACTAACAGTCGAGCCTGAAAGAAAAAAGAAACTAAATATGAAAGAAATCAAGGTAGTAACTAAAGAAGCAACAGTAAAAAGATTTTCCGAGCTTCTGCAAGAGGAAAAAGCAGAAAATCTCGAGAAGAAAATTGAAGAAGAAATTTCAACGCTAAAATCGGAATCAAACATACCGAAAAAAGAAGTGATAAAGGAAGTCGACAGTTTTTTCATGACAGCAGATGGAAATCAAGAATATCTAAGGGTCGTCGTGCCGAAAAAAATTGAAAATAAAAATTTCTCCAATGGTAATCAAGATTATGAAAATGATAAAAACAATACAAGCTTCACGAACATGACTTCATTCCAAGAGCGACCAGACAAATTCAGAGGGGATAAAAACAATTCTAATTCCAAGTTTGGACAGAGATTGGAGAAAAGAGGCAACGAAAGAAATAATCCGAGAGATAAAAGTGTCAGTTCTAAATTTGGGCCTACAATAGAAAAAAGAAGAAGCAATGAAGGCAGAAGTGCAGAAAAATTCGTCAACAAATTTCAGAAGACTGCAGCATTAGATGAGCAATTACATCCTTCATGGGCTGCGAAAAAGAAACAACAAGATGCTTTGAAGCTGGGATTTCAAGGAAAGAAAATTGTCTTTAATGACTAAATTGAAACTGCATAAGAGAAATAATGTATAATGTAATTGTAAGCTTATAAGTACAAGTTACATGTTTTAAATAAATTTAACTGATATTACTTTAATTTATAATTTTTTTGTTTTAATTTAGTTTTTATTCGCGAAAAATTACTTCGAAAAATTATTTCGATCTCAAAAAGCACTATATCGGTAGAAACTAGGCAAGAAAATGATTAAATTGACGACTACTTTCACTGCAAAAATGATACTCTGAATTATTACCTGTACTGGAGTTTTAGAACGATAAAGAAAGAAGACAGTTCCATGATTTGTAAAATTGGTAAATCTGTGAAAACAGATTTCACTAGCAGATGAATTGAAATTATTTCTTGATTGTGTCATTTATGAGTGAATTTTAAATTTGAATGCAGTGAACTTTGGACGAGTGAGTATAAGGTTTTTAGGTTGACATGACCGCGAATAAAAAAGAGTTGCGACCTCATTTTCATGACGTCAGTAGTTTCCTAATAATAGTTGACAAACGATTTGTTTACTAGGCGAGAGAAAAAAAATAGGGTAGGTCGTAATGTTTGAAATTTATGTTATTTCACTGTTATTTCACAATGTATAAAGAACAAAGAGTAACAATTTAGCTTCTTTCGCTCGAATAATATAGGTACAATTTAAAATATTTACTTTTAACCTATGCAATTATTAAAAAAATGTAGATAATATATAATTGATGGTCTAAATATCCAAATAAACGAAATATTTTTTTCCAATTCTATTTTATATATAAATAATATTACAACTATAAAGAAATATGGACATTCTTAATATCTTTTATATTGTATTATTATATTATTGTATATTGTATTGCTAAAAAATTTCGTTCATTTGAATATTTAGAACTTTAGACATACATATTAGATGTCTTTAAAAATTTTCATTAAAAATACTAATCAAAATAATGTTAAACATATATTGCTTTAAAATTCGGCTTTTAACTATTATATTTCTATAATAAAAAACATCTTTTGTAGAAGATCATTTTTGTTTATTTTCGCTGAACTTTTTTTTATGTTTTCTATTTCTTTTTCGAAAGATTGCGTTGTTTTTCGGCATGCGTGACAACTTGAGAATCTACTGGAAGTCCTTTTCGACGTCTTACAATGTCTATGTATTTTTTAGCACGATTTACGGTGTCAGATTTTTCGCCAAAGTGAAGGTATTCTTCTTCAGTAGATGGAACCCAGAATGGATCTTGCTCAATAACCTGAAACAAATAATTTAATTAATAGAGACAGATAAAGATATGATATGATAAATTTATTGTCTGTGGATTTAATTATTAGACAGTTTTCGTCAACCGGGAAAACAAGAATACATACTTGACAATGCAAATTTAAAAACGATATATAATAAAGTATGGAGAAAAGAATTTAAATATATGGTCAATTTTTTTTTAAAGGGAATCCACGTTTGATATTTTGGTTTCTTATTTAGCAAATATTCTGTTGCCAGAAAAATTCAGCTATTGTCTCCTCAACATTTCTTGAGGAGACAAATACTTTGTCACAATATATTTTATTATGTGGAAAGCTGAAAATGGAATAAAATCTTTAAATATAAATTCAATATAATGAGTTCCGATTTTTGGTAATCTTTAAGAAAAAAAAAAAAAACTAAAAAGGCACCTCTCTTAGTTATTCTTCATAAAGAATGTGAAGGAGGTTCTCATAAACTGCAACTCTTTAAAACGCAAATGTACGACCACGTGCAGTCGGTTCAAAAATGTTTTCACGCACGCTACTTCAGAATAAGAGGCACCGGCTCCTTGGTGAAGATTTGGACAAAATTTCTTCAGCCTGACGTCTTGCGTAAGCCGGTAGCACTCCGAATTAGGCCCCTTCCCTGATCTTTCAAGACTCTTTTTGTGTCCCCTCTCAACCCTCGTCCCTGTCACCATCCCTTTTTATTTCTTTTTATATCGTTTTATCTTTTTATGTCCCCCTCCATTCCATTGATGGGGTACCTGCTTCTCCCTCTTTCATGTACCTTCTCTCCTCTAGTCTGCCACTCTCTTTTCCCACTCTTGGCCTTCTTCCTGCAGGTTTTTTACCTTCTTTCCCTCTCAGCTTTACCTCTTGTCCATCCTCACGTATTGAAATTTATAAGATGCGGACACCTGGCTCTGGAAACCTGCCTGGGATGGAATAGGCACCGGGAAGCGATGCTGCGATTTCTGATGCGAGGACCAAATTTTTAAGGGCCTCCCCGCTGAGCAGATGGTCAGTTTTTGTTTCAGATAGATTTGTTTTCGTAGTGCTTAGCCCTGGGATGGTATGTTGATGGGATACGAGACCAGGACGAACGAGGTAGAAATGATGTGTGGGTTTGGTGGTGCTGGAGATGGTGCACCATCACCAATAACCTGTTGCCTGTTACGTTTGCCTGATACTCGAGTTACTTAAATCCGAATTCTCTGATTTTAGTTGGAGGATAGGGTGAGCCAGAAAATAAAACTTTCGCACAGAAAACTCTAACCAGCTGCTTTAGAAGAATTTGTCGTCCTAGAAATATACCTAGAAATATAGTGCCGGTCAGAATTATGGGTCCACTACTTTTTCGGGGATCGTTTAAGTCCTCTTAAATTTAATTCCATCAAAGATTACATTTTTTCTTTTAAGTAAATTAGGCTGCATAAAGTTTTCTTATGGACTCATTTAATTATTCATTCTTTTTCAATGGAATTCATTGGAATTTTTTATAAAAGGATCAATATTGGTGCTAATGTATTCTTCATCACGAATAAATTATCAATTGATTTTTTACTGAACTGTTTTTAAAATAAAGCACCCTATCGATTATTTTAATTACCACGTTAAAATGTCCGTGGGATGCCAGACTGCGATAATTAAAAAAATCTTGTGCACTTAACGTTTATTATTCTTGATTCAGCCTCACTGTAGGATAACTACATACTGAGAAAACTACTGGAATTGAAAGTGATACCTTCGTGACTTCTGTCATAATTATTCATTATAAGTATTAACACTGTCTTGACTATTGCTATTTTTTTCATTACTCATAAACAGTATAAAGTATGCATAAACTGAAAACAGGCGAAATCTTTAATTGAGAATCTAAGCATTTCTAAGAAAATCTAAGCTTCTTCTATAAATTCAAATTCCAGAAATTGATTAGACAATATATTGTATATTAATACATTGTATTGAAAAATATTTTAAAATTATAGGAAAATATAAATGGAAAAAAAGTAGAGGCAATAACTTTGAAGCAAGAAAGCAAATTCTCAGAAATATTTTTAAAATCCTGTGAAGAATTTACACTGAAGTTTTCGGTTACATTCTTCCATAATCTAATGCAATAGGTGTGAAGATAATGAATTCAGATCAGTTCGTAGAAGCGCAAATTTGCTAAGCAAACTGAATTTAGCCAAACAAAACACTTCGCTTCCGGAGTCAAGTAACTATACTTGCTCGGTTACAAACACACGGAGAGACCCAAATACTAATAATTGATGTTTGCGGAAAAAAAATCGCAAAACACCACTGAACGCTGCGTACGCACGATTCATTAGTGTTTCGCGCAATGGCCAGTGGTACGAAACACTAATGATTCGTGCGTTTTTACGACAAACTCGAATGAGTCGTGCCACACGCAGGAATCATTGGTGTTTGGGTCTCTCCGTGCAGGTGATGGCATAAATTATTGATTCCGGCTTGAATAAATCCAGGAGAAAATTGATCCCTCAATCGTTTTTGAGAAATTCTTCAATCGAGACGAAGCCATCCTATTATTCAAATTAAAATTATTTGTACGCTTCCAGGAAATATGAATTGCGAACTGAATACAAATTCTACAGAATTTTAGGCGGTTTGTATTCAAATTTGCCACGTAGTTTCAAGAATATCTCTAATTTTTCCACATCGAGTTTATGCATAATTTTATAATCCGAAGATGTCTAAAGGGGATCCAGGATTTAATGAAAACCCCAAATGCATTGACAGAAAATCGTAGAAAATTAAATACAATTGTTGGGGATCAGAAAATTGTAGAGGACACATAATTTAAAGTAATCTACAAAATGTGTCTTAAAAAAGAGACCTTTTTTAAATTGTAGACTTCCGGTGTAACCGGCATTTGTTTCACACAACTTATTGGTTGGTCTGGAACTCTGAACTGGAGTAACGGTCTTATTCTCACTCGTTTCTGATGGTTGTAGTCAAGCTTACAGAGAATTGCGTGAAGCCAGCCTCACCGGAAGATTATCACGTGCTTTGAGAAAAACTCCGGGATTTTACCTCGTACAAACGGTACAGAGCACCGATTCAACTTACTTTACCGATGTCGAATCGTTGCTGAGTTTTTCTTCCACTACCAGAAAGACAAATAGAGTAGTGGATCCAGCGGATGAAGATACAATTGTCTTTGAGAAATAGGTAAACAATGAAGTAAACAATATTCAAAGCAGATAAAACGCGTAAAGAAAAAAACATTTTTTGTACCATTTTTCAAAACTGAATACTGCATCATTTGATTTGAAAAAAATTCAATAGATTTTTAATTATATTCTTCCAGGGTCTGCGACAGATTTCCAGAGATACTAAAAGATTCGAAAAAGATTTTAAAGAATTTCAATAGGTTTTTAGGGATTTCAAAGATTGGAGTAGATTTCATCGGATTTCGAATAGATTTTGATCGGCTGAATTAAAAAATAACGATTATTAGAATATGATACCCAGAGAAAACATATGATTTGAAGGTGGACTAAAAATGGACTGAAAATTTACGCTATCCATACATTTTGAGCTACTAAATTGAATACTAACAGTCTACAGAATTATGAGTTTACACCTTCATTGCCTGTAAAATCCCTTCAAATCTCATAAAATCAATTCCAACCATTTAAATTCCTAAAAACCTCTTAAAATTCTTGAAAATATTTTTCGACTTAATATCTTTGAAAATTTGTCCCAAGCTCTGGAAAAATGATGTTTTGGAACAGTATCTGACAAGCCAAGAGATGAAGGATGACATCATATTAGTGTGTAAAGAAGATGACACCAGACTATGGAGGTTCATTAATTGAAAAGAAAACCTGGAATCAAGAATCGAGACAATTTTAAATAAAAAGTGGAAAGTGTACGGCGCGTCCGGTTGAGATGGAATTAAGTTTTGTGCCACTGAGGATGGTTACGGGGCTTTAAGCATAGTGACTGATACTCAGATGTGCAGATGCTGGATAAGGCAAGAGAGTAAGAGACGCTCTTTGGAAGCACCTCGGGCGCTGGAAGCAGCAACGCAGGATAATTTGATGAAAAAAGTTGGAGAAGATCTGGTGGAAGATCTCGAGGAAGCGCGCACGCTTCAGCAAAACCCACGCCACGGTGGTCAGCGCGGCGTGGCCCGTTGATGGTCCGTGCTAGTGGAGACTGAGTATAAGAGCAAGTAAGCCAGCCAGCGAACGACCAGTTCTTAAATTTTTTCCCTATTGGTTCGTCCCCACTTGACTTCATTCATTATATTCTTGTTTACAGGAAGTTCCTCCTTGCCTCCTCTGTCAGTGCCACTCCGTTGACGTCCTTTTCTTTTTTTTTCAATTTTTTTCCTCCTCTTCCCTCCCCTTGGTGCTTTCTTTCGACTTTTTCCTTCTTTTCTCGCTCCAAGTTTCACCTCGGTCTGTCTCCTTTTGTCCTACTTTTATTCCCTTCTCATTTCCAATGATGACGGTAAAAGAAGATTGTTGGAAGACACTTGTAATATAGCTGGTGCAGTGACTTGGTCACTTGGTGCATCTCCAGATTCATTCAACGCAGATTTATGCGTTTCCAGATTCATCAAGAAGTTCTTTTCAATAAGTCGGTTGTATTTCTAAAAAATACAACAGATCTCAGATCATAAAAATTAAATAACATTTTGTAAAGGGTCTTGGATAGTTG
>JAUEJJ010000046.1:3021318-3056939 GCA_032164275.1 Synergus coniferae
GCTCTTCCAATTTTCATGTAAAAATATTCGGAACTTTGTCTTTTAGAGCGAGTTAGAGTCAAAATATTTATTAAAATATGCTTCTGCAAACTCTATTAAAGAATTCTTTTCACTTTCTTTCAGAAACAATAAAAGATGCAACATTTTTGTAAAAGGATAAAACATGCAGCTTCAAATTTCCTACAAAACAATATAATTGAAGTCTTTATTTTACAAAATTGATTTTAAAGACAACAAGGCCCAGCTCGTACAGGTAGGAAAATTTTATGTGGTGCCATTGAATCCGGCGGTTCAAAGTTTTAAGCTTTGACTTGCTTTGACGCATCATCCAGTTACCATGGAAACGATGAAAAGTTGAAGAGGGCAGCAGTCCGCATCTCTGACTCCGCTGCCGCTTGCCGCATCTAGGTATATAATAATATCTTTGGTCTAATAACACACATTCGAAATTCGAATGCATTCAAAGATGCGTCGAAAAGTAGATTCAGAGTCGGCTCGTATTATTATTTATACTACTGAATATATAACATCACGACAGTTATTAATTAATTTATAAAATTTTTAAATTATTAATTATTTTTTATTTTATAGTGCGAAAGTGTGATTTTTAAATTATAACAATATAACATATTTTGTTCCCAAGAAATACCCAAATGAAATGATGCATACTTTCTTCCAGGAATATTAATCACACGGCAATATAATATAGGATTATAATGTAATTTCTGAAACAATAGAAAAAATATATTAATTAAAAATTACGCAATTAAAATATTGTAATCATTATTATGAATTTAGAAAATTGTATGAATGAGTAATTAACAAAGCAGTTTGTGATAACAGGCGGTGATAAATGATAATGTCAGATAATGTAATAACTGGTAATAACAAACTGATTCCGCAGTAGAAACTTTGATGGTAAATAGTTTATGCAAATTCTAAATTTCATCATAAGTTATTACCGAAGAGAGTGTGGAACTTCGAAGTAATTCATATACCCACCGCCAAGAGGGCGCGTATATCAGTCCGCTTCTTTCACATTCTCTTTTCTATTAGGATTACCAATCTCTCTACGACAGCAATGAAACATGATAATGACATAAGCATAAGTGAGCATAAGGCATAACGGGCATAACAGGCGTCAGGCATTAGACTGCATTAGACTTAGACAGTTAGACTCCATTAGTCCATTAGACTCTTTGTCTTACAACATCTTACAATAGCTAAGTACTTATACTTATTATAAATAAGCACTTTACAATACATTTTTAGGTTCGCCAAAAGTTTATAAAAGCAAATAAATTGTTATTTAAATTATTAAAAATTAATAATCATGAAAAGAGTAAAATTAGAAACGTGTGTAGAATTAAGCGTACCAGAAAAAGAATTAAAAGATATCATTCAAAAGGCAAAGGATTGGGCTCTTATGCATGGTAAGTTATTCTATAATTTAAAATGATCACATTTTTAAATATTTATTTTAGAAGCATATCATTTAATTTATTATATAATTCTTTGAATTTCAGGCATAAGTATGAGGTCCAAAGATCCGTTCAGTTTGAATACGGTGAAGATTGCTCCATTTTTACTCCTGCCATCAACTTTTCCAAAAAAGGAATTTGAGAAAGCAACTGAGGTCCAAATAATATTAAATGAATTAACGCACAAAGTGGCTCATGACCACCAATTCTTAACAGAAGTCTTGAAAAAGTATGTAAGAATATAAAAGCTTTAAAATAATTTTAAGTTGTATTCAAATAATTATTATGATAATAGAATTAGTTTTCATCAATTAATTTTATTTATATTAGTTTTTGTTTTTCAGTATAATTGAAGTAGACAGTTTTACAGCAAAACTTTTTGAAATCTACAAGACAGTACACGCTGAAGGTTTCAATCAGGTAATTAGAGTAATAAGTACTATATTCAAAGCAAATTAATTATTAACATTGAGTGACGAATATGTTCACAGAAAATTAGCCTTGGCTTATTTCGATCAGATTACATGCTTGACAGTGAAAATGATAATAAAATTCTACAAGTAGAATTGAACACTATTTCTACGAGTTTTGCTGCAATGACAAGCGAGATCACAGAATATCACAGGTACCATTCTTAAAACTTAATTTTCTGATTTTTAAACTTCATCAATATTTTATTATTAAAGAGAAAAGCGAATATCTATATATTTTTCACAAATAATTTTTTTCTTTTTTTACAGATATATTTTGAAAGATTTGGGATATTCTGATAAATTAAAAAACGTAAGTACCTTCTTCTGTATATTGATTTCATTAAATTGAAACTCGCAAAAAAATAGTTATTTAATTATTTTTATAAAATAATATTTTTAAATTGATTTCGGATTGTTTCAGATTCCAGAAAACAATGCCATGTCGGGATTTTGTACAGGACTAATTTGTGCCTGGACTTTATATGAGAATGACAAGTAGGTTAATTATTTAAATAGAAAATAGAATAACGCAAAATTATGATGAAATTGAACAGATGTTTTATTTTAGGGCCAAGATTTTGTTTGTTGTGGAAAATATTACGTACAATATATGTGACCAGAGATTCATCGAATTCGGAATTCAGAAATTAAATCCAAATATTAAAATTATTCGAAGGAGTTTGTCTGAATTAATCACACAAGCGAAATTGGGGCCCAATAACGAATTAATTGTGTAAGTAATCATCTTTATTAAACAATGTTGTTTTTTTAAATTTCGTAATCGTTCAAAGTTTAGACCTGTATTTCTGATTTTAATTCTATGAAAATGGTTTTACAGCGAAGATTCTCTGATTTCTGTGGTGTACTTTCGTTCTGGTTATGATCCGGAAGATTATCCTACTGAAAAGGAATGGTCATTGAGATTATTGCTAGAGCGTTCTCTTGCTATTAAATGTCCCTCGATTCATTATCATTTAGCAGGCGCAAAAAAGGTACTTTATTTCGATATGAGGAAAAGTAATTTATCAATTTAACACTAGATTATTTTTAATACGTTAAAGGTCTATTTGACCTAGCGCATTTGATTTAAGTTTGATTGAAATGAAGGCCTTTTTTTGACAAGTATGTCAAAAAAAAATTAAAACTTGTAGGAAATTAAAAGTAAGCCAAGTTGATAATTTTTTGGTGGCACTGAAAAGGAACAAGGATTGTTGAATTATAACTATATCAGTCATATTGAGCGAAAAGTAATATTTTGCGTGTTGAAAAAAGGTTATTTATAATTACAGTAAAGATAAAACACTGTTCTATCAGCCTTAAACTTCCTATCTCTAGTCGTTGATTTTAATTGTGTTTTCAAAGCTGATTTGAAAAACTGTATTACTATATAAAAATTGTATCAATATGTATTTAAATAGGTACAACAGGCATTAGCAGTTCCGGAAGTCGTAGATCGATTTCTAAAGGATCCTAAATTGTCTACCGCAGTAACTGACATTTTTGCTGGCCTTTATGCTCTAGACTTAGTACGTATTTTATAATTATAAAAATTGAATCCAAATATAAATAATGTAAATAAATTGAGTTTTTAAACGTAATAAACTAATCATGATTTTTACTTAAAAACAGAATGACAATGGTGATAAAGCAGTAGCGATGGCTATAAACACTCCAAATAAGTTCGTTTTAAAGCCCCAAAGAGAAGGAGGTGGAAATAATTTTTATAATGAAGATGTGAGGATACAATTGGAAAAAATAAAAAATTCGAAGGATCGAATGGGTTGGATTCTGATGGACCGCATTTGTCCAATGCCTCAAAAAAATTACTTAATACGTGCTGATAATGAAGTTAATAAAGCACAGGAAGTTATATCCGAACTCGGTATTTACGGAGTAATTATCGGGTATGTATTTTATTAATATTTATAAATATTTAGGTGTAGTTTTAATAGTTACTATTTTAATATTTGAATTTCATAGGATAAATTTTTCATTTAATTTTCATACTCTAATGATAAATAATTCAAAAATCTTTTTAAATTTTTTGTTTCAGAAATGAGAACGAGATCAAAGTTAACGAACAGGTTGGCCACGTCTTACGCACGAAATTGGTCTCTGCTAACGAAGGAGGAATAGTATCTGGTGCTGGAGCTATCGATAGTCCCTATCTTGTTATCTAAGGTGCATTATTTTTTAAATTATTAATGCATGATCGATTTTTTTTTGCCAAATTGATAGGTATTAAATAATAAATTGAATTTAGAATTAAATTAAGGTACAATGTAACTAATTTAAAATGCTCTGTTAGAATCAATACATTATTTTATGAAGATACATTCAATTTTCAATTAAGTACGAAATGCTCTTGGAATTCTTTTCTCAATTCTAATAGTAATTGGATCAACAGGTTTTAGCATGACATCGACTTTTAATTTTATATTCTCTATTGGTATGACGTTGTCCTTTATTAAAACGTATTTTCGAAGAATTGTGGCGATAAGAACTTTCATTGACATCATAGCATATTTAAATCCTATAAAGGAAGGAAGGAATGAATTAATTGAAATAGTTCTTATATTGAATTAAAATATTAATTACCTATACAATTCCTTGGACCAGCGCTGAATGGAATGTAACAATATGGATGTCGTTTTAGAGTTTCTTCAGGCAAAAATCTGTCGGGATTAAATTTCAGTGGAAGAGGCCAATGTGCTTCGTTCCTATGAAGCTTCATTATCACAATAACTATCGAACTTCCTTTTGGTAAAATATGCCCTCCTATAAATTTATATAATTAGAATTATATGGTAAAATAATTTAAAATCACGTACTAACTAAATATAGAGCCAACCTATGTCGAGATCATCTCCAACTTTTCGCAAAATAACTGGACCCACAGGGAACAGACGCATAGTTTCTTTAATAACTCTCTCTAAATAATCCATCTTCTGTAAATCTTCATTTCTGACCGATAAATCTTCTGGACTTTGATCGCCATAAAGTTCATAAAGTTCCTGATATGCTTTTTCCTAAATTATATTTAATTCACTATTAGAAATCTCAAGATTGATCTCATAAAAATGTATCTGTTTGTATTTAAATATTTATTTACTTGAACATCAGGATGGGATGCTAGCATTAATAACACGAAAGAATTTACGCTCGCTGTAGTATCATTGCCCTAAGAGAAATTTTAATAATTTTATATATATATTATTATTCCACAACTTAATAAATAATAAGTAATAATATTGTATTAAAAAATGTAAATACTGCAATCATCATAGTATCGACTTCTTCTCGAAGCTCTTCGTCAGTAAATTTCTTCCCATTGTCGGACAATTCCATTAATAAATCCAAGAAAGGTTTCCAGTGGATTTCACTTTGATCTACAATATTAATTCATGAAAAAAAAAATTTCATTCATATTTAGTTCAAAAATATTTACCTATTTCTGTTCCCATAATTTTTAATTCTTTCTTTTTCTTTTGAATCACCTGTAAAATAATGTCCCAATACAGTGAACTTACAAAATCTTAGATATTTTCGAATAATTTCATTAAAAAAAAATTAATTAAACTCTTACATCATCTGTAACACTGTGCAAATATTTTACAGCATCGTTCATGTCTCTCGACATTTTCGTGAATTTGAATAATATATCTGGATGTAGCCAGATTTTAGCCATTCTATGAAAAACCACTTGAAACACTCTGTAAATTATAATTAAAATATAGAAATTTGCTTTATTTGATATTTATTGAAATTTTCTTAAAATTAAAAAATATATATGAACCTTTCAGCAGCGTTAACGTATTTATTATGTTTCTCAGCTTCTGAAGTTGTCGAAACACCCATAGCACTTTCTAAAAATAAATATATCAGAAAAAAAATAAAACTAAAGAAAATTACATTAAAAAAAGAAATATTAAAAAACTTTAATTTTCTTACCACAAATTGTATTTAAAGTACAAACTGATACATATTTGAAAACATCGAATTCTTTGCCGTTAACTTGTTTCGCTAATTCTTGGGCAAGCATCATTGAATGTTTCTCGAAAATTTTAACAAAAGATAGCAAAATTTTTTGATTAAATGCTGGCATAATTAGTCGACGGTGAACACGCCATTTTGATACTAAAATAATAAAATTCCAGTTATTATATTTTTAAAAAGAAAACGAATTTTATTTAGCATTTATCAAAATTTAAGAAACGTAATTTTTAATAAAGTGACTATTCATTGGAAATTGATGAGGTGACTCGATTAATATAGCAATAAGTCTTATAAATATTTAAAGGGACATTTAATTTTTCTTTAATTCGTGGCACGTCTTTATTTACAAATGATCCCCGTTTGGTCGACTCATACGAAATTCAACGACTTAAACTTTGATCACGTTTTTCTGATGTACTTAAAAAGTCTTACCGGGTGCAGTAAATAATCCTGTACCTAACCAAGGCCTAGCAAATTTATAAAGATCATCCTTCTCGATAGCTTTCGGACTTAAAAGAATCGTCTTTAAAAAATAAAAATAGTTATTTTTTTTATTGTTCAATATTTTTTATAAAAATATTTAAATTATTTCTTATCTAATAGAATATTTTGAATTTTCACTTTTCGACTTACTTTAAGTTGTTCTGGATCATAAACACCGATAAATAATCGATTTCCCAACCAAACTCTTAATGGTGAAGGATAAGAATCATAAATGTCTTTGAATTTGTTGAGAATATCTGAAAAATACATATTCTTAATTTAATTTATATTTAAATATTATTTAAAGTATTTTATAATTGTTTTTGAAAATAACATTGTTATATTTTAAAGATCGTAAAACAAAGTAATCTTACCTTCTGTATTTCCAACAAAAAGATGAGCATTTCCAAAAATTGGGATAGTTTTAGGTCCGGGAAAAAGTTTGGCTCGTTCATACAAACGTCTGTTATTAATATATTGAATAAGCATACTTATTAAACTCAATCCTATCACACTTAAAACGAAATAACTGAACGTGGAAAACATTTTATATTAAACGATAGGAAGAAAATTTTGGTTTTTTAAGTCATTTAGTCACTTATTTTTGCTTTTGATTTTCACTATGTTTGGACCTTTTATTTTAAACATAAAAAACTTTTATTTCATGATAAAATTAATTGCATATAATTTTATTTAAATACGTTTTAGACTTATTTCAGTTTGCAACTCAAGCTTTTGAGATTGTCTTATTGGCTTTTTGAAACTGTTGCTTGTCCAAGATTAAAAAGTCAACTGAAGTTTTCAGTGTGAAAGGACTCTTCTTTGCATCCCCTCTTTTAATGCTAGTTCTTTGTTTACAGGGCCAATGGAACCATTTAATAAAAAATATTTAAATTTGATCTTACTTTACAAAAAAAAATAAATTTTAAGATCTTCAATTTAAGATCTTAAAAACAGGGCACATCCAATTTCTTAATTATTATACCTAAATTATGATATATAATTTACTTGAAATTATCAAAACATTTTAATAGTGATATACTTGTCATTTTTAGATTTTTAATTTATTGAGCTGAATTGGCCAGGTCTTTTACTGGTATAATAAAATACATTTAATTACTACCGATCATGGACTGCCCAAGAAATATGACCGACCACGTATGGTGAAAGTGTTTTGCAATTAGTCCGTGAATTTTAATTACTTTCAAAAATACGTTAAGCTCAATTGAATTAAAAGTCACAAACACTATAAAAGTAGTGATTAATGTGTATCATTTATTTCAAGTTTAAATGCATTAATAATTATGTAAAGAAAAAAAAAAAGATAATAAAAACCGTTTTCCGGAAAGTCATTGAAAATTATTATTTTAAATATTGAGGAATTGGGCACATTATAGGATAACTTGATAAATTCAAAATTCTATGAAATACTGATTCTATTAAATTCTAAATGAAATAACTCACAATTCAAGATTTAAAATTAATATTTTAGACAGTTATTTTTTTCACCAAAGGAAGTATAAAAGGTAGTAACGAGTTTTTGTTTATGGATGCAAAGTTGTTCAACACTATTCATATAGGTAACCATTTCAATCAATTTGCAATTGAATATGAAGCCTTCGATTTTCATGATACATACGTATGTAATAATATAACAGTATTTGTAATCTTGACACCTATTTACCTTTGTCAAGTAGGAATGTACTGCACGTACTGTTGACGTGGAAGGGAAAGTTTCGGAATTGCCATTATTCAGACGGGCAAGCAAATTGAATACAGATCACCAGATTTTTTGTACTATCTTTGCGTTATTGCACAGGAGGACAAAGTTAGCGATTCCAGGGCCAGATTTGCCATTAGAAACATTAGGGATTCAAGTGAGGACTTCTTCATATTGGCAAACCTACAAATGTCTTCAAAATTCTCATAAAAAATTCTCATAAAAGTCAGAAGCCTAGAAATTAAGACCAGGAAAAGAATTATACCAGATACTATATTGAGAATTCAATAGTCTCGTTTTTATCATTATTAATTTTATTGATCTCGGAAGAGCAGGGTGGCCAATAAATTTTAGGGGGAAAATTCCTACTCATTTTTCGGTTTCCAAGAACTTTTTTTTTCCTGAAAAGTTTGATTTTAAGTATTGTAAATCAAAATCACAGCTGCTAATTGGAAGTCTACCGGCAATTTATATTTAAGATTATATAGTGGCTGCCCTGAAACGTTAAATTTATGTTCACGAAATTATCACATCACCTTGTAAAACTCTGTTTCATCGAAGTTATATATAAACATGCCCAAAACCTTTTTAATTTGTTTAACCTTTTTATTTTGACTTATAAATCCTCGCATTCTGCATCCTTGAAGAATTCTGGATATTATCCGATTTTATCTCTGGTACAATCTGTGGTCTTGACTCAGTTCTTGATCTTTCTCATCTTAAGGCTAGGAAGCGTTTTCTCACATCTTTTCTTCTTATTGTTAATCGAGAAACCTATACAGTTTCTGGAACCTCTACTGAATGGAATTACTTGAGAGAAAATGCTTTTCATAATAATAATATTAATAAAAATAAAATAATAATAATACTGATCAACTTTCTAATTATTAAATTAATAAATAATTAATTTTAAACTAAGGAGAAATTTAAGCATTTTTAGTGTACATATTTTATTTGAATAATCCAAACGCATTACATGCTTAATTTGCTGATTAAGTTTTAAGAAAAGCCATAAAATGGAATGCTTCACCTACTGTAGATCAGCATTATTATGGGCGACAACGTTCCAAAAAACGTGGATATAGACAAACTTCTCTTATGTGGTATCTGTTCAAAAGCCAACAGAGAAATCTTTCCAGACCCAGTCCGTAGCCTCCATGAGGACAAGTTCCGTATTTGCGCTATAATTCAATATTATTTTTAGATTTTATTAGCCTATATCAACTACCGAAAACCCAATCATTTAGGGTTTTAATGTACAAGATTAGAATGGATTTCATAAGATTTCATAACGATTGTACGGGATTCACAAAAAATTTATTTTCAAAAAATTTTCAAAGATTCTAGAGGATTTAAAATACCTAAATTATGATATTTCTTATTAAAATACATACCTGATCAGTGTACCAATAGTACGGTTTGGAGTCAATATTTTCGCGTTTGTATCCTTCCAGGATTTCATCATGATCCCAAATACGCATAGAACCTCCTACAATTTCTCCAACATTTGGTAATAAAACATCCACAGACTCAGTCAAACGCTTATCTTCTTGACAACGCTGCATGTAAAAAGACTTGATCTCTACAGGAAAACGACAGAGCATAATAGGCTCATTAATATGATCAGTCATTTTTCTCTCAGGCATCTCAGGAATATCCTACAATAAAAATTTTGATGAATTTGTAACTCTGAGTAAAATGAGAATTTGAAATGCTAATAATTTTTTGTGACATTGTCATTCTTTATTAAATACAAAATATTCCTTACTTCGCCGAATTCGTAGAAAGATCCATCTTCTTTAGTGATGTTGTGTTCTTTTAAGAACGTAATAGCATCGCTGTAGTTCATTCTCTTGAAGGGCTTTGTGGGAACTTTAAAGTCGGGATTCAGTTCTTTAACCAAGTGCCCTAAAGGCGATTTCAAAACTCGATCGACCACGTCGCAAATTAAATCTTCTAATCTGTTCAGCAGGTCGTCGAAAGAAATGAAGGGACACTCCGCTTCAACATGAGTGAACCTAAAAATGAAATAGCGAATTTATACAAAATGTCTAACTTAAAGAAGGAAGATATAATTAATTTAAAAGTGTGAAAGTTAAATTTACTCAGCAAGATGACGTCTTGTTCGGGATTGCTCGGCTCTGTAAGACTGTGCGATACAGTAAACATCACCCATTGCTGGTAAACAGGTTTCCAGATAAAGTTGCGAACTTTGAGTCAAGAAAGCTTCTTCCCTAAATAATATATTTTAAAAATATAACAAATTTTTTGTAATAAGATTTGTAAAAAAAAAACTGTTTCAATAAAGAAGAAGTACCCAAAATAATTTAATTTAAAGAGGGTGGAGCCTCCTTCCACCTGAGTTTGTACCAAAGTTGGCGGCGTTACTTCACAATACCCTCTGTCATTGTAGTGATCTCTAAATGCTTGCATCAGCACAGATCGCATAATTAAAATGCGAGATGTCTGAAAGTAATCATAAGATTAACGTGAATCAAAACTTCTGCACTATTAATTGCAAGCAAAATTTCATTTTAGAGAATCTTACATTTTCTCCTCGAATCATGATATGCCTGTTATCCAGCTGGACATCTGGTTGAGCTTCTTCGTTTAAAATAGAATCTGCTCCACCAGGAGGAGAAGATCCAATCAATTTCCAATAATCTACAATTAATTCGTGTCCCCCAGGAGCCTATTGGTATATTAAAAAAAATAACATTTAAAGTAAATTAGTGAAATAGTATAAATACTATACTAGTGAAATATATAAAATAATTTATATTCTTTGGCTTACAGTCTTTCCTTCAAGAACGATTTTCAGTGTACCAAACAATTCAACAGAAGCTTCCGTGTTAAGTGTAAGTGCTTCATACGTTTGGCACAGTTTATCGTTCAAGACGCATTGCAGAAATCCTGTACCGTCTCTTAAAGTTATAAACATGAGAGATTTTCCTGCAATTAGATTTTTTTATGATGTTTATTAATTACGTTAACAATTCATCATTGATAAAATTAAAATTAAATTTATACCTTGCTTTCTTAGTCTATGAACCCATCCAAAAATTGAAACTCTTTGATCACGATAGTCAGATCCCAGTTTTATTTTAATGCGTTTCGCAGCCGGAAGACTTTTGTCTTCTTCGAGGGTAATTGCTCTAGCGTCTTCCAAGTTCTTCAATCGTTTTTCCTCGTCTTCTTGAAGCTTTTTCTCCTTTTCTACATTTTTTTGCAATTCTCTTGCCCATAACTTTTGCACTTTCTTCAACTGGGATTTTGCAGCGGGCTCGTACTTAGTACCTTCCACTTTAGAGTCTTGGTATATTGTAGGAAAAGGCTCCGCTCCAGCATGACGCATCGCTTGCAAAATTGTTTTAAAAGGTTTGGCTTCTGTGCCATCTCCGTTTTCATCACTTCCTGATTTTTCCGAAGTGTAAATGCCACCTGCAAAAGATTTATAAATGAATATTGGTCACGGATGCGTTCTGTTGAATATAAAAATCTTAACTCTCCAATTAACATACCAGTTTTCACTGAGTCGATTTCGGACATGGTTGAGTTCCTAAAATAAATAAACCTTTTACTATAAGATGAATGTTACTGTAAGATGTTCAATTCACAGCTTAAAGTTCATATAATGTTAATCGAATTGTTTAAACGTCCGACTACCCGGATCAAAGATTTCGTCTACTATAAATTAAATAAAAACAATATTGTAGATCTAACATAAAAAAAAAAAAAAAAATAAAGGAACAAACTCTGCTGTAGCAGGATGAATTTATCTAAGAAAATTTATCTAGCTCTTGGTAGTCTAATTTAGCGGATGAATTGATTTTATCAAATTCGTCCGTCTAGCCGGACATGTAGAAGTACTGCAATTAATTTTGAAGAATTATTATGAGGTTTAAAATTCGCAAAAGTATATTTGGATGATTTTGAAGCAATTCTAGATGATTTTACTTGTGTTAATGTGAAGTAATATGAAAGAAAAAAATACTTAATATTATTTCTATATATATATGTATTAATAATGTTTTTGATTTTCAGAGCTGATGTAACAATCCTATCAAAATTTTAAAATGACATCACATAACCTCAAAAAGCTAAATGGCAGTTACGCCCCGAACTCTTTATTCTTTAAGTATATAAAAAATTAGTGTTTAAATAAAAAAAAAGTTTTTCAATAAATTAGTTTTTTACAGTGAAATTATACCCCATACATTTAAAGAAACACGTGAAAAAAAGAAACAGATTGTTGTGCAAAGATGATGAAATTTCTGTCATATAGTTTATAAAAGGCCGGTGAAACAATATTGTGAAACAAATTAAACTTACTTGTTCCGCCTATCTCGATAATTTATATAACACTTCTCGGTTTACGTTATAATCAGCGATAATAATTAATAATTATAATTATATTATAATTAAGATCTGAGTAGATCCCTCTTTCAATCCCTTTTCATCGATCCTTTTCAACAACGGTCGGATCAGTCATCAGATGCAATCAGATGGGAATATTTGGATCATGACGCGTGCCTACTGCCAAAAGGGGTAGCCTGCGCGCGCACCGTACGTTGAATATCCGCTGGAGAAATCTTGACCAATGGAAACATTTCTTCAGCGGGTATTCAACGTGGGCGTGGGGTGCGCAAGCAGGTTGCCACTTTTGCCACTTTTGCTACGTTTATTACCAGAGATTAGGTGTTATTACTATTCCTATGTCCAAACCTATGGCTAATGAGTCATACTTTGGGCTGCTTTGGGACTTCGGACTTTCCAAGTCCCATAATTTTATGAGTACTCGAACGGCTGGAAACAGGAGATCCTTTTTTTATAGGCACTGTTTGGGACTGTCCTTCGGGACTCATCCGGTGATCCTTCGACCTTCCTGAGAATCTCGGATAGGCTGAACCGCTGAAGCACATGTTTACAATTGAAAAGGAGAAATTTTATTGAAGAAAGCTCCTTTCGAGTTTACAACTAACTTTCTTAAATGTGACTCGCCCGGACTTACAATTTCTATGCCTATTTTTTATTATGTTTTTTTTTGTAGAAATATCGTGGGAAATTCCTTTGAAATTTTGCGGAGTTTCCTAAATCCATTTTAAATATTCGCGCTAGTCGATAACGCAGGTGCCGAACATATCTATAAATTCCGTGAACGAGTGAGTTGATCTGGAGCAGAGGTCTGGAGCAAAGATTGTCTGGAGTGAGATATATTGATATCAGTTGATATCAGAAGGTATATTTGTATATAGTCACTCCAAGTCCAAGTCAGATCTTCTCCAAGAGTCCAAGCTGGTCCAAGCAAGTCCAAGTCACTCGTAACAGATCACGGTCCACCGTCCAAGTCATCGTAACAGATGAACTCATCTCTGCAGATGATCTTAATCAGCGCTATCTGGCGGCAAAACGTGTCCCTAATTTTAAATCTCTCAGAGCGGGAAATTTAAATCGTAATGCAATTGTAACTTTAATTTTAAAATTCAGTTTAATTTTTGTAGTTTAGAAAATATAAAAAGGACTTTTTCATATAATATTTATCAAGTTAAATAATCTCTCAGAGAAGAAGCACAAGTTTTCAAACTAACATTTGAGAATTACATATTTTCTTTCAAAATATAAAAAAAAAAATTAATGTCAACTATAAAATTGGTTATCAAATAAATCGAACCCCTATAATCCTATATGATTAATTAGCTTCTATATGTGTATTTATAAACATGCACATGGTTCAGAGAAAGGTTTTGTAATATGTAAATTAAATTTCATTCTGTGCATTATACTTTCTCCGGCAAAGTTAAATTTATCGGGTTATCGTTGTAGATAAGGTTCGTCGCTACTTGCCAATTGTGTCATCATCTTGTCATTCATTCCTCTCAAGTTTTTAGACGATTTCCGTTAGTGTGTATGACTAGAATATTAGCGATAAATTAAGTGTTCATTACGTCAATATAATAAACGATGGCGACGAAAGGAGGTGATGCTAAACCGGCTGTAATCGTTTTGGGAGGTAACCTTCAAATTTCAGAGTGACAGATGTGTAGACGTAGAAAAAAAATCTGAAGATTTGAAATGATAATTGAACCGCCGCATCGTATAAGGTGTATAAGGGGATATCAAATTTATTGGCCGGAGCGCAATGACTTCTTACCCCTTTAAACATTTTCTTTGAACTTTCATTTTTGTAAATTTATTTCAAGTAATTCCTCTGCTTTCATATAATATCAAAAAATATTTTAAAATTTTTACTTTTTGCATTGTCAAGACCCGTTTGCGCTCAGACCAAACAATTTTATATGCCCTTATATGATGCGGCAGTTCAATTGCGTTAGTTTTAATTGGTTTTAATCAGGTTGCGGGTTCATCGGACGGAATCTCGTGGAGTATTTGGTGGATAATGAATTGGTCTCTTTTCTGAGAGTTGTCGACAAAGTTCCGCCTCAGACGGCATGGCTCAATGCAAAACACCAAAAAATATTCGATCATCCTTTGCTCGAATTCAGAAGCGCTAATCTTATTAATCCAGGTAATATAAAGAAAATAGTTATCTAATTATATTTTTTATCTACTATACATGTTTGGCTAAGTGGATATACCATCTTGCTCTCGATTTTGTCTCATAACAGCTTCGTGCCAGAATGCATTTGCAGCAGATTCTCACATTGATTACGTTTTCAACTGTGCTGGAGAAACGAAAAGTGGACAAACGGATCCTGTTTACAGAGAAGGAATTTACAAGCTAAGCTTGAATTGTGCCCAACAAGCTGTCAACATTGGCGTTGATCGGTTCATCGAAATTTCGTCTGGAAATCTTAGCTCATCAGAAAAGGTCTTAATTGTTCAAATATATTCCTTTATAAACACTAAATTCTTATACTTTTGAAAAAAATAATAACATTTTGATATTAGATACCACACAAAGAAGACGATCCAGCTGATCCTTGGACTTTCACAGCAAAGCACAAATTGCAAGTGGAATCTGAACTGAAAAATATTCCAGGATTAAAATATACGATTTTGAGGCCTGCTATCGTATATGGTCCAGGGGACAGAAACAGTCTCGGTGAAATTTTTTTATACAATCAGGTGTCAATGATAGATTCATTGAATTTTGAATAAATAATCTTAATTAACTTTTCTTGTAGCTCCTCGTCTAATAGTCGGAGCAATTTATAAGCACTTGGGAGAAATGATGAAATTACTCTGGGGACCAGATCTTCGTATGAATACCGTTCATGTGAAGGACGTTGCTCGAGCGATTTGGCACGTTGCTAATAAAACGGAAGCCATTGGTCAAATATATAATCTTGTGGACGAAAGCGATTCGACCCAAGGCACTATTAGCGCAATAATTTCTGAGATATTTAACATCAATCATGACTATTGGGGAAATACCTTGTCGACTTTAGCCAAAGTGAGAATATTGCATACTTAGATTTCTTAGCTTGTGATAATTGCATATCGAAACTAGTTTATCTAAATTTTTGGTAACGATTTTCTATCAGGCCGATATGAAATCCGTTGTGGAGGAAGTAAATGATAAACACATGGGGCCATGGGCAGAAATATGTAAACACGATCGGATTGAAAACAGTCCTTTATCTCCGTACATAGACCAGGAACTTCTTTACAATAAGCATTTGTATTTAAGCCCTGGAAAGTTTACTGCTCAAACTGGATTCAGTTATATGTATCCCAAAGTTACGAAGGAAGCTCTTAAAGAAGTTGGTACCATTTTTTAAATCTTAAATATTCTGGAACTGAACATTGGGTTTATTTAAAAAATGCTTTCAGGTACTTGATGACTACATTGCAATGAAGATTTTCCCTCGCTCCATAGTCTTATAAATCCAAAACCCAATTGTTGACAAACTACCAATCATCACATTTTGACGTCCAATTGTAGAATCATTTCACGTTGTGCCTAAAAATTTGTATAGTTATGAACCTTTTTGATACCCAGTGGTACGGCATTTTGCTTTATGAAGAGTCGGAAACAAAGATGTTAATGTTTGGCCTAGAGACGTATGTGATAAAGTAGCAATTTATGTACTTAATTTTATTGAACGTTTGACTCATCATGAAACACATGGCACTAGTCAATCCGAAAGGAATTTATAGGGATGATACGATATTGATATGATATTGATAGGAATTTTACAGGACGAAGTTAAATGCTTCCATTATACGTGTTAAAACCTACTATTACAATATTTTTATAGTCTTAATTTTACATTTTTTTTTTAGGTATAATTTATAATATTACTATCAGCACACTTAAAAGGTCTCAAGAAGACTTTTTTTTTTTGAGAATCTAGACTCGAAGAAGAGGGAATTCTTTTATAAAACATGACACCTAATTTTAGTATGTATTTTACATTTCAAAATGAATAAGAAAAAATGCATTAGTATTAGAATTAAATTGGAACTAAATTTACATGATAACATTTTTTTATCGAGTTGAACTATTTAATCGGGTACAAATAGTGTTACAAATATGATATACGAGAATATGTTACTTACCATAAATGCAAATTTAGTTTCGCCAGCTGTTCACCAGTTCGCAATTAATAAAGATTGTCTAGTTTTAGCAAAAAGTATTTATTATTGCGAACGTAAAATTGATGAAACTAAATTTGCTTTCATGATAATTACAGTGTGTGGTTCATAGTGTGATACGGAAGTTTATAGGATGCATTTATAAGAGGGTTTTACAATCAACAAATGCAGTAGGATAACGTTTATCTTACATTGTTATTCTTTGGCAGTAGTGTTGCCAAAACTTTACTATTACAGAGCTTGTACAATTAATTTCTGAATAAAAGTTACCTGAGTACAAGACTTTTTATAAGATAATATAAATGGTCCAGGATCCACCTTAAACAACTTATTATTTAAGATTTAAGAGAAGGAGAAATGAAAAAAAAAAAATTACTATGCAGCCTTAATTTTATTCAATCCTTATTACAACGAGATGCTGTGTTTCAGAAAGGTCAACAATATCATTAAACATTTCGTGTATCGCTTTAATTTTAATACTTCAAACAATAAGATTATAATTTCATGTATTCAATTATATCGTAATATATTAAAATATATACTTTTAATATTCTCAGTATGTAATATTATATTATTATGTACAATATTGTGGATAGTTGTATGTACAATTTAACTGCACCTTAGAAACGGTATAATCATTACATACAGTAATTAACTAGGTATACATACAATAAAACGCAAAGATTTATGAAAAATAAATTATAAACGTTCAGCTGTTCAATAATAATTGTTACGGTTAACGATAGTTATTCTCTTTTCTTTTCGTTATGTCGAATTCCATACGTAAATTAAAATTCTAACGTTTGGATTATGCTGTGAAAAACATATCCGGTGAGGTAAATGGTATAAATGTAAATCATAATAGTATAGGTACTGCGGTTAAGTTAAAGTTAAGTAATAAAAATCACTATCATAAGTGATTTTTATGGAGGTATATGCATTCGACTAGAGTCGCCGTACAGCAGAATTAATACTTCTCTGGTCTATCGTCAACGCGATTTTTGTCTGTGAATGGCGCCTGTGGAATTTTTCGGAAACATAAATTAAAAAACAAAAAATTATCAGCTCTTCAGCTGCATTTGCTTTTAACAAAAATTATAATTATAACAATTATAATATCTTTATCCCCTATTTCTAGCGTGGTATATCTACTTCTAATTTGTTCCATCGGAAATACTTTGTATTCGATTTACATTTTTTTATATTTCATATTTGTTTCACTGGTCGCGAACTTAACTTGTTATAAATATATTTAAATTAAATAAATCGGCATATTTATCAAGGCTGAATCATTTTTTAAATATAGATTACAATGGAGATTCATATTTTTTAGTAGAATAAATTTTGACATTTTTAGATTTTTTTTCCTAAGTCTTGATAAATACGTGGAAACATATCAAATAAAAATAAAATTAAAATGATTAATGGAGATTAAACCGAGTTAATGTACAATATTTATAAGCGATAACATTACGATTACTGTGTAACTTCTATTTTACGTACATATAACTTATAATATATACTAATTATAAATAGAAACTGAAAATGGAATCTGACAATTCAAAGATAACTATTAGTTATTGAAGGTATGAAAATTAACACCGTAAACGTCAGTTCTTGTTTAAAAAAAAATTCAATTTAAAAAAAGATAATTTCTGAATTCATTTTTTTTTAAACTTCACTTATAAAATTCTATTTTTACAAGATTACAGAGCGTTAAAAGTACAGTGAAAATAAAAAAAAAAGTTAAAATATAGGTCTAAGTTACTATTCAGAAGATTGATTTAGAAAATTTCTCCGTCCTGCGCAATCAAGAACAATTTGAACCATGATTTTAACATACAATCGGGGAATTTCGAGGAGAAAATTCTCGGGAATATATTGAAAGTATCTCCAAAGTCTATCGATTGCTGATCAGTCTCTTTGGTAATTGTTAAGAAAAATATTATTAACTGGAGTTTTATTAGTTATCAAAAATGTAGGCATTGAAAGATAAAAATTAAAATATTTAAAATATACAAGAATTCAATAAAAATGATTACTATAAATATTTGAGAATCGATACAAATTGTTAAGCGATCATCATTTGCCGACAATCTAATATTTTGTACTTGGAGTTTTCTGGTTCGAAGAGTGTCTTCATTAAATATTGAAAAATCTTAGCTACTTTTGACTCTGCAACTGTTAAAAAAGAAAACCCATTCACTTGGAAACATTACGCAATTCATGAAGACGAATAATGCTGAAGTGGTAACGAAGCAAAACTATTTTTTGTCCTATTTAAGCATCCTGCTCGTAAAAAATGGATATTAAAGTTCAGAATAATGGAACATATAAATATGGAATCATTATGCGACTCTGTATAATTATGAACTTACTAAGCGTAAATTTTTGCATGCGCGTTGTTATATCTTCCGAGTTTCTATTATTTATTTTATTATGTCTATTCTGTTCACTATGTGTATTACATATGTTTATTATTCTGTTATTATATTTCTCTGGTATCGAAGAACTCGGAAAAAAAGTGGAGATTTTATGAGTAGTCTTGGACTACTGTGAAGATAAAAAGTCTGTAAATGCAGTCTTTTGTATTTGGCCTCACACGAAGATGTAATAACGGCAGTGCGCAAAAAACTGTTACAATAAAATTAATTAACCGATTATATTATAATAATTAACAAAATGGATTTCTGTCAACCGTTTCTATCACCATTTTATCAGATCAGACTTTTTTTGAGATTATGGAAATTAGTTCACCAGTAGAAAGTCTAAAGAATTAGCTTAGAAATACAAATAAAGATTCTTGAAACGAGAGAAGATAATTAGTAATTCACTAAAAAATAGATTGTAAAATTAATGCGACAACTAATTCTCATAACACTTCACGTACAAAAAAACTACGTATCAAAATTCGATCGCTAAATTATCTTTTTTTTTTTTAAAAAAAAGAACAGTTTAATCCTCAAAATACAATGTCAGAAAAAAAGTTTCGCAGTGTATGTGTTTTGCTTTTCTGATTGATAAGTGCAAAATTTTAGTACAGGGCTCAAAGCTAAAAACTACGAACATCAGCTTTCATACGATTCGCGGATCTCATTAATTAAACATCTTACAAGGAAACTCACATAAAAACGTGCAACATACACAAATATAGAGCGGCATGATTAAATTCGGTTAAAAGTATCCAGTAAATATTTCTTGAAAACTTATGGTCCTAATTCAGAACTTTTTGAAGAAAAAGTAACACACGCTGAAGTTGGTTCGACTTATTGTAAACTTATTGTAACGTTAATGCGAACGAAGATATTTCAAAATCCGATTTATTTTCAAGATTCAACAATATCCTTTCTGCATTTTTTGGTATGTGAACTATGGAGAATAAATGGTTGCATAATGTAAAATTTTCATATGAGCGTGACTAGAACCAGAATAACTGCTATAAATTTTTCTGGTGCTAGATACGAGGAAAATCAAAAAATATAAAATATCTGGTAAACAAAATGATAAATATGATCTGTAAACTGAACAAAACTGTAAATGAAATCTGTAAAATCTATCTGTAAATGAAACATTGGAAGTCTTCATTGTGTGCTCGTGGTTATTAAGGGCATGTGGTAATTATGTACTACAAAAGCAAATTTAATTTTACCAGCTTTACACTTGCAATAATAAATATGTTTGCTAAAACCATTACCTACATCCAATTTATCTCCGTCGGCTTGAAACTGAGGTAAATCGTGTAGTTGTAGCAAAAAAAAAAAATTTATAATAACAAATATAAAGTCAAGGAGTATAAATTTGCTCTTACGGTAACACAAGCCTTTAAGTTATTGCAGAATTCAATGGTGTAATAATATGTTGCTGAATGTTTCAAGTAATAAATAACTGTTAATTAATGGTGATACAGTAACAACACTGACATGCCTACGTCTCACACTAAACGATATAACTTATTCTATCAGGTACTGAGTTGAGTTTTCTCTGTCATGGTAACATGCACCAGTCTAGTATGCCTATCTGGTATTTTTGTTTTATACTGTGTCTTAGATACTATGAATAGTCAACTAATGGACCAAAGAATATTGAAAAAAAAAAATCATGGCTCTGGATGGATTCTAAAAATATTTTATTTCACAGAAACCTTTTCAAAATTAGTTCCTTCTTTTACATAACATTTACTCTTTGATTTATCATTTTGCACATTTATTTCCTAGAATTTTGTTCTGAGATTTGTTCAAAAAATATTTTTAATTTATTTTGGTTCAAAAAAAAGTTTTATCCATTTTGAATCCACCACAAAACCATGATATTAGTGTTGCTGAACAATGCAATCAAAAATTAAGGTATTCTCTTTTACGAGAACCACATCCGTTTCATTTTGAGAGCACAGGAAAGAATTACTCAAGGTGTCTATTAAAATTTAACCAAGTTCAAAGAAAAAATCCGTAACTGTAGAGATCTTAATTGAGGTTTAAAATTATTTAAAAGTAGACACCAAGATGAAGAATAGAAGGCTGAAACATTTAACTGTTAAAAGTTTTATACTGACTGCTTTGAAAGTATTAAAAACTAGTTGATTTTTTAAATTAAAAATTATATTGATATTTTCAATCAGACCCTCTGTTTTCGAGGCTTGTTTCCCTGTATAAAGTAAAAATCTGTGCTTGTTCCCTTATGCTAATAAATTGATTCGTAAGATTCGACATTGAATTGAATTTCAATCATATAATAATGCAATTATCTGTTTGCGTAAGAAGTTATGAAATGACTGTGTTGATCCAGAGAGATGAAAATCGATAAGTTTTAACCTACAGCGAATCCAATGCACCTAAGAACTTACTTTTCCCTAAAACAGGAATTAGTTTCATCTATATCTCTTTTTTTCCTCGGCCAAATTTATTTCAAATTATACAGGCTAGACTAAAATATTAATTATTCATAAAATACCTATCAACACCGGTTTAAAGACTGCAGCAGTATTAAAAAAAAATTAGTAAATTTTTTTATATAAATTGCGTTACGAGTTTTAAAACTTTAAATATTCATAACTTTATGAACAAAATTTTATTATAGCCAGCATGATTAGAAATGAATAGGCCTCTTCTTTCTCTTGTTTTCTCTTTTTAGTGGAATGCGGAAGGGGATCGTTTATACATAAAGTTATTTACAGATACAATCATTCCTTTTCCTAAATTTGATTCTGTTATGATACTTAATTTTTATCGGATGAAGTTGATCATCCCCGAGTGTATGAGCAAGTACTCTAAATACAGGGACAATCGCGCCTAAACTGTTACAAAAGGAATAATGAAAACTAATGCCGTTAATGTTTTGTATGGACAAAATGATGTGGTGGTCCTGAATTGAAGAGAGTACTATGTCGTGAAAACAAAAACGGCTATGATCAAGTGTTATTTACACAATTGATGCCGTTTCTTGAACGTTAGGCACCGAATTTTTGTAGCAATGGTAGAGATTAAATGTTGGACAATGCGCAATTAACTGCGATTACCATCTTCTAACACACTCTTTGTGTCTATTTTCTAATCTCGTAAGATCTATTAGTTTTTAAAGCATGAACCAGACTTGTACTAAAGAGCGCTTGCATTGATTTACAGCGGCATCACAGATTTCTGATCTTACCAGGAGAGACTGCACAGTTACTTCTAGCCTTGGAGAAATTGAATTTCTTTTTCCTTCATCCATTTAGCTCGGGAAGTGGAAAAAAATTAGACACAATCTTTTCCGAAGAAATTTCGTTTTCCAAGCCACCGAGGTTATTGTTTAGACTGCTAGTGCTGCCAAGTGAAGTACAATTGACCATCGTCAATTGCGTGTCGTCCAAGTCATGCTCCTGCTGTTTTATTGAAGTAGTGTTACTTCGCGCTTTGTACTAAAGGCATTTTTTAATTGTGATTAATTATCGAACAAACGTAAAGAAGTTAGATTAAAATAAAAATGAAACTCGAAATAGCTACCTGTGGATTTTCCGTTATTCGGAGGTCTTTACTGTCACCGTTCGAGTGCCATGGATTTAGCAAAGGCTCCTTCGCACCTGATTCGACAACTCCATTGGGTTGGGTTCCCTACAATTATTTTTTGTTTGTGAAGGCTAATTTCTTTAATATTACTGAAAAATCTTAAAATATAGAAAAAGGTAGTCGTAAGCAATAATCTTTACCTTAGTATCTACATGAGGATTAGTGGTTGGGGGACATAAAACCGAAAGTTCTATCTCGTTTCCTGCATTGTGAGGTACGTGTTGGCTAACGGAAGTCGATGAACGATCAACACAACAGCCATTTCCATTTCTCATCAAGTTACGACTCTTCAATGGCTGCGGAGTGTCCCTCAATAACCTCGAGGTTTCCCATCTTCTTCGACAGTATATGCTGCACAAGCAGACTCCGATACAAATGATACTAATACACAGGCCCAGAACTACTCCAAGACTCTGATTTGACTTGGCATTCGGCGATGGTTTTTGTTCATCGGATGAAGTAGGAATTTTAGAAGCGATGCCACCCGTGACGATGATTATAGGATCCGATGGTTTTCCATTGCCGGCCTTTGTAGCTGCCTGCACCATCACAAAGTATCGCCTTCCCGAAGCCAAACCTGGAAGGCTAGTCGTCGTTTTGTTACCTGGAACAGTAATATTCTCCCACATATCCGAATCTGAGAGATCCATCGTATACACAATAAAATATTTTTGTATGATTCCGTTTATTCTCGTTGGCTCCTTCCATGCTAATCGCACGAGTGTACTGTTTCCTAGAAACCAGTGAACATCTTCGACCTTTCCAGGAACTGAGAAACATATTTCAATTTAGTTAATTTACTTAATAAAGTCTAGGATATTAAAATTTTAAAGATACTAACTATCTTCACTCGTGTAACACTCTATCGCCTGACTAAATTCAGTATTTTCATTTGGATCCTCTGACAAAACTCTAATTTTGAATTGGTACAGCGTAAAGGATTTTAAATCCTTGATGGTAACTTTAGAGTCATTACTGAAAAGAAATGCAATCAGCTGAAAGAGCTTTAATATTTGAAATAAATTATTAAATTTATACGCACGCAAAAACACAGTTCGAAGTGTCCTTCATGATGTGCACAGCATGGTAACAAATTTCGAAAACACTGTGACGATAGGTATCTGCTATACTCCAAGTCAAATTTATCGAATTAGCCGATGCTGGAATAGCCTCCAAGGCAGTGGGAATGTTACCTAATTAAAAAAAAATTTAATTGTACCATTCATAGAAAAAGTAAAATAATATGGAGATGAGTACTTACTGAGGGAACTACCAGCAGATTCAATACGCTTATTTAAGCAATTCGTAGCCTCATTTAATGTTATCATACACAGCCCCATTGTATACGAAGTATTAGCTTCTGTGAAAAAACGGAACACAAAATTAAATTTTGATTTATTTGATTTGAATTTGAACATTTGAATAGAAAATTTAATTTTCTAATAAAAATTTTAATTTCTGACGCACCTAAATTAGTAAATAAATATTCAGTAACATTTTTAGGTAACAAGCTAGTTTCCAGCTTCTCTCCCTTCTGATTTTCAGAGTAGACTTGCCATGCGTGATATTCAGGTCCGAAGTTTTGATTTGACTTTTCATTGACTGCCCATTTCATCTAAAATACATAAGGAAAATATTTTGAATACCTGTCGTTTTTTAATTTCATTTAAACAACTCAGAATTAGTTTGAACTTACAGAAATAACCGTAGCATTAATATTCATAAATGAAACATCCACGAGATTCTTAATAGTGAATTGACCAATTTCAGGTGAGGGCATCGTTATAGTTGCCCAAGCCAATTGGCTTTCGCTAATGGTGGGCCACCCTTGTTCTGTTTTCGCCAAGACTCTAACATCGTACTGAGCTCCGGGTGTTAAATCTGAAATTGAAAATAAAAAAGCTTAATCTAGCATTAATTAAAATTATAAATAGCTGGTACACATTTTAAGTTAAATTTAAAGTACCCGTAAGAATGTAATTTTCGACACTTGGAGTAAAATATAGAATCCACGATGAAGGATGCTGATGAAACCTCCACTGTAATTTATATTCCACAATGACACCCTGAGCTAGCCTTTTTGTCAGGGGTTTCCAAGTCACGTTTAATTTCGAACTATTGATCACGTTTAGATTTATCTTTGGAGCAGCTTTTGGAACTGTAGATCATTTAAATTTAAATATGAAGAAACTGAAATTAAAATGGACAATTAAAAAATTTCTTTCATACCACTTTGGGCGGTGGAACAAATGATTGCAGTCGATTGGTCACTGGCCCCATGATTATTGTATAAACGCACGTAAAAGGAATAATTTGTGAACGGTTCAAGGAGCTTCGTCACTTCCACAGATGTTACGTTTCCAAGTTCAGGTGGTGAAACTTCTTCCTTTCCTCCTTCTACGTTTAAAATACCAGGAATCAATTTTAAAAACATTAAACACATTATTTTTCGTTCACTAAAAATCTTATATAATATGTATCTTAAGCTATTGTAACTAAAAGTGCAATCTTTCTTACCAAGGGGAATATAATGGACGGTATAGGCTGTAATATTAGTACTTGGTAGAAACTTCGGTGGTTCCCAGGAAATATAAATCCTCCTTGGAGATAAAGCGTGGCATCTTAGACCTGTCGGTGCATCGGGGTTATTACGTGAAGTATTCACTTGAAGTCTACCTGCGGCCCAAATTTCTCCAACTTCATTTACCGCTACGCATTGATAAACTCCAGAATCAGTCGGAACTGTAGCGGAAATCGCGAGTTCCATTTTGTTAAAATCTTTCTCGTAAATCGTTCGTCGCCCTAAAAATATTCCTTACGTAACGGCACCGCTAGATTCTCGGTTTTATTAATTTTTTTTTATTGTCTTTGAATTCTTACCATTGACAGTAACATTTTTAGCATCTTTCAGCCAATAAATACGCGGTGTAGGATATCCCTGAGCTTGGCATTCGAACCTTGCTGTTCTTCCATTTGGGCAAACTTGACTTGTTGGTCTTTTTAGAAATGTAGGTGGGACTAAAACGTCCACAGTAACGTTCTGATATTCCATGTTACCATTGTACGAATTTTTGGCAGAACATATATAGAATCCAGAATCCGAAGGCCCAACATCTTCCAAAGTAAGAACACTTATACCGGTAGTGGAATTGAGTAAGAAAACTGATCGTGTTTTGTTTAACGAATTTCTAGAAACGAATGACCATGTGATCACTGAAGCTGGATATCCGGAAACAGCACATGCCATTCGTAAACTAGATTTTTTAGTTAAAACATGTTTATAGGTCGTTTGAGGCAGTAGTGAGGAAATGGAATGTTCATTTGCTAATTTGGGAATGACAATTAATTCTGCTTCTTCGCTTATCGTAGTTTTGTTTAAATAATCGTTGGCAGCTACACATCTAAAAATAAGTGTTTTTTAAATAAAATATAACAAAACTAGATAAATTCCAATTTTTTTAAAAGAATTTGTTCTAACCTGTAAGAACCAGCGTCAGACAATTTTGTGGCGCTTATATACAGAACACCTGGTGGTATGAAAGTATATCTGAAAAAAATATATGGGTTTTATAAAGTATCCTTTGTGAATTTCCTGAATGAGTAAAATTTATCTATCTTACTTTTTGCTGCCTTGGGCAAACAATAAGGGACTCGAGTTATGTTCCCAAGTAATTTTTGGAGGGAAGGGCACACTGTCGATTAAACAAGAAAGCCTTGAAACTTCCCCTTCATATACTTTTACATTTTTCGGTTGCTGTTTGAACGTACGAGAGAGCTCTGAAATTTAAATTTGTGATGATTGATTGAAACATCCAAGATCGATAACAGAGAGGATAATTTTTTAGATATTAGATGGGATTAAATGATTAAAGGTTTGATGAATTCATTTGTCGAGAAAACTCACTAGCAAGCTGTACGGTAACAGGTGACGAGCGTAAATACCCCCCAAAATTGGTGTGCACCACGCATCGATATTCATCTTTTACTGGGATTTTTGAACTCTTGCGTTTTGGAGTCACTTCTAGATTTTTTTTCTTCAGAAAAAATGTAATAGTTAGAAAAGAAAAAATGCAATTATGTATTGATAAAATGTGTTGTTTAAGGAAGATAACACAAAAATTGAACCTTATAAAAATGAAGAGCGCCATTACGAAGCAAAGTGCAACGAGAGATTCCACAAGGTGGTGCTTCTACCCCGTTATGCAACCAGGTAATGTCTTGATTGGGATTTACGTTGCAGCTAAGCGTAATGCCCTTTCTTCCCAAAATCACATCTTCTTTAGGTTCAATTTGCAACGAGAGATCCACACTTCGCGTTGACACTGGCTCCAAGCTATCTTGTATCGGTCCATCTCGTCCGTTTACTCCACTGCCAACTCCTCTGATACCTACAGTTGAACGGAATAAAAAATATTAATTTCAATTATTTTAGAATTAAAAATTAAAAAGACATCTAAAATAAGTAAATAAAAAACTATTTGTTGAAATTGAAGTATCTTACATTTAAAATTCTACAAATTTAATTTTATGGAAATCAATATCTAAAGTCTAAAAACAAAGATGTATTTTTAAAATTGGACAATTAAATTAGACACTCAAAATTAAATGATTAGAAATTTTGTAATGTTCCAAGTTTAAAATTTCAAGCGTGGAGAATGAATTTTTTATTATTTTAGATTCCGTTGGCAAATTAAGAATATGGATATGTTTCTCAAGTGCACCCATCCTGAACAAATTATGTACAATATTGTTGAAAAAAAAAAAGCAATAGCTTTATTTCAAATCTATTGTGTCTATTTCAAAGTCGGTATTCAATATTACGATAAGTAATATGTATTGTTATGGCACCATGTAAATTAAGACAATGAATCTTAAGGAAGCCATTGAAAGATAAATTTAACTTCATTATCAAGTGCGTATAATAAATTAATGGATACTTATATCATGGACAGGAAATCTTATGTAACAATAATGATCTTCATTTAACAGATATCAGAAACAAAATAATTTTCAATTAAATTTTATAAACTATAAATAGAAAGAGAAATGAATACTGTTCTTCCCGTGCGTTTTACATTCCTTTTTATTTACACGTTTATGAAAAAGTAACAGAAGGGTACCAGTGAGAAAAAATACCTCATATGTAAATATCAGCGTAAATACAAATTTACATATTTTTAAATATTGTCCGAAGTAAAATAGCATATAAGTATTAATAAATATATTGATAAATGTTTTATTAACGAAAGATAGATTCAAAAATTAAGTAACTAAAGCCTTAACAAATTCTAACCAAGTATTACATAACAGAAGTAAATTGAGAAAATAAAAGTTGTCTAAATTGAAATTTTTTATTATTAAAAATCAGTATTAATTACAGCATTTTCTTGGTTTCACCAAATTAGGTTGTTTTTCGAACACAGAAACGTTTCATTCGATATACACCACCTGCGAAAACCACTTGCTCGAAGCTCTTTCAATACTAAAATTATCAGTACACTAAAACTAAATAATCAGTAGGAATAAAATTATCAGTTTATTAAACAAGCAAATGAACCAGATGAGCTCTTTCCCCGGAAATATAATAGACAGCAAAAAAAATTCTAAGAACTGGCGAGAAATAATCAAAGTATGTATTGTTAAAATAGCGGGACTCTTGCATTCCACTCGTTAACTAGAGAAAGATTTTAAAAAAATAAAATAAAATAAAAAAAAAAAAAAATCGAGTTTGACACTTTATGAATTGCAATTCGGGAAATATAAGTGAAATCGGTAATATTTTTTTCTATCGTCTATGGGTCGATGATCGTGTAGCCTATGGCCATACCATACCATGCGACTTTCGCGGGTATAAACAAGCGATGTATGTAGATACCAATTTTAGGGGACGCACCTGTACAGCAAACGGGCTTTAGCACTTCCGTGAACAAGATGCTGAGCAAAAGTACTCTCGCCGCCATATATTCGCAATCATTGGCACTATTTTCACTGACGAATTTTTACTGAAACACGCCGCAGAAATCTAATACTTTCTCTTGAAAATTGTCGCCGCATGTTTGACATCGTCTAAGATCTAAGAGTTCGGCTCTGCGCCGATTCTCTCGCCGAACTCTTGCCACTGAGTTAATTTTATCGCATTTCACATCTCCGGGAAAAATTAAACTCCATTCCGACACCGAGATTAATCGTATACGGCTCGAAAACGAGGGAATCAACAAGACTGTACGGAGAAAAAGTTATGTTACCACGCGATTTGCGCATAGATAGGCATAGGCATAGCAATCATAGCATAGCCCATAGCATAGCCATCTGTAGCCATCTTCCTCAATCTTCCTTCTCTCCTTCCCACTCCTTCCAAAGCAAAATTCGCAAAATCCACAAAGGAATAATAAGGAGATCCAACTGCAAGTGGGAAAAAAGTATATCGAAGCGGGACATAAAAACATTACCGTAAGTGATAGGCACATTACAGATAGATCCTAGCTTTTAGTGCGCATGTGTGCAGTTGTCCTCTTCCTATGCATAGACAAGTGCGCGAGTGAGAAAGTTTGTAAGTTAGAGAGGTTATGTTACTGTGTATTGGGGGTATTGGGTCAGAGATTGGGTTATGCAAATTGCAAAATTTCTTTGAATTTTCAAGTATTTACTGGTGTTTAATATAATTAATACTTCTAAGTGAAGGATGTCAGTTATAAAATTTTTCTAGGTGAGGGGCGTGCATTATAAAAAACTTCAAACGTTACAAACAAGTTACGATGCATTTATGGTTTCTTTGCGGCGTTAAAAATGTAAAAGGTATACTTTTCTTTCTCAAAATTGTTCACACATCTTTCACATGTACAGAAAATGCTGTTTATATATTTATTTCGCATCGTTCTTATGGTTCTTATGATGATAAACGTGATAAACAAACGAACATAACCTCTCTAACCAGCACTCGCATACTTCCATGCCTTCCATAGTTCCATCTGTCCATGTGGGTTGGATCATGTGTCCATGCATATAGGAAGAGGACAACTGCACACATGCGCACTAAAAGCTAGGATCTATCTGTAATGTGCCTATCACTTACGGTAATGTTTTTATGCCCCGTTTCGAAAGGCTTTCCCAAATCCCACTGGCAGTTGGGTCTCATTATTCCTTTGTGAATTTATGCTTCGTCTCTTTAATTCTTAGTATTCTACGTGATTCTACCATTCTTACGAATCTTACGTCCATGTTTGACATTTGCCTGTCGCTCACCTCACGAGTCACGACTCACGCGGCTCACGGCTCACGCCGCTCACGTTTGTTGGTTCAGTTGGTTGTACAGGGTTGTACAGTGAACATATTTTCCTATTTATTGTGAATATTTATTAACTTCCTAACAAAAATGATCGTGTTTTCGAACGAAGGCAATCCAAACGCTCTGAAACTTGTTCTCATTGCCAAAATAGCACAGAAAACTGTCACACTGAAAATAGTAACATTGAACCGTAAGTTTTCATAACCTCCATTTTAAAAGTCTTATCGATATCTATGTATTTAGCAGTATGTAACACTATACAATTTATCACTGATTTTACTTTTAAATAAAGCTTACGTTCTATGGAGAAAACAAAATTAATTTGAACAAAAATTTGAAATTTTAATTAAAAGAAATTATCAATTCTCCACAACAGCGTAAGTTTTTAATTTATTTGGATTTCGTTTTTTAGAGGGTACTCTAGGACGTTTACCCGTTATAGAAGTAGCACCTGGACTCGAGCTTTTCAGCACTCTCGCAGCTGCAGAGTTTTTAGCTCCGGTTGAAGAAGAATCCAGTATTGTAGCTAAAAAATGGCTGGAATGGGAAATTACTCAATTACAGGTAATACATGAAAAATTAATGAATGTAATGAAAGTTCAAGAATTTGTATTCTTTTATATTTCCTTTTTTCATAATACTATGTAATTAAGTGTATCTTGTATAATATTTTTCAGCCTGCTCTAGTTTCTTATTGTGGTTCAGGAACATTAGATACATCTCATAAGCCTAGGATATGGTCTCTTTTAAAAGAGCTGAATGCGGCATTAAAAGACGAAAAGTACTTAATTAAGGTAAACATTTAAGACTGCAAATCATTCCAAATTTCTCATACAATACCAAATGTTATACTTTGCAGAGTAAGAATGATCTGTCAATAGTGGATTCCTCTCTTTGGGTAACTATTTGGGTAGCAGCTGCCATCTCTGAAGTTAGAAATTTAATATCGAGGGAATTCCTTCACATAGAAAATTGGCTGAAAGAAATCGAAGCGATTCCAGTAGTGCAGGTAAATTTAATATAATTAATAAAATACCTTTTAAAAAGTAAGTTTGAATTTTATTTTACATTTTATGTTATGGTTTTTTAAAAATACGTTTTGCATTTTAAATCAGGAATCACTAAAAGTGTTCAAACCTGAAAGAGGTGAAAAAGGCATTTCATGTATTCAAGCAGCCTCTTGGTTTCCTCTTAATTCGTATACTGGTGGAAAACAAAGTAAACCAGCTGGTGATGTGAGCAATTTGAAACTAAATTCGTTTAATTGTACTTCTTAATCAAAATTATACCCTTAAATAAATAATTTGATCACTATTTTTAGACAAAAGCTGATGATGAGAAGGACATGGATTTAATCAGTGCTGAAGAGCTTCGTTATATCCAAGATAGTTGGACAACGTCTTCTTATCGTCTAGTTGAACCTACGTATCCAGTGTATGACGAAAACTATTCAGACATACAAAAAAGGAGTAAAAAATTACTGTTTTAAGTTTCCACGCATTTCTAAATGTAATTATTATTTGTTTCAGACCACTTCCTGCCGAAAGAAATGTTCTCGTGACATCAGCTCTTCCCTATGTCAATAATGTCCCGCATTTGGGGAATATTATAGGTTGTGTTCTTTCAGCAGATATTTTTGCTAGGTTGGAAATAATTTTTAAAAAATACATATATTATAAATGATTTTTCTAACAAATGTTTATCACAATTTTTTTCATTTTCATAGATACAGTAGACAAAGGAATTACAATACGCTCTTCATCTGGTACTTATATTTTATTTATTAAAGGCAAATTTAAAATAGTATGTATTATGTTTTTATTTAATCATGTGATTTATTTTCATAGTGGAACAGATGAATATGGAACAGCAACAGAAACTAAAGCTCTTGAAGAAAAGCTAACACCACAACAAATATGCGATAAATATTTTAACATTCATAATGATATTTATCGTTGGTTCAACATCGGTTTTGATTATTTCGGACGAACTACAACTGCTGAACAAACTGAGTAAGAGCAAAGCTTTTAAATTTCTACACTTCATTCACATCTGCAAATTGAATTAGGTATACATAATATGTAATGATTGTGTCATCTTTTTTAAGGATTGTTCAGGATGTGTTCTTGAGAATAAAATCACTGGGTTACATTCTGACTGACTCTGTGGATCAATTATTGTGCGAAAACTGCGATAAATTTTTAGCAGACAGGTTTGTCGAAGGAATTTGTCCAGGATGCAAATATCAAGATGCGCGGGGTGATCAGTGTGATGGATGTGGACATCTTGTTAATGCCACTGAATTAATCAATCCGAGGTGTAAAATTTGCAATAATAAACCGATTATCAAAGCTTCCACTCAATTCTTCCTCGATTTACCCCAGGTAAAGTAACTATATAAATAATTAAACTTAATAACTAAGCCAATAACTAATTGGACATGTTGATTTTTGTTTCAGTTGCAAGATAAATTAAAAGAATGGGTCGAAAGTGTGGATAGTCAGTGGTCTTCAGTTGCAAGAGTAGTAACTAAACCATGGCTTCGAGATGGTCTAAAACCAAGGTGCATAACAAGAGATTTGAAATGGGGAATTCCAGTTCCTTTAGATGGATACAGGGACAAAGTTTTTTACGTATGGTTTGACGCTCCATTGGGTTACATAAGTATTACCAAAAGATTCACTAAACATTATGAAAAGTGGTGGAAGCCTACCAAGGATTCCAATATCGATCTCTATCAATTCATGGCCAAGGATAACGTTCCATTCCATGCAATCATGTTTCCTGCTACTTTATTAGCAGCTGACCAGGGATACACTTTAGTCAAGCACATAGCAGCAGTCGGTAATATCTCAATTCTTTATTTTATTGTTTTCAAAAAATAGTTTATTTCTTGAATTAATTGGTTTAAAATTCATCCCTTATTTTTGTAGAATACTTGAACTACGAAGACATGAAGTTTTCGAAATCAAGAGGAATAGGAGTTTTTGGCACAGATGCAATAGAAACCGGAATTCCTGCAGACGTTTGGAGATTCTATTTGGCTTACATTAGGCCAGAAAGTCAAGACTCCAATTTCTGTTGGTCGGATCTAGCCACGAAGAATAACAGCGAGCTGCTAAATAATCTTGGAAATTTCGTTAACAGGTTTGCGTATTTTCATCAATTGTATATTTTGATATCCTGATATTTATTGTGGAAATATTTCATAATAAAGTGTTATTTGGTATTTAGGGCTCTCATGTTCGTTGAGAAGAACTTTGATTCTAAAGTACCAGCGATGGAACCACAAGAGGATGATTTTACGGTTTTGGCTTTGACACAACGTGAACTGACAAACTACATTCTCGCTTTCTCGAAAACAAAAATAAGGGATGCTTTGAAGCACGTTCTTGCAATCTCGAAACATGGAAATCAGTATATGCAGTTCCAACAGCCGTGGGTGAAAATTAAGGGCTCTGACGAAGACAAGTGAGTGACACTAATTCAAATTAGCAAATTCATGAATTACAAATGAAATTTTCAAATCATTTTATCATTAATTTTGAATAGGAAAAAAGCAGGAACAGTTATTGGAATTTGCTGCAATCTGGCATGTTTGCTCTCAGCACTTTTGGGCCCATACATGCCTAATACAGCCCGAGAAATAAGAGGTCAATTAGGTATGGATAAAAAAGAATACGGTTACATTCCCGATCTTGTCACAACTATGTTACCTACTGGGCATCAACTGGGCAAACCAACTCCTCTCTTTACAAAAATAGAGGCTGAACAAGTAGAAATTCTCCGTCAAAAGTACGCCGGAAAACAAGACTCATCTAAAAAATCTCCTGAGGATATTAAGACTTTAGAAGATAAAATAGCGAAACAGGTATTAATCAAGTGTTAATGTGTCGCATTGTATAAATTAATAAATACTACACAATCAAAAATCATTTCAAATTTATAGGCCCAACTAGTCAGAGATCTGAAAGCCAAACAAGATAAAAGTGTTTGGCAACCAGAAGTAAATGTTCTTCTGGAATTAAAAAAACAATTGGGGAGCCTACAAATCACCGAAACCAAATCCACTAAATCTCCAGTCAAAAAAAAAGCTGCGGCGCCGTCTGTTGTTCCGGAGCAAAATGGATTTATTTCTGAAAATGTTGAAGCATTAGAAGCAGCCATTGCGGAACAAGTTAGTAAACATTTGTTTGCAATACTTTTAACACTTTCGGTAACTAATGCAGCCTATAGTCGGTTTACACTGCCGTACAATGCAACCGCTTTCGTGGAAAACTTTGTCGTACAGCAAATGTATAACCGTAGCTAGCTATTCCGTACTGAAAAGGTTAAAAATAGTTATACAAATATTAATAAATTATTGTTTAAAAAAAATCCTCCTTAAAATGTCTAATAAAATTTTATCTAGGGTCTTCTCGTCCGAGAACTGAAGTCAAAGGAGCAAAAATCTGTGTGGCAACCACAGGTAGACCACCTCTTAAAACTAAAAAAGCAATTGTTCGACCTCGTAGGCCCTAGTCCCAATGACAAAAAGTCGAAAAAGAAAAAATAGACTATTCTAATAAACTCGCCAGGTTCTTCAAGTAATAATCATGTGAACACTATTAAATTATACTTTGATTTAACTTGTTGTGCATATATTGTAAAGACATTTCGTTGAAACACAGAAGGCAGTACAAATACTCAGCTTTATGAATTGATAGGACGATTATAGCTATCATTGAATCATGGTAAAGATTTCTTAATAAATTAATGTAAGAAATTTTAGGAGTTTTATTTATAACACAGTCTTTATATAAGTACATACGTAATACACTCGACATTCCCACAAGTAAACAAATTCAAAATGGAGAAGTTCAATAAAGTAAACAAATTCTCGTTCTCTAGCAGTGGCATAGGCACAGACCCCTGTGATGCGCTGAATAAGGTTTAGGCGCGAAGTAACAAGGAATTCGAATTCTGAAAGCTTTATAAGTGAAGGGAAGGAAAAGTATATCAGTTTTTAAATTATTTGTAGATAAGACAAGTATATTTATTAATACTGTACTGAGAATATATACTTTAGACGTCGAGAGAGAGAACCGCATGCGATCGTCTTGAAAATCTGTCTGATGTTTTGCCTTCGAGGCTTTGATTTTTGAAGGTATCTGCGCCGTGAGTCGTGACCGACCGTAAGAGGAACGCTCGGTATGTCGTGATCTGATGCGCCGAGTTACACATACATCCAAAAATGTCCTTGTTGGAAAAACACCTTACATTCTGGAAAATTACAATTGGCTATTGCATTCGAGTGGTGACTCACTAGAGACACCCATAGTCATTTGAAGTATTTAAAGCATTTTATATAAATTGCTAACATTTGTTACGCCGGAACAAATACGCATTTTTCAATTAAAAATGTATAAGCATTCATCCACTCAAACATGCTTAATGACTTTCTAAATACCTGAAGGATCATAGTATTAAAAGAGAAAACATTAAACTCTATAATATTTGTAAGACTGACTCAACACTATCGTTCTTTATATTTACAACTTATTTGAATTAAGCCGCGCATTTCGCGGTAGCGATAACACGCTC
>JAUEJJ010000046.1:3057039-3071778 GCA_032164275.1 Synergus coniferae
ATCGCGAGTAATTTTCTAACTAGCATTAATTTGGTACATACCGTACATACCACGATACCACCAAAGATATTATGTATACCACATATTTTGTTGTTTTTATATATTTCTTTCATTTTGATGGTTCATGGTGTAAAAAACAAGCATAAGCAAGCATAAGTAAGTGCAGTAAGTGTAAGTAAGTAAGCAGTTGTAAGTACACGTGCATGTTACGTCAGTTGTAGCAACCGGTGTTGAATTTTTATTAAATATTGTAAACTGGTGTGTGAAAAATGGGAGAAAAGTTACCAGAGACAATTAACTTTCCTAAAGAAGAGGAAATTGTATTAGATTTGTGGAAAAAGTTGGACGTTTTCCAAAAGTGCTTGCAACAGTCAAAGGGCAAACCGCGGTACTCTTTTTATGATGGACCACCTTTTGCAACTGGTCTTCCTCATTATGGACACATCTTGGCAGGAACAATAAAGGATATTGTCACAAGGTGTGTAAGCAATTTAAAAATTTCTACGATGTTTAAATTATCTAATTATAATATTATAAATATTTATAAATGATTATAAATATTTACAATAGGCCTTGATACTTTTTAAAATATTGTATACGTAAACGAACAACTAGTCGTTGAAAATTGGGAAAAGAAAGTATTCGATTGTGAATTTTCACATTGAAACAAACTCTAAAGATAATTGATACAGAAAAGACGTACTTAAAAGCTTTTTAATTTGAAACCTAATTACAGTAAATAATTATTTTTCTTTATTTCCAGATATGCGCACCAGAATGGGTTCCACGTGGAACGTAGATTCGGTTGGGACACTCATGGACTCCCCGTCGAATTCGAAATCGACAATGCCCTGGGAATCAAAGGTCCCGACGATGTTGCCAAAATGGGGATAGAAAATTACAACAAGGAATGCAGGAAGATTGTTATGCGCTACGCCGGCGAGTGGGAAAAGATTGTTGGTAGAATTGGACGATGGATAGATTTCAAGAACGATTACAAAACCCTCTACCCCTGGTTCATGGAATCCGTCTGGTGGATTTTCAAAGAACTCTTTAACAAAAGTTTGGTGTATCAAGGCGTGAAAGTCGTACCATATTCGACAGGCTGCAATACACCGCTTTCTAACTTTGAATCCGGTCAGAACTACAAAGACGTCGTCGATCCATCAGTAGTCGTTGCTTTTCCTCTTCTCGACGAACCAAATGTTTTCATCCTGGCTTGGACAACCACTCCCTGGACTCTTCCAAGCAACCTCGCTCTCTGCTGTAATGCGGAGTACGATTACGTAGAAGCCGTTGATGCAGCCTCTGGAAAAATATACATAATCCTAGAATCCAGCTTGGAACTAATTTATAAATCAAAAGACCTCTATAGCATTAGAGGCAGGAGAAAAGGCAGTGCATTAAAAGGAAAAGAGTATGAACCGCCCTTTCCTTACTTCAGCAATCTTAGAAAAAAGGGAGCCTTTAGAGTATTGAATGACAATTACGTTACTGCTGGTTCCGGTACTGGAATTGTTCACCAGGCTCCCTATTTTGGTGAAGATGATTACCGATGTTGTTTGGAGGCGGGAATTATCACAAAAGAGCAAGAGGTAATCTGCCCAGTAGATAACTGCGGATTATTCACTGATCCTGTGGTTGAATTTAAAGGACTTTACGTGAAGAATGCAGACAAAGAAATCATTAAGTACTTGCAAGCGAAGGGCAGGTTGGTCCACAGTGGAACAACTAAACATAGTTACCCTTTCTGTTGGCGTTCAGATACTCCCCTGATCTATAAGGCTGTGCCTTCCTGGTTCGTTCGTGTCACCCAGATAAAAGACCGACTTTTGGAGACTTACTCCGAGACCTATTGGGTACCTGAATATGTAAAGGAAAAGCGATTTGCTAACTGGCTTGAGAACGCCAGAGACTGGGCCATCAGTAGAAATCGCTACTGGGGTAATCCGATTCCTTTGTGGATTTCTGAAGACGGGAAAGAGATCGTCTGCATCGGTAGCATTAATGAATTAGAACAACTAACAGGCACGAAAGTAACCGACATTCATCGAGAGAGCATCGATCATTTGACAATTCCATCCAAACGACCTGGACAGCCTCCTCTGAGACGAATTCCAGAAGTTTTCGATTGCTGGTTCGAGTCAGGTTCAATGCCTTACGCCCAGATGCACTACCCTTTCGAGAGAGTGAAGGACTTTGAAGAAAGCTTCCCTGCAGATTTTATCGCCGAGGGAATTGATCAAACCAGAGGATGGTTTTACACTCTACTGGTCATTTCCACAGGACTCTTTGGGAAACCCCCTTTCAAAAATCTAATTGCCAACGGATTAATTCTGGCATCTGATGGTCAAAAAATGTCAAAGCGAAAGAAGAACTACCCTGATCCTTTGGATATTGTCAATAAATACGGCGCTGATGCCTTGCGGCTCTATTTAATAAACTCTCCAGTTGTGAGAGGAGAGAATTTGAGGTTCAAGGAAGAAGGTGTCAAAGATATCATCAAGGACGTTTTCCTCCCTTGGTACAACGCCTTTAGGTTCCTGATACAGAACATCGAGAGGTACGAGCAAGCGGAAGGGGTCAATTTCCAGTATCAAAACATCGAGGATAATCTAACGAGCGATAGTATAATCGAGTGTGAAAATATCATGGACCGGTGGATCCTCTCCTTTACGCAGAGTCTCCTGGTCTTTTTGAAACAGGAGATGGAGGCCTATAGGCTTTACACTGTTGTGCCTCGATTGATAAAGTTCATTGATAACTTAACCAACTGGTACGTGAGGATGAACAGGAAACGAATCAAGGGCGACAATGGGACCGAGGATTGCAGAAAAGCCTTGAATACTCTTTTCTGTATCGTTTACACAATGGCTCGTATAAACGCACCATTTACTCCATTCCTTACCGAGTTCATGTTTCAACGCTTAAGGAAATTGTTGCCTGCAACGAAGACCATCAACGAAAGCATTCACTACGACATGATACCAGACCCCTCTCTCAGACTCATCAATCAAGACATCGAGAAGGCTGTTTCATGCATGCAGACTGTCATTGAACTTGGAAGAATCGTCAGGGATAGAAAGACAATGCCAGTCAAGTACCCTCTGCCCGAAATCGTGGTAATCAATCAGGATCAGCGTGTGATAAACGACATCGTTTCTCTTAAGTCTTACATTCTTGAAGAATTGAACGTGAAAACTCTGACTGTTACAACGGATAAAGAGAAGTACGGAGTGACTCTAAGAGCAGAACCTGATCATAAGAATCTAGGGGCAAGGTTGAAAGGTGAATTCAAGTCTGTTATGGCAGCTATAAAAGAACTGTCAGACGAGGAGTTGCAGAAGTTTGTGCAGGAGAAGAAAATTGTTGTTCAAGGGCACACCCTCGAGGAACAAGATTTAAGATTGAGTTTTAGCTTCACTGGTCCTGCGGCCGAGCAGCTTTCGAAACGTTACGAAGCTCATTGTGAGGGAAATGTTTTGATTTTGATGGATGTGACACCAGATGAGACGATGCAGAACGAAGGATTGGCGAGGGAGATTATCAACAGGGTGCAGAAGCTGAGAAAGAAGGCTCAGCTAATTCCTTCCGACGAAGCTATTGTTTACTACCAAATTAAAGATAAGTATAGTACATTAGCTAAGGTTGTCGTAACTCATCAGGAGTTTATAGAAAATACTACAAAAACTCCTCAGAAGGACAGCTCTGAGCTTCCAAAAGATGCTGAGGTGATTATAGAGGAGATGCAAAATGTAAAAGGCATTGAGATGAATCTTGTTCTGGTTAAAGGAAGTTCGAGTCAATCAGTATTTAAAGGTAAAGTAGATCCTTTTGCGAAGTTCGTTAATGTTAAACTTGTTAAACTCGAGCCTAGATATGGAGCGAAGAGCGACCGTGGTTCCATATTGTTAACGGATCCGAAAACTGGCGCTACTATTTCTTACAAGGAAATGAAGACGACTCTAGAGAATATTTTTGGCATTCACGGATGTTATTATGAGTTATTCGTGAAGGGAAAACCAATTGACGAAACGACTGATTTCCTTTCTTTGCATGGTCAATTTATTTTTGTAGTTCGTGAAGGAGCTGAAGTAACAAATGATTGTGAGTCAGTCTCTGATTCCAAGATTCCAGTTTGTAAGTTTTTAAATTTCAAGAATGGGAACACAAAGGGAACGATATTTTTAGAAAATCCTGTAGGAAGTCATATTTTAGATTCCGAGGGTTTAAAAGAAAGACTGACTTCGTTATTGGGAAATTAAATTTTCCATTGCCTTCAGTTAAAAAATCGTTCTTGGAATTGAATGGAATGCATATAGAAGTTTAAAATATTCTGTCATCGTATTTTAACAGTCAACATTTTTTCGGAATGTGATGAATTCGCGATTGAGTGCGACATCTAAATCTTTAGATACGCACTCTGATAGTATTTAAAATAACAATACAAATCAGCTATATTTAGTTCTTTCTCACCTTCTATTCTTTCGTGTAATTTTTTTGATCAGAGGATTTTGTAATGTATTTGTAGTTTTGAAATCGCTTCAAATATCAATAAATTTTGTGAAACTTCTTTAAATTTCGTAAAATTCATTGAAATTCCTTAAAATTCCATGAAGTATCGTAAAATCCCTTAATATTTCTGGAAAACCCAATAAATTTCATAAAATTCCTAGGAATCCAGTAAGTCTTCAAAACACCATGAAATCCAGTAAAATCTCGTAAAGGTCTTTAAAATCACTTATTATCCCATAAAATATTGTTGGATCTCTTTAAATTACTTAAACTAGCAAAAAATATATTGTGCAGTTGTATATTTTCAAAAACCCAAGAAATTTCATAAATTATCTTGAAACTCTTTAACTGATATTTTTTTATAATACAGTTATTTACGATTCCAATGTAGGTAGACCTTTTCAAAAAATAGAATTGCGATAGAAAACACAATGCTGCTAAGTAAAATCACTAAAAGAAGTGCAACATCCAAAACAGTAACAGGGTATAAAAGGCTAAAAGGGGAAAGAGTGAATTCATATCAACACTTAAAATTTAATTCAGTACCTACAAAAAATTCAAGACCATAAACCATTTTAATGGCTTCATATTTTAAAATGTATAATTGCATTTGCAAATCCAAACTTAAACTAAATAACAAAAAAAAATACCCGCAAAATATTCTATTAATTTTTTTATATTTAATAAGTTTTATATTACATATATCTAAACTTGTGACTTTTGAACATAACAAAACACTTAAGTAGAAATAATAAGTATAGGTTTATAGCAAAGAAATATGTTTGTTTACAGTAACTAGGTCAATCATTTCTGCAAATGAGAATTTGTGCTTTGATTTCTATCACCGCACGTTAATTGTTCATTATTGTTCGATTTTTTAATAGAGAGCATCCATATTATTATGACACACATCTAAAGTAATTGATAGTAGATGTTACTGTGAATCATGATGCATTATTGTAATTTATACGCAATGCATGTTTTAGAATCTCTCGCTAATTGAACATTAAACAAATTACTACAATTTTGAAAATTTTCATGTAGGATATTTTATAGAAAACTATATGGGAAACTGTCGTAATTTGATCCCGGGTCATATATGTAGTTTCTAATAATAATGAAAAAGAAATAAAGATAAATTAGAAATAAAACGAATAACTTGAAGTCCATTCAAAAAATTAAATATATATATATAAATTATAAGTTAATAGAAAATTTAAATTTATATATTATATTTTCAAAATATAAACTTATTCAAGTTCATTAAGAATGATCTTTTGTATTTGCTTATGCAACTTTACGTTCTATTTCAAATAAAAAGGAGTAATTGCTTTACTATTATATCAGTAATAATTATTTTAATTATTATGACTATATTACTATATTATATATTATATAATATAAATAAACTTTAAATGTATAGTTCCATATATAGTTTCCTTGACAGTTTGCTACGTAGGATTTGTCAATAGAGTTTTTATAATATCTTTCATTCAATTTTTAAATAGCTTAATTGAATTTTTGAGCGAGAAGTTGTCTTAATAATCATGTTTTTTTGAATAAAGAAAAAAACATTTTTTGGAAAACTAGTATAGTAGCAGAGAGGATAACGTTTCCATACAGAAGTACTAAAAGCACTGCTATATCCAAAACAGTAACGTCGTAATAGTTCTGTTTATCTTCTTGATCACAAAACTTTGTGTAAGGATTAAAATTTTGTGCAGCTCCAAGGTGACTATATAGACCCACATCTCTGATTTTCGTAATGCTGAAACGAATATTATAGAATATATGTAAATCAACAAATTACCAAATTTACATTATATTTCCTTTTATACACGTTTACTTACTAATAGTTAATTGCTTTTGTATATGGGCTGTTTTTTCGCAAAATCATAGAGTGTTGTTCACGGATACCAAGAGGAATTTTTACTATGTAGGACGGCACTTCTATTCCAGAAGTGATTAGTTACGAAAATAAATTATAGCTGCTTGACACTGACAAATCTAAAAACCATTTAAATCATCATTAATTCAGATTATAAAATTATCGAAATATGTATTCTAGATTTGATTGAAGGCCAATTGCTAAAGAAATGATTTTTGTTCATTAATATTTATCGAATTTGAAACCGAAATATTAAACAAATTTTTGATATTTTGGACATTTCTGGTAAAAAATAAAAAATACATAAACTTACTCTCGTGATTGTGGAAATTAGAGTTACAGAGGAAGGGTTGAGTGATTTGTAAACATCTAAAGTAAAGCCTGTATAGTGTTCCTGTGATAACGTGTTTGGTATAGTTATCATCAAGTAGATTAATTTTCTCATTTTCTTTCACGTTCCTGAAGCTTTTCCTATTACAAAGTTGGAATTCACATAAAGACATAAATTTATTTTAAAGTCACTCATGTATTAAAATACTACAATACAAAGGCAGAAATAATAAATGAGGATTCCAACATAATAGAGAGAGAACATGAAACTGAAGTGTTTTTGATTTTTATCATTTACACTTTTCACCTAATTATGCCAGTTTTCACCAGAAGGATGATGTCATTTTTCCGTACATATTTCCTTTATTTATTTTTTTCATGATACATGATAAGAAAATAGAAATATGTTATAATATATAGTTAATACCATAATTTAATAATTAATAAACTAACAATAAACGACTAATTATAAGTGATCCATGTAAAATTTTGTAGATACAGTATTAATTATAAATATTAATTCCATTGTTATATTAAATCTTTGGATATCGTTTTAACCCTTTCCCTGTTAACGAGGGTCTGTGAGATCCAAAAAAATTTACTACTTTAACTTTAATTTGACAGCTTTTATTACACGTTTCTTTAATTTGTACAAAGTTGTTACTGTTTAAACAATATCGTACATGTTCCCTATTTTTAATTGTTTATATGCAATAATTTGTTTGAAAAAAAACCCTTGTGTCTCACAGACCCCCGTGGACAGCGACAAGGTATCAATAACACTAAATCCCAGGGTGTCAATTTGTTGTCCAAAAGTGAATCAAAACATTGCACAATAAATTGAGGAATATGTGAATGTAGTCATTTTTCAATTATCTGTCTATTGGCAACGCTTTTATCCACTTTTGGATAAAAATTTGACACCTTGGGATTTAATGTGATTGTAAAACTTGGGCGAATTCCGAAGTTTACAAGTATTTGTTTAATAAATATTTAATTAATAAAATAATTAATTAATAAAGCATTTAATTAATAAAAGGGTTTGGAAAATGTGCGTCTATTGACATTGTTCACAAATCCAAAAGATAATATTTTCCAAAAATCCTATAATGATAGAGAGAACAAGGGCTCCAAGTAGAACAACTATAAGTGGTTCTACGTCCTGAACAGTGACCTTGTAATAGAGATAGTCACCCTCATCGCTAAAATAAAATTTTTCAAGTAGATGATTTGTCGAACGTTCATATTTTTGATGTAAACCGACATTTTTCATTTTGCTGATACTAAAACAAATATTTTGTTTCAATAAAAAAGTGCAGATTTTAAATCTTCTAGCTTCACTCAGAAAAAAGTTTGTTTGAATCAAAGAAACATTTCTTTGAAATGGGATGAAAGAAATGTTTTTTTGATTTGAACAAACTTTTTTCTGAGTGTTGCATACTATTTACTATTTTCTAATTTTATATAAATAAAAGCTTACTAAAAGTTTATTGCTTTGGTATAGGGACTCTTCTTACGCAAAATAAAAGTAAATCGCTCGTATTGGCCAGTATGAATTCTCACTAAGCGGCACGGCAAATACGTTCCCATAGGTATTAGTTGCACAAATAGATCATTATCGAGCAAAACTATTTTTTCATTACATACCTAAAACATAAATGAATTAATGAATTCAATTACTTTAAAAATATGCAAAATGGAAAAAAAGTGCATATCAGTATTTATATTTATGTTAAGAATTTAAATCAATGTGATATCGTTTTTTAATTACCATTCTCAAGGCTTCTTCAACACTCTTTGGTAATTCATTTTTATTTAGGAGTGTATGCTTCACTTCTTTCCACGGAGCATTCTCTGCATTCTAAAAAAAATGTAATCAAAATAATAAACAATAATGCTGCTTTCAAATGAACACACTAATAATAAGTATTATTTTATTGGCTGAACTTACTGCAATATTGTCATAAGTTCCGAAAGTATCAAACATGGCTAACTTATAGGATCCGACTTCTCCCAATTCTTCCAAGGATTCGAAAGGTAGACTAACATCACTTAGTGTGAGATAACTCACAAAGGCTGCCCCATAGCTGGACAACATAGCAAATGTGAAAAGGTACATCGTACAGTAAAATGTCCTTAAAGATGCTGCTGCTGGAAAATCTGTAAATAATTTTATTAGTCAAATTAATTACATATTATTCGAGATTTCAATACTGAACAATCCATCGGTACCTGCTAATCCTTGTTGACAGAAAATTCCCCAAATATTTGAAAAATTCTCTAGAATCATATCTCCATACCAAACAGGGTTTTCCAACGTCACTCTCATAATTGTAACAAGAATCAGTGCCAAAAAAAGGCTCCATAGGTAAGCAAGCCAAGCATCGTATGTGAACGGCTAGTTAATTCAAATCAAAATTATTTTAAAAGCAGTATAAAAGCAAAGAAATCATTATTTTTAAAATGCATCGACTTTCCTAAATTAAGTTTCCATTTTCTATGATATTTTCAAATTTTCAGTGCAGCCAATTCTAATTACAGTGTTACCAATTGTGGTTGACAGTTTTGCCAATTCAAAAATCGTTGGGGGTTCTCGTACTTAATAAAAATGGTGCATTCATACGATATACGATATACCATATATTCAGAAGATTACCATTCGAAATACACCTTTGTTACTCATATTATTTTCTTATACCTTTGTATACAGACTCCATGCTCCTATACTTCTGGATGTCGGCTTCTTTAAATAAAGGCACATTTGTGTCGTGGTCGCGATTGTCGTGAAGTCAACAGGAAGGAATTTTACAGAACTTATTTGATACCACGTTTGTACAAAATCCACCTCATCATTTACAATTAATCCAATTCCACCGGACCCCCTCTGGGTCTTTTCGTTCCATTTTCCAGCATCATCCACAATTTTAACTGTTTTTGTCGTGAAATTTCCTGCCATTTTAATATCATCTAATAAACCATGAACATGGTATGGAAATCTTTCGGTGGTCTGTTAAAAAACATGCTTTAAGTTAAATAGATTATAAATCCTAGCGAAAGCTTCGGATTAGTTCAGAATGAATTTTAATCAGAAGTTTTCGCTAGGGTTACTATTACTTTAAAAATATAAAATATTATTGCTCTTCCTTACTTTCACTTTTCCTAATCGTAAAACTTTTCCATTCAGTGCTTCTCTTTCGATGTCCAAGGAATTTTTCAAACTAAGATTAATCTCTCCCTGTGGTTGCCAAGTACCTCTTTTGTAAGTTGTCATTTTGTCTTTATTTAGGGAATACCATTCTTGAATTGTAGTGTCCTCGTAACATTTAACAATTAATAATCTACCCTCATTTAGATTGAAAGGATTACCAACTGGATTTTCGCAGAAATCAGGTAAAGAGTTTTCTTCAGTTTTCAAGAAAATTACGAGATTTACTTTTCCGTTTGGATATAATGTATTTACTACAATTGTCATTTTCTTTACATCGTCTTCTGATGTAATAAAGAAAACGTTCAGTGAATCTTTCTCTGATCTTAAACTTTTCCAATCGGTTGAATTGCCATTAATTAACAATTCTTTTTCTATGTTCAGAGTCGTTGTCATAATTTGTTTCGATTTCGAAAAAAACTCTTGCATGTTGAAGAGGCTCTTCATCTGTACAAAATCTGAAGAGAATTTAATATAAATCACAGAAATGTACGTAGTAAAAACTTTAAAGTTGAGAGGGAATAAAATTATAAAAGAATTAATGAAACTTACTGTCTTGATCTGTAAAATGTATTAGAGATATAGAAGAAGGCTTGAAAAATTTGTGAACATATGCAATAAAGCTTTCATCGTATTCTGTTGACGTGACCAATCCAGTTAGTGTAATTAAACAGTAGAGCTTTAGTCCAATCATGAAGGCCAATGGTCTCATTTTCGTGTATAAAATTCTTCAATTTCAGGCCGAACAACAAATCAAGAAGTCCATTTCTATAGAAAAGAAATAATTTGCAGAATGTTTCACCTATATTATGAAATTATCAATTATCGAAATGTACTAAAATATTGACTCAGAACAAAAAAATCAATGATCAATGATAAGTTATAATTGCCACGGTAAAAGCATGACACGGTACCTCTAGATTTTGATTTTTATCATTAAATAATTGTTTTTTATGCGTGCTTGTTTTAAATTGATTCACAAAGAATACAAATTATTTGTAGATTCATCGCAAAAATCTAATCTAATTTTAAGTTACATATGTTTGAATAAAAGTACAGTATGCTCAATTCAACTAAGTTTATTCAGTAACAAAATTTTAAACATTATGTCAGTATCTCATTAAATAATTTTATAAATTAACAATGTAAATAAATTGTGCAGTTATTTTTTTATCTTTTTCTACATAAGAGGATTCTTGTACGACTTTATATTTAAATATTGTATATTATAAATTAATGGACGTAAAATATAAATCCACAGTAAATATAATTATTTGTGTAAAAAATACTTTGGCTTAAAGAAAGAAAAATAAGTACAAGACGCAAATTCAATAATGAATTAATACTTGAATGTAAACACCGAGTTTATATGAATACTCTCAAAGTAAAACATATTTATCTAAAAAACAATGTTAACATTTGGAATGTTTTTATAAAGGTGGACTAAATTATAAAAAAACATTTTAGTTTCTGGCACCTTAATATACCATAAAAGAATTAAATTAGCAAGCCTATCTACTGGTAACTGGCAGTAAAATTCTACCGTAATTCTTAGGTAGACGTAAAAAATCAATATTAAGATTTAAAATTAATAGCTCATAAAGATTAATTACGATGGGTGACTAGTTTCTCATATCAGATAAAAACAATTAAGATTGTTGAGTCGCGTGTTGCATTCGACGCGGTACACCAACATACACAACTTGTCTTTGCTCTTCAGGATGAATCAGTTCGTCTGTATTTTTCCAGCGCCATTTTTTCTCGTTTTCTTTTATTCTTCTGTGGTCGATGTAACTTATTACACAACTCGTTGGAATCCATACTAAAGCACTGCTGATTATAACTGCACCAACTATGTTGTCTTTTAGAAAACGTATCACTTTATTAATGTTAATATCTTCGATGATGTCCCAGAATCTCTCCACAACATCCTGAATTGTCTTCTCACACACACCCTTAAAACAAAATTGAAAAATAATATTTTCAAATTACGAATATTTTCCATTTTCGAAGTCCAATTCAATCTTTAATTAGTTTTACACCTGTCTCACCTTGTTACAAAATCCTTGAATGCAAGGAGTTCCATCAGGTAAAATATCCTGCGGATCGATCGGGAAGCAGGTTTCATTCAAGCTCATTCTACAGCACCTCTTGCAAGCTTCGGAAACTGAAAAGGAAATCAAAGCATTAATCCATCCGAGAGTTTCAAAATTATTATCTATTTTTTAATTTTCAGAAGATCTAAAGTTTTCCTACTTGTATCGCACATGCAGCTCTGCAACCCCTGAGTTTCACAATAGGGTACACATTTTCCAATTCGACACTGGCCCCGTTCAAGACACCCAGTGCCATCTTTCATTGGCGGAGATCTTGGACATTCACTCGTTGCTCCCGTGCAACGAGATTCCTGTTCACAGGTAGCATATTGTGCCTCTCTACATTTTGTGCCCTGCTGCATATAGAGACAGTTTTGACAACAAGGGGAATTTTTATCACTGCAAACCGCTCCCTGATTTCGACGCAATTTACAATTTTTGTCACAGCAAGCGTCATTGTCTTCAGTTCCCAAAAGTCCGGCGTCACATTCCTCGTCTCCTTCGACTCTCAAATTTCCACAGAATGATTCTTCGGGTTCCGAGAAACAGCGACCAGATTTTGCTTGCAATACTTTTCTGATAGATCGCAAACTGCATGGCGAAAAACGCTAAAAGGAAAGACATTTTTAAATGATAAAAAAAGTCAAATTTAAATATGGTAAGACAATAACTTTGTGGATGAAATATATATATACAGCAACAATACCTTATTATTTACGTCGTAACCACTAACGCTATATGTGTACATTAAGTACGAACCTCCTTGACTAGCACTGGGACTGCACTCCTGTTTTGTAAAAAAATGATTATAGTTGAATATTTAAATAGTAGTTATATTGAAAAGAGGGAGATGTTATATTATAAGAGAAAATACCGTAATATCTGGATCGTGCTCAGAACCCCAATTATGTCCGAATTCGTGAGCTGTGACTAAATCTGCTTCTCGAGTTATCACTCGTTGTCCATAATGATTTCTACTCGAGCTCAAACCAGAATTTAAGTATAAAGTGTAGCCATTCTTAAAATATTCTACAAGAACAATAAATTCATAAACTCTTAATTAATAAAAAAAATATTACTGGACGTTGTAATATCAATTTTCCAATACTAACCTGGGGTACAAATGCCACCAACAGAATTTCTGCGAGGTGAACCAACATAAGCTAAACCCAAAATACCTCCTTCGAATTTCAAATCTGTGAATAAATGAGCAAGGCAGAAATCCTTGTGACTGTATTCTCGACTAAAAACCTAAAAAATAAGTAGAATCAATCAACAGTGATATTCTAATTAAAAACATATAAACAATTTGATTTGAAATCATTAATTTTGAACTAAGCTATTTATTTATTTCTATTTTTATTCAACCCTATTTCCTTAATCTGTTAGACTATTTACCTCTAAAAGAGTGCGAACATCCCATTTTTCTCTGACCATATTATAATGAGTTTCTCCGCCACGTACACGAGTCGGTTCACTATGTACAACAATTTTCTTTATTACGAAACCCATTCCTTTAAATCCATCCTGTTCTTGACGTTCTTGCCAAAGAGTATCATTATATATTTTATGCACTCTGTCGATTAAGCTGATCTAAAAACAAGAAAAAAGTTAGTCGAAAAATTCGTTTTAATAATAGAACAAGTATTGTTTCTATAAATTATTTTTAAAAAATACGAACTAAGTAGTTAATTGTTGTTTTAGTACTACTAGCACCCATTTCTTGATAAAATCTATAATCAGCAACCAATAAAAGCGGACAGCGAGTTTTCGTTGGTGTGTATTCGTATGTTTCTGTCTGTCTTTTTCTTCTTGTTTGATTATCTTTTATTTCTTCCAGTTCTACATCGACTTCGAAGTCCTCTTCAGAATTACCTGTAACAATAAGTAAGATAATATTCGGTTGAAATTATAAAATAAATTTTAAGTTTGACATAAAAAATTATTTTATATTGAATTTTGACTAAAACTCTATTATTATTAATAATGAGATCAACCTGATTCTTCTTTTATGTAGCCACAAGTTTTAGGAGCACTATGTGTGTGACCTTCCCCATTCTCGAAATGTTCCCAACTCAATTTGACGTCTGAGGCTTTATAAATGATCATCGATTTGTTACCCATGTTTGGAAGGTGCCTCCAGGATGGCTGTAAGTTATAAATTAATTTGATGTTAATAACAAATTTTATGTGAGATACAAATCTTCAGATACAATTTGAATGCAAAGACTTACTTCGATATGAAATGTTTCATCTGGAACTGTAACGATGCCAGTGAGGACACCATCGTCAATATGAATATGTGCGTGAGAATCAATTTCTCCGAAAACTCGTCCATGGTAAAAATTTTCATGATCTGGAATTTGTTTTTTGAATGTACACATTTTTTCGAACCGTACAAATGTAAATATTGGAAAATGTAACGACTAAAAAGCTTCTTCTATGGGAAAGCAAAACATATAAAATAAGAAAATACATATTGGAATAAATCTCTTGGATCAACCAAAACATGTAAAAACTTAATTTAAATGCGATTACATATCTTACCTAAATGAATACTTTTTTCTTGCCCATCGCCATCTACTTCATAGGCCTTAAAATTTGAATGAATAACTTCCCTTCGGGGCGTCAAAATCAGTCGAAAATGCCTGTGAACACCATTTAATATTGAGCATAAATACTTTTAATTTACAAAGACCACTGAC
>JAUEJJ010000046.1:3095432-3107157 GCA_032164275.1 Synergus coniferae
TTTTCCCATCAATTACGACAATTTTCAGCATAAATACACTCATAGTTCAATTATTTCGAATACTTTAAACATACTGACACACGCAGGCACATCAGAATATTATTGCCCTGATTAGCGACAATTGTATAAAATAAATAATTCACATATTTGAATGGACGCGCATGTAGAGTACCTATTGTTAATAAGATAAAATAAATACTCCTCATGAATCAATAAGCATAAAAATTCATTAAATTTACTACACTTAATCAGGTTTGGACGCAAATAGGAGCACTGACGCAAATAGGTGTATTATGGTATTTATACCTTAAATGGTTCCATTTAATGTAAGGAGACACAAAAATTTTCAAACTCTTACTACATTAGGATGATTCATTTTAAAATCGATTTTACAGTGTTGATCTTTGAAAAAAATTCCTTTACAATTTTTATTGAAGAAATTAATTATGCATTTATTTAAAAATTTTCTTGAAACATCTCTTTTACCTAATTTCCACGAGTGAATTGTACTGCATTCTGAACGAGGATAATGTCAACAAAATGTGAGGTGAAGAAATATATTGTGCGATTTGTCGTTATTTCCATTAAGATATTGCTGTCTTATTCCAAAAGCAGAATATGGTAAATAATGCCTGTGTAGGATTTTTGGTTCATTCATGATAACTTATGATAATATCTACCGCTGACTACGCTGTAGAATAACAAAAATATCACTGCATCGATATTAGACCAAAAAATAATTCCCTCATATATGTGTGTGGAAATATCCTTTTACTTATTGCTTTCCACGTTGTCAAATCAGTAAAGGGCTTCATGATATTCTTATATTTTTTTCAGAAAAAACAACCCAACAAAACGCGCTGGTCCTTTAAGTAATAATTGAAAAAGTTCGAAATTCCAGTGATCGCATTACACATATCGTTAGTTCTTTATACGTAATTTAATTATTTTAATTAATTAAATCATGTTATTACGGTGCAAAGCGAGTTTTTTTTTTGGTTTGTCCTTCTTTCTTGCGGCGTGGATAATTAAATTTTCACCTACGCCACGCTCTTGTTCACCATGCATTTTTTTCTTTCTTGCAAGCTTACACACACTACCACCCTTACTTTTATTTTTCACTTCATATTCCATCCTCTCACACGTTTGCTGACTTGTCACCCCTTTTTCTCTTTGCTATTGTAAAACTTTCATTTGAACGTTTTAAAGTCAAACTTATAGAAGTTTAATTAAGCGAAGTGGTAACGCCACGTCTTGTCGTTCTCTCTCAGCTGGAATGCTAATTTAACTTTCACAATTTTCAAATTGTAACTCGATGTCAAAATATCATCTCTTTTTCGATGAATTTGCAGTTGACACGACTACTAGACATTTTTGAACCTAACTTAAGCAACTACTAATTTTAATCACAACTTTTTTTTTTATTTTCTAAGAAATTTCTGTTTAAAAGAATGATATAAGAAATTCAATATAGATACGTATAAAACTTAGAAAATGTGGATTGAATTTTAATTACAAAAGTAACTAACTTTTAATTACTCTAGCGTCGCTTTTTTAATAGATAAGGCAGCCTCTCAATACTCTTTTTTTCGCAATGGGGGATGCGATGAAAAAGTGTCGGATAAAGTTGCAAACTTTTACAAAAATAAAAGGACAAAAGCTGTGGATAAAAAAATATGTCCAGCTGCTTCAAATTTAAAATACAAGGGAAGATAAGACAATTATAACTTTTTCCAATAAATGGAAGTGGAAGGATGGAGTGAAATAAAATATTTTCTCCTAGTGTTCTTACAAATCGATCAATCATTCTTATTTTCATGAAATTATACGTATTTACATTTATAAATGTTACATTTATGTGCGTGTCATTTTTAGTACATAATTTGAAATGTAATTTATACAGTGTTAACGTGAAGGAGGTGAGATTTCTCGGCATTTAAGCGTAGTTGCTTTTAGACTGCTTGTGAGGGCGCAAATCTTGTCAGTTGCACGAGCGACCGCGTGACTAATTAATAGGATTAATTAAGAACTTCAGGGTACTGTCTACGAAGTCTTCTAACTTCGTAAGGATTTTTCTTGCCGCTTTACAAAGGACTTTGTCCTTATAATCGTGCGTGTTTAATTGCTTTTTTGTTTCGCAACTACAGACAACGGCCACACCACGCTGAAAACGCCAGTTCTCATGGGATCACTGAAGTTAAGCAGCGTTGGGCGCGTTTAGTACTTGGGTGGGTGACCGCTGGGGAATACCGTGTGCTGTTGTCATTCCTCTACCTTACTTTACTGTACACTAGTCAATGTACCAAACCTATGAAATTCTATATACCTAGATTATTTCTACACCGTTTCTGCTGGGACTTCGAATATTGAAAATTTATGGAACTAAAGGTATTAAAATGGAGAGAGCTTTCAGTTATTCTTTCGATATTTTAGATAATCTCCCATTTTGAAGTTCTAATAATAAAAATTGCTTTTAACACATTGTTCAGGCCATTTCGATGATGAAATTGCACAAAAAAATATTCTTCCTATATAACATTAATATATTATATGTATTTTTATTATTATTATTTTTATTATTATATATAATATATATAATAATGTAATAATATAATAATAAAAAATAATAGGAATATTTTTTTGTTGAATTTCATCATCACCGAAATGGCCTGAACAATGTGTTAAAAGCAATTTTTATTATTAGAACTTCAAAATGGGAGATTTTATCTAAAATATTGAACGAATAACTGAAAGCTCTCTCCATTTTAATACCTTTTTTGTTCCATAAATTTTCAATATTCGAAGTCCCGGAAACGGTGTAGAAATAATCTAGGTATATAGAGTTTCCTCCATTACGTAACTTCACTTCACTCTCACTTCGCTCTCGCACTCTTACTTCCCTTCAATTTTTTACGAAATTCACAGCGCCTTCGAATTTTTGATGTTCTAAAATGTGTCGATGAAACTCGAAGTCTTGTAGTGGCATACTTTGTTTAGAAGTATTGATACACAAGATTTTTTAAACATCTGCACTCCACAATCACATAAAAGTTCACAGAAAAAAAGGTGTTGTTTATATTACAGGCTTAATTTAAATTACGTAGACATAATAAGTCCCTTTTTAGACTTAACGCTATAGATTTAAGCCCATCTTAGTCTTAAAACAAGAGCGCAGAGACTTGTTATAAGACTAGAACGGTCTTACTTTAAGACTAAGATGGACTTAAATCTAGCGTTAAGTCTAAAAGGGGACTTAAAATAAGGTAAGTTAAATTAAGCTTGTAACATAAACTAGACCTCCTTTTTTTTCTCTTAGATTTTAATTCATCTAACCACAAAAGGCCTCAAATGTCATCGGTTATACATTTTGAAACACCAAAATTAAAAGGCGCCGTCGATTTAAAAAAAATTGAAGGAAGGTGTGAGAGTGAGATGTGATGAGAGTGAAGTGAAGTGAAATAAAATCGGTTTGGTTAAAAGAAAAAACTGCATTTCTTTGTTTCATCTGTATTTTCTCAAAGATTCAAAATTTAGTTACAAATCAGATGTAGAAACAAGTACATATTTTCCATTTTATCTATTCAAAGTACCCTCTTTCGTATTTTTACTCGTTGGAAGAACAAAGACGTGAAAAGAACTCAATAGTTGTTCGAGTGGTCTTTGTTGAGCGCACCACCTTTTACTCTCTTCCAATCTGTCAGTAAAAGAGCTTTTGCCTCTGAACTCTAAAGGGTTCAGAAGGCTTTCTCCTTTGAGAAGTCAAGACAGAGGCCTTTTAGAAATTTCTTTATAGAATCATTTCTGTGTATTTCTACAAAATATTTATACAGAATATATATTATGCTTTGAAAGGAGGGATTTCGATAAGGCCCTTTTTCGACCCCCCCCCCTGAATCATATTTTGTGAAGTTTATTATCGATATCAATCTTATTTGTTTTTATAATGTGTACAATAAAAAGAAATAAGAATGATCCCGATATAATAAACTTAAAAAATCTGCCCGCTTCGCGGGCACGTTCTCATGACATATGTTGCGCTTCGCGCGCATGCGCCCTTCGGGACGCTATTGTTTTAATTATTTTTGTTTTAAATGAAGAGAACTTATTTACTTAAAGTTCTATCGACCTTAAGGACGAACACATTCTCATCAGGACACTCGCGCTTCGCCATAATATTTGACATAAACCTCGCGCGATTTGTTCGTAGTGCTTCGTGCTCTGGAATATTTGGTCGTCAAGCTTCGATTATTTATATTAATTTTGCAATATTTTCTCATATCTCACGTTTTTTGGCGGAAAAATTTTATTATTTATTTTTTAACAACAGTTTTCACGATTAAAAGGAAAACTACTTACTTTATCAAAAATGGTCAAAGGAAGATTTGTAGATCTTGTAAAGACCATTAATAATGCTCCTTATTATTTTTCCTGTATCTTGCGTTATTTGGCTCAAAACTTCAATTTTCGTTTTTTCAAAAAAATTTAAAAAGGTTTTATTCCATTCGCGTAGAGCGTTGAAAAAGAATCAGTTTTCATTTCTTGACTTTTTTCATATCGTGTGTTGTTTGGCTTCAAATTGTATCTAATTTTTTTTTTCGTTTTTTTGAATTTTCGAAATGTCGTAAGTCTGATAATTATTTTTTTATCGAAACAAGTCATGAGAATAATTTGTTCTACTTTTTGAGTACATACAAAGATCCATACATAGAATTTGGAAATTAAAAAAGTGGTTTAAACAAATTTTCAAAATGCTCCAACTTTTTGAATTTGTATCCAAAATGGCTGGATAACGAACTTGACTTTCATTTTAGGACACTAAAAGAGTATACTAAAGGCCAATCCAAACGGTCAATTCTTTCGAAAATTATCGTGCTCACAAACTAAAAATCTACAGACAGACTCACAAACACACCCACACACAGACAGGCAGACAAACACATTCTTAAAAACATGTTTTTTGGGTTCAGGGGGTCGCAAAACGTGGACATTTGACAAAAACGGGGGGGGGGGGTCAAATTTTACCCAAATCTATAATACATTCTCTCTGATGAGAATGTGAAAAAAATATGATTCAGAGGGGCCGATAAAGGGCCTTATCAAAACCTCCTTTGCTCTTTATTATTATTGAATATTTCTCCTGCCTTTTAATATTTACCTTCTTTGAAATCCATACTACAAGATTCATGCAGAATCAGTTGCATTGCAAGTCTTCGTCTGCTTCCCTAGTTGAGGGCTTAAAAGCAGGGCGACATTTACTTGCGTCGATGTGCACGTTGACTTTTATCGAAATCGAATTTCTCGCGAAAGTAGCCAGTGCCACTTGAAATGCACAGAGTGTCGCAATTTTTCACGCTGTACTGAATCCTCTTTGCTTAGCGATGTGCAAGATGAGTTAAAGCCTAGATGTTTTCAAGTAAAGAAAATCATGTTCATTGAATATTTACGTCAAGCTTTGCAACACTCCTGCTTTCCGTTTTTCATTAGTTTTGCATCATAAAAAATTGTGCTTCTCGAATTTTTATAAGATAACTCTCATGAAACGCAGATCCTGATAAAAGCATTTCCGATATTCTATTAATCAGAAAATTGAGTAATCTCTACTTTCAATGTTATTCTTTGTTTGAAACTCTAGTTTTTATATTTGATCCAAACAGAAAACAATCATGTACTTTTAGCTCAGCTTTTGTTTGCTCAGAAAATACTGCGTTGTGTAACAAGAACAGCCAATGTTTACATGTACGAAATGCATGTAAACATTTCTGCAATTTTGTGCAGAACACGATGCAAAAAAAATCTCTTTACAGAGGTATAAAACTTTTGCATCCAATATTCGTTGAATAAGGCAATATCCCGAGATTTATGCATGTAATGCTGCTGCATTGTTCCTCATTTCGAAACGACTATTATTACATTGGGAAATGATTGAATGACAACTCTTAATTTTTCTGTTTTTATTTGAAACTGTAGTTGATTAATTTCTCATATCAGGAAATACTCATTTTAATTCTAGTCTATTTGTGAAAAAATGCATTGTTTCACGTGCAAATGAAAAACTATAGAAAATCAGTGATTTATTGAGTTTAAGGACGAAAGAAATTAATAGGGTAGCATTCGAGCGATTTCTACGAATTTCTATTTAACATAATGTTTATTTTTCCGAATTAGGGCAAATAATAATGTATAATTCGAAAAAATGACATTAGAAAGAAAAAATAAGATGAAGTAGAAATTATATTGTTATTCGGTGGAATAAAAGTTATGTTAAGCAAAATTTCGGAAAAATAAATTTGATGTGAAATATAAATACTCAGAGAAATAAAAATGAGGTAAAAATGAATTTTAGTAAATAAATTTTGGAGAAAATTTATATTCGCTCATACACATTTCGATAAAATAAAAATGAGGTAAAATTGAATTTGAGGAAGATTCACGTGTTTAGTTTACCGCAATTCAATAAAATTCGATTGTTCTGCTCTCGGTTCTGCTTTATATAATTGCCGTTTAGTTGAATCGGTTTTTAGAACGATTGAATACCTACCGAATGCAACACTAGAAATTAATATATTTGCAAAAAGAAATAAAGAGTGCAATTTTCTCATTAAGAGTAGATAACATTAACGAATACGAATAATTGCTATAATTAGAGGTAATAAATAACACGTATAATGAGCAACAAACCTTTGTAATGACATTAATCACCAGCAGGTTATTTTGTGTTTGACATTATGTCAGAATTATAGATGCTGATCTTTAATAATAATTTCTGCATGATTGAACCTCATTAGAGCATAATAGTTGGTTATTATTGACCCATAAACGTTTGCCTGAACTCGTGTGATAATTGAGGAATATAACGCAAGAACAAAGTTTTGGTTCGGAAAGTTGAATTTATTATAAAAGAGTAAATAGTTATAATTATCATTAGTTAGTGTGTGTCTTCTTGTAGATTGACTTTAGTGGTACACAAAGTGGAATTAATATCTCATCATCCAATTTTCCCTCTGGCATTAATTTGTATAATTTAGAGAGAGCCTTGAAAGCCTGAAGTGGCGATAAACTCGAAACGTGCATGATATTCTCTAAATGCTTTCATTGCAAGTTTCGATGTCGGATAAACCATCATCCTCTTGGAGAGTTAATCTCGCTTATAATCCAGATTTCTTTATCTCCAGTTTCTTCCTCTGCCGAGATATCTGAGATCTTTAAAATTCCATGCCACCAAAGTTGTTTATATAAACATTCTGGAGAATAAGTCGATCATGATTATTCTCAGAAATATATCCAAGTATTATAAATTGACAAGAATTATTTTTGCTTATTCCAATAGAAGCGGTGGATTTTATGGGGTCCTAAGGGCAATTTCTCTTTTCGAGACAGCACCTGGATAAAATTGGCGAGCATAAACCCTAGAATAGAAACGTGTACCTCAAGTTTCTTGTGGATGGATTTCAGAAGGGAGTTTGATGTACATATAATAACTATTAGGCTGTCCATGAATTTCATATGAAACTTGGTGAATCATAGGAAATTTTAGATAGGTTAATGTATAAGTATATGAAGAGGTATACGATTTCAGTGCTTGTCCTTGGTTGCACAATAAATCGCTAAGGTGTCGAATTTTGATCCAAAAGTAAATGAAATCCAAGTGTTGGCCGTAAACTACTTTGCGCGCCCTCGGGCAAAATCTTTCATGACGCCCCTTTCAAAATAAAAAATGTCAATATTGCACAATTTCTAAATATTTTTCTATACAGAATAAATAGTGAAACAATTAGTTGTATATAAATCCTTGTCTAATTTCACATTTGAAAATGTGGTGAAATTCCTTTAAATTTCGTAAAATTCTTTTGACAGAACTCTCAACGGAAGAAAATCTGAAGATAGTTTTAAAATTCCGTATATTTGCACAATTCGCGCAATTTCTAAAAGAATCAGATTTTCGACAACAAAATGTATTCGATGCGTACATATGGTAGCATCACTTTTTTAAGACAGGAAAATAGACTTATTTTGGTCAAGGCATAGTCAATGGGTTTCTGAACCTACTGTGGAACTGCGGAACTTCAGAAAAGCGATTCCATAACTAGGTCGTGAGTGCAGGCGTGAAGACGATTGGATTTCTTGATGTGGTACCGGAAATCGAGTGAAATACATTATATCGGTGAGCAGGCAAGCGGAAATGAAGAGATCGCTACATTACCGAATCACCCAACTTCTACTCTGAAACGTCAGACACAGGTTTGTCCTGACCTAAACGACTATGGTAGACGTCAACCTATATGCTTAGAGTATATATCTACATATACATCTAGGTTTATCTATACATTCTACATGCAGTTATACACCCCCTAGTATACGTAACCTCGTCTCTTGGTTTGTGTGGGATTCACCCTGTGGAGTTGGTGGTTTCGCGTTCTCATCCCAACCGCCACAGGGCTGGAGAGTGTCATGAATTATTATTGGAGAGTAGGACATCTCTCCGGAACAGCACGAATCGCCCGTTCTGGCGAAAAGCAGGTTAATTTCTCCCATTGCTCTGGCACGTATTTTTTTGACTCTGGAAAAAGCATACACTTCTCTTTGTCATACGTTCAGGGAAAGCTAATATGATAATGTTTAATATAAAGTATTAAAGAGCTTTATAGTTAATAGCAGCGCCGGCGCCGTGTCAGACCGTGAGCTGAATAAAGCAACAACCCGGGCTTAAAATAGCGTTATAAAGCCTGCTTCGTCCCGACGTTTGTTATATGTTTTACAAGGAATTTTTTTTGAGAGCAACCTCGTAAACCGCATCCGCGAGAGGTAATAATCGTAGAGGGCAATGCATAAATCATAAATCACGCACACACACACACCGTTTCGCTCACAGAAATTTAACAACGGTTCTCATAATTCAATCATACAGTTGGCCCAATTACATTTTTTTTGCGCAGTTCATTGCGGGTTGTTCCATGCAACAGCTCTCGTAAATTGACTCTTTTGTATCTTTTTTCTGTTTTAAGTTACGTGCACGTAAAAAAAAAATCACCTTGGTTTAAGTAAACACATCTACTTACTTGAGACAAATTAATATTAGTTTACCATAACGAATTTCTAGAATGAAGAAAATAATGATATCAGTCAAATTACTTGGAGTAATTAAATGTATATTAGAAACAAATATATATATATATATATATGTGTAATTATTTTCATTAAATTATTTACTTGTATGTAATAAAAATAATTTAGTAGAACAAGTAAATATTTTCTTAAGATGAGTAGTATATGAATTACTTCTTCTTGAATTAAATACATGTAAATCTCGTCTAAAATTTTGCTTTACTTGGTACAATATAAAAATTCTTGGTTTAAGAATATCAAAAGCAATCAATATCATTTAGGTTATATGGACGTTTTCATTCCCATCTCTATAAGAATGTCCTGTGTACCGACTGCTGCCCCGGAGATCCGTGTTTGATTCCCACCAGCTTCGTTTTCTTCTAATCCGATTTTTCTGTTTCAGCTTATAATATAATAATAACCTATGTTTTCAGAATATTTGTCAATTCTAATTTAAATAAATATTAATAAAATTATGTTTAATATGCAATAGTGTATGTATGTATTCGGTTTCGAGTTCGATAGAATATATGTGTGTAGGTTTATAGGCTTGTGTGAAAGCGACACGTGTTTGTTTATTTTTTTATTAACTGAAGTCAATATGCAAGAATCATAAATTTTTGGGATAAGAATATTATATATTCAAACTGATAATATATTTACTCAGTTTAAGAGAATGTACTCTTGTTCCATATGAATCCTTTCAATCATTTATTTTCTTGGACTAATCTAGCATCTATGGTACCATATTTATAAAGTCTGCATTTTAGTCGTAATGATGCATTTTTTTGATTGATATATATCTTTATATATTTGTTGAATGGTCGTGGATTCTAAATTTCTGTAGAGATCGAAATGCAAAGTAAAGAAGAGATAATAAATTTCGTGGGTGTGAATGCACTTCTGTTGTGTTTCCTGCGATATGGTAATTTCAAGGAGAAACATGGAAATGAATATTGAATCTTATTATCATATAATGCCTCCTGACTGGTGTTGACAATAAAGGCATAATCGCTTAATACGTAACATTTTCAAAACAATGATTACTGTGATAAAAGGGGAAATTGTTTCAGCACATTCAGTGGAATTAAACTTCAGAAGATTCAACATTTTAATCTCTCTTTACTGCATATTGGGTTTACCGTCATATTGTTTTACATCCTGTAGTACGAAATCCGCTTATTCTACCAAAAATATATCTCCTCTACCCACATCATGTTATTTTACATTCTTGATAAAATCCCTTAACCTCGCTTTCCATTTTCGTTCCATCTTCCTAAATCGAATAAAGTGGAATTGCATGTTAAGGGATTACATCGAACTGGACCTCTATATTATTTTTGTGCAGAAATGTGTTATCCATTTCATTTTCCCACCGAAACACTCAATTTCACAGTAAATCCCAAAACTAATTTTTAGCACAAAATGTTTTGGACAAAATTTAGTATGTCAATGTACAGTTTTGTACACGCAAAAAATAAAATGGATGAAATTTACAATTTGAAATAGTAAAACTTTCTAAGTTACAGAAAAAATGCATTCACGTAAAAAAAAACTCACTTTGGTTCAAGTCAGAGTTCAAGTAAACACATTTACTTGGCCGATTCTACTTGAGGCAAGTTAATATTATATTATACTTTACCATAAGAAAACGAATTTCTTGAATGAAGAAAATAATTGTATCAGTAAAATTATTTAGAATAATTAAATATATGTAATAGAAACAAATATACCATCATGTATTATTTCTATTGAATTATTTACTGCTTGTATGAAATAGAAATAATTTAGTGGGTCAAATAAATATTTTCTTAAAATGAGTAAGTGAAAGTATGAATTACTCATTTAAAAAAAAAAACATGTATTCATGCTAGCTTAACGTTAAGCTGGAAACATAGAAAAATAAGACCTAAAAAATGTTTTGTTCCCTTATAATTTAGGGCTCATTTAGGGCTCTCAAGGCATGCAATCATTCTTTTAAAAATATTTTTTTAATCAATTATTTTTTAGACCATTTGTTAAAATACTGTTTTTAAGCGCAAAAAAATCGGGATTTCTTCTGATCTTGTCATTAGCAATATAACTTCAAGCAGGTCAGATGAAAAGCCACTTGTTTTTTTTTTTATGAAGAGCAATAAATTCGGCAATAGGGCATTAAGTTAGCCCTAAATGAGCCCTAAATTACCTATCGGATTTCAGTTGGTTTTTACAATGTGGTCCTGCTAGGTAAACGGACCTTATATGTAATGTCCTGTAAGTTAAGTGGAACTTCGCCCGACTGCTGCTTCCGAGACCTGTGTTCGATTCGCCCACCACCTTCGTTTTCTTCTAATCTGATTTTTCTGTGTGTAAGTTAGGCTTGTGTGAAAGCAAGCCCTTCAAAGATATTTATTTTTTTAATAATTGAAGAAAGAAATTCTTGGGATAAGAAAATTATTTATTCAAACTAATAATACATTTAAGGTAAATGCACCTATTTGCGCCAGTGCTCCTATTTGCGTCCAAACCTGATTAAATATAGTAAATTTAATGAATTTTTATGCTTATATTGATTCATGAGGAGTATTTATTTTATTCTATTAACAATACTCTACATGCGCGTCCATTCAAATATGTGTTTTAT
>JAUEJJ010000046.1:3129799-3148744 GCA_032164275.1 Synergus coniferae
ATGGATTACACTTTTGTATTGGTCTTTTAATTCTGTCATAACCCTTATACTGTCGCAAATAGGTGCATTTACCTTAAGTATAAATAATTTAAAAATAACTAAAAAATGAAGCAAAACAGTACATTAAATCTTATATATCTACTATCAAAAAAATAATTTTTTTAGTCACTGTACAGTCAGTCTGTGCTGCACCAATAAAGACTCAAGACGAACTGTACAGAAACAGTACAGCGCCATGACAATAATTTTCCAGACGAGTGGAAACCTCTTGAAATTTCTTAACATTTTATATAATACGTTAAAATTATTAGAAAATTCATAAAATTACATGAAATCCTTAAAAAATCTAAAAAAATTTTTTAAAAAGCCTGAAAAGCGCCTTGAAGTCCCATAAAATTATTATGAGTTTTATAAAGTTTTCACAAAATTAAAAAAAAAAAGTCAAAAAAATCTGTTGAAATTCTGTAAAATTTTACAACAACCTTCGAAATCTTTTTAAATTTTACGAAATCTTTTAAAATCCCTCAATAAAATTCCCTCTGACAAACTTTATAGAATCCTCCAAATTCCATAAAATATTTTAAAAGTCATAACATTCTTTTGAAATCCGTTAAAATTCGTGAAAATCCCTTAAAATTTCCGGAAACTTCTTGAAATTCGTAAAAATTCTCTACAACATTTGAAATTACTTTACATCCTTTAAAACACATTAAAATTATTAGAAAACTTATAATTCATCAAATTTCATGAAATCCTTTAAAAATCAGAAAAATATCTTGAAATTCCTCAAAATTATTAAAAATCTTATAAAATTTCATAAAATCTTTAAAGACTTCACAAATTCTTTTAAAAAGCACAAAAACATCTTGAATTCTCTTAAAATTCCTGGAAATTTAACGGTAATATTTAAATTGACTTAATTCTTTAAACTTCCTCGAAATTCGAAATTTGAAGTACCTTAAGAATCCCTTAAAAGTCTTAGAAAATCCTTGAAATCTCTTTAAATTTCTCAAAAATCTTCGAAATCACTGTTGAAATCTGATAAAATTCTTCAAAATTTAAAAAAACTTTTAATTTCTTAAAATCCCTTATAATTCCTAGAAACATTTAAAAATATCTTAAAATTCCTCGGAATTACAGGAATTCATTTAAAATCCCTTTAAAATCTTAAAAAAACCTTTGAAATCTCTTAAAATTTCACGAAAATTTTCGAAATCGGTTAAATTCTGTTGAAATCTCTTAAAATTCTACGAAGTCTTTTAGAAATCCTAAAAATCCGTTGAATTTCGTAAAACTCACTTGAAAATCATCGCAATCGCTTAAAATTCCTAGAAACGTTTTCAAGTTCCTCTTTAAAAAAAAGTGTAACAAAATGGCCCAAAAATCTCGCATATAGTACATTATTGTTTCAAACCTAATATTAGTGTTTGAATGATTTAAAGTTGTAAAAAGGAGAAAATAATAATCGCGCGTGTTGGTTCGCTAGTTATATTAAAAAAGAGTGTTTTGTATTTTGAGCTCATTGCCATGAATAAAGTTAATTATATACCCGGTATTTTATGTTAGGAATAATTTTCACGGATGTAATTTGAACATGCTGTGTGTTATGTCGTAAGAATCAAATTATTTGTTATAATTAATATTTGAACCTTATTTCTAAAAGTAAGAATTAACCATGAGTAATTTGTTTACTCAGACCTTCAAGACTTTGTACATAGTATTTTTCTCCCACGAACTGCAATTTGTAGATTACATATGGGTAACATAAGTGAATGACACTTGTGTTGAAAGGTGCAATGCACGTGCAAAAGAGGACATAACACGGGTGGGTCTCTTAACGACACAAGAAGCATGTACTGGGGATATGCATTAACTGTATGTATCAAAACTGACCTCGATATCTTCAAGAAATGAAAAACTTGTGGTAATAACCTTAACTTTTTGTATTAAAGGTGTCCCAAATAATATCTTTAGGATCCTTAGATGCGATCGAAACTTTTTACACGTGCCCTTGGGGTCTATTCCTCCTCCTTGATAAATTCTTCACCGATGTTTCAAGTCTTAGAAGGTTTAGCGTCGGTAATTTTATCACAAAATTTTCTATGTACATACATTATACATATGATATAATCGCGAATGAGAAACATACACGCAAAGAAATTTTGTAACATAATACGTTAAAACCGATTATTACAATTGAGTATAAGCTTTTACGATTTAGGGAAATGGAGTATTTATAACAAAATATAATATAATGGATTCTGAAATTTGCTAAAGTCGATACTAAACATTATGAGTCATTCGAAAGGAATACTACAGACAAAAATAAGGAAAGAGGAAGGACAATTAAATTCCTAAACCCGCGTGGTGAATAATTCGGTTTACTCACACTACACAATACATAAATACTCACATTATCAATAACACACATTTGCAGAAGTAACCTTAACTTATATACATAATACTCACATATAAACCTATAACGCATGCAAATCACGCTGACAAAAGGGGTTTGAAGATTCCTTATATAGTAATAATTAATGAAAATGTTTCCACTTGTGAGAAACGGCGGCATGGTACCGTTATAGAGGGAAGAAGCCCCCTCTATAACGATGAAACTTAGAAGGAAACACGAAGTTCTCTAGTTTCACATCGTATTCGGTATATACAGTAATCTAGAAATTCGGCTAATCTCGGGAGATTATCGGAGCTATTCAGATTTTTTAATATAGTGATTTGCAATTTCCTCAATTGAAGCTTACAATTTCTTTTAGCGCCTATATTCATTTGTAGAATATTTGTATTAACGAGACCGAACGCGTGCTCCAAGCGCTTGTTTAATTTCTTTTAAATATTTTTTAGAATACACATTTAAAATTTCCCACGTCACGAGCGATTATCGATATACGTCGCGTCACGACTTCGATTTGACCAATAAGGAATAAGCGTTACGTTACTAATCGATGCCATGATCTTTTTATAATAGGACATATGTAACTCAAACTATTAATTTCTGTAATTTCTTTTACATTATTTGATAATATTGCTATCAATTTTTATGATTGTGCATTTTAATACATAAAATATGAATGTTTGCTATTGAATATACCAATTCTTGGTCTCCCAGATATGAAGTTTTCATAATATTTTGATTATAAAGGTTCGTAAGTATATATGCTAACAATAATTTGTATATTTACTCGATTTTCCCAAATCGTAATCAATTATATTAATTATGAATATTAAAATAGCAAGTATTGTTACAAAATTTCTTTACGTGTATAATGCAGATAAAGTGTTGCGAGACGAATTTTTAGTTCCATTAGCAAAAAAGTTGATTTTTATAGTATATGTAGTTTAGTATGCACGAGGAAGAAAGTTTTATTAAAATGGAAAGTTAAATTCCGGAAAAAACTTACAGAGGGAATTTTTAAATTGGATTTTTGCAGGAAATAGAACTTTAATATTGCATTATTATTTCAAAGAACATTATTATTTCAAAGGGCATTATTACAGATAGCGGAATGTATTGAAAAAGCAATCTTCTGAAAAAAAGATGCGTAACAGAAAATTTGTTTCGTTCTATTCTGTTTGGCTGATAAGAAGCAAACTCAATTCCGAAAGCGATCGACCCATTGCGTTCGGATGAAAGGACAGGTCGTTTTCGATAATCACTTGGAAATCCGTTCGACGATCCAGATTTAATATGTTGATGAGGGTATATTCGCCTGGTCAATAAAACGTGCCCTCGAACGTGCCATGGAGGTGCTACAGAAGGGCTTGCAAAGATCGCGTTAATTCACGCCCGAACAAATGCGAATCTTTCAACAAAGCTTTAGGGATTAATGTGATTCGTTTCTAAATCGATTTCCGATTATACTCTAGTATATAGTAATTGTGAAATGTCTAAGGATTTGTCGATAACCCGGATACCTTCAATACGAATTAACGCCAACATACTGTAAAATAAATTTCTTGTAGTTGAAGAAAAATTACATTTAGTACGTTTTTTCGTAAAAAGGCCGGGAATTTTTAAATTCGGAATACTTAAAAAAAATACAAATACTTAATATATAAAAAAATAAATACTTAAATTTTATCTTCGATAACTTTTTTAATATAGGAGTAAGAAAGGTCTTAAAAAATATTCCTCTACATTCATTCGAAATTAATCAAGCTTGCAGTTTTTGGATTTTTCTGTCTAAATTACGCGGTTATTTTCAAGCATTATGCGTTTTCTCTGAGTGTATATATATAGCAAACAACAAAGACCGCGAAAGGTAGTCTTTTTAATAAAATGGTTTCATGAATATTGAAATATTGTAATAGGTATAGGAAAACGTTGGGCGAAACTGAATTTCGTATTGCACCGCAAACAGTTAATTAAAATCGGAAAATATTCATGCTTTCCAAATCTCTCAATATATAAACGATTCTACTTTTGGTATCGCATTTATACATTATATTTATATTTACATTATATCTGATAAAATGTATATATAATGGAAAATATTAGTCTGATATTAGAATCGGGAGACAAAAATTGGAAATATGTACGTCAATATATAATTTATAATAATGTATAATATAAAATATATGAATTCTGTTGACTTGAACTTTGAGAATTAACAATTCGATGGCAAACGTATCTGTCGATTTCGGCTCAAAGTATCGCATAACGAAATTTTCCTGGGTATCACGGGACTTCATTAGAATTTCGGTAATTCTCTCTAATTGGCGATCGTATTACGATTATTCGACGCACAAATTAGAACCAAAGCTATTTGCTTCACAGGCTCGAAATTAACACTAATCGTTTGCCACTGATTAGAATGACACGCATCAATGTCAAAACCGAATATATATGATTGGTTAAGATTTATCGCCGGAATTCAATTATTATTCTTTTAAATAAAAATTATATGAATGATGTATTAATTTCAATGTCACGTGTACGCGGAAACATTGATTTTTCTTATCAATTCTATTGCTTGCAATTATACGGACTATATTGGCGAATAAGTTTTTTATGAATACACGTGGCAAGTTTGTACCGAGGCGGAAAAAGTTGAAAGATAGATGTACTCTAATCAATCTTTACGTATAAGCAATCGTGCAGGACCAAGTGGCTCTACAGGATCTGCAGTATATGGATCATCTGTTGCTATTAAAAGACTACACTATAGTTGCCATTTAGACCTGTAGATAAGGACAATGTCAAGATCAGACAAATTTTCAAGATCATGAACAGTCACTCTCACAGTTCAAGTTTATTGTCAATGTCAGATCACTTGATCGATGGAAAAGAACTTTTTTCACCTTCAATTCATCCTCCAACCATTTATTCTTCTATTCTCTATTTAGTAGTCTCTATTTTAATAGTTTTTTACATTCTCATTCTCTATGGTATTACTTTTATCCCTATACCATGTATGATTGCATTTGAATATTCGATACAGTTATATGAATTAATTATCACCTGAAAGAGATTGTATGTTATAAAAAATGATAAGTACACAACATCTGTACAGAAACGTAAATAACTTAAAAGATAACTGTATAACTGTGCGTATAATGCTCATGTTTCAAAAAATATGACCCCATAAACTGTCCCGAGCGATGAATTGTCCGGATTTTATCGTCTTATCGTGGAACGAACTTCATGCGAAGTTGTTCATATAGTCGTTGTATGAAAGTTTTTCATGTCATGATTGTCCCCTGTTTCCTTTTGTTGCCAAAATGCCATCTTCCTTACAATTCTTCGAGAGAAAACTTATAACGAGGATATGAGAATTTAGACCTCCACAGTATACTCAATCCTCATGTTTATATTTAATTCGCTCTTCCTCGAATTAAAAACCACAAAACATGCACGGAGAAAACTTTATGGCTGTAAAAACTACAAAAATAGTAAAACAACTACCATGTTTTGGTTGCCACAATCACAAATTTTAGATGTACCATGTTTTACTATTTTTGCAATTGTGACAACCATGAAGTTTAAAATTCAATAATCGCCTGAAGATTCTGAGTTTTTAAATCCTAACGGGGAAATCAGGCCTCAGCAGGTATAGAATTTATTGAAGCAATTATCGGGTTTTTAGTTGCTTTCAAAATTATTGAACGGGTCATTATAGGCGAGGCAGTCGACGAATTTAAAACAGCTATGCTTTCATTCCAAGATGTGGGCGATTGTTACTAAGTGCCTCTTCAATTACCCTGGTGCACCAGCACCTGCGACACGGCGGAAAAGAAGTGGAAATTTCTTGCAAATTGCGTTGACTCCCAGTCCCTATGCGCTAACTTCTTTCTTCTTGGCCAAATTGCATTCTTTATGCGAAGCCTCATTCCTACTATCGTTTGTCTTCTTTCTTTCCTAGCTCTCCTTCTTTCCTTTTCGTTGTTTTCATTTTATCCACTTTTTCCAAAAGAAAAACCTGCTCTTCATACATATACAATGTTCTCTGCAGTATATTTTTCGTTTACGTCTCTGCATACTTTGCACCATTTCTTTCTTAAATTCGCCTCGGAGGGGAGGCACCAACTTTACATCGATTAGCCGCTTCTTTTTCCCTTCCGTTATTTTCATTTTATAGTTTGTTTTCCAACTTTCTCAAGGCTGGATTCACTGGGACGCAATTTATGATTTTTTGCTCGAGTAATATGAAGCCATTTATCTTAATAAACGTTTATCTTACTCGTCAGGAGTTAATAATTTTGACATAAAGTTAAATTGTTTGTTAATTCTAACCTCACTCATCACAGGTCGTTATCTATTTAAAATTCTCGAAAATCCAATGAACTTTTCTGACAGCAATCGTTTTGACACAAGGAAAATAATCTGAAGAATACTGAAGATAGTTTTCAATTCGGTTTATTCACACAACTCACGCAATTTCCAAACCAATCAGGTTTTCGTCAACAATGTGTTCGTTATATGGTAACATCACTTTTTTAAGACAGAAAAATTTTGAAGACAGTAATAATTATTTCAATGAAGCCATGACTAAAGAATAGGGTACAATGTAAAACCTTGCTCAATTCTTTATTATTCATTAATTCATAAATGCAATTTCCCGAGCCACGACAGTGAACGAAATTCCCATTTGCATTTTGTGTTCGTGATATTTGTTTTTTCATCTCTTTCTCCTTTTTTTTGGCTACATTTGGGCTCGATATATGGCGTCGCCGGCGTATACCCACTTCAATTTCAATTAACCGGATTGCCGTTAGACAACACGGATTTCCGCCCCTTCCCATCTTTTCATCCACCCGTTTTGTTGCAGTGCATCCACCGCGAATCGATAAGCACGTCTGTCCCCTGCATACGGAAATTCAATGAGTGAATAAACCCTCAACTCAAAGAGAAGGATACTTTATGGCTTCAAACTTAGAACGACCACCGACTTTCGCTCATGAAATATAGACTAAGTTTACTCATAATTATCATAAAATTCATACTTTTACCAGCTTTTTAACTATATATATATATAGCAATTTCTTCAATGTAAACTCCTTAAGACTTTCTTTTCGCTGCGTTATTTGTATTGAATCCAGATTTCACTCAAAATGTAAATCGTTGTAAATCTAGTGCACCAAAGGTGAGAGGTACGATTTTCACTGCAGATGTTAGAAGCATGTTCTGCGGATTCACACGCAGCTTCTGCAAAGCCAGAGTGCTGAAATGTTTCCGGAAGGCGGAAGGAGAAGGAGTTAATGTGACAGGTTGAATGAGAGAAGCCAATTCAAGAAGAAAGAATGTGATGTTTAATGTATATGAGCCCTAGCTTGCGGAAATGAAATCGACACACTAATTCAGTTTTGTCGATTTATTATTCATTCAGTTTGTATCTTATAAAGATTCCATAAAAGTCAGATTATTGCATTGCATATGTAAAACGTCCAATCTTTTTTAGTTCACATGTATCGATAGTGATTTTCGACAATCGATACTTGCCTCTCGGAAATTTCCCGCGCTCATTCTGTTCAGAGTTGAAAGTGACGTGTAAAAGATGTGACATTTTCAGGAGTAAGATTATTAAGAATTTTTATGGGAGAGCATTGAGAAAATAACATTCCTATTATAAAAAGATCATGGCAAAAAAGGTCGAATATTGTAACGCCTTTTCTGTAATCCTGATTCGTCGCGTACGTATATCGATAGTAGCTTTTGACAATCGATATACTGGCCGTTTCCGTAATACCAAATATGTAATACCAGAGATTAGTGTATAATACTGATTCGTCGCGTAGGTATCGATAGTGATTTTCGACATTCTGTTCAGGGTTGAAAGTGACGTGTCAGATGTGACATATTCAGGAGTAAGATTATTAAGAATTTTTATGGGAAAGCATCGAGAAAATAACATTATTAAAAATTATATGTATACATGTAGTAATATTTTCAGAAAATATTCATTAAGAAAGGACTTAGTAATAAACTTAGATTGTTTGTGTTTTCCTCAGGGACTATAGTATTTAAAGATTTTCGGGGCCGAGCAATTTCTAAATCCTTGATTTAGAAATCCTTACCTTTACTCGGATGGCTACTTAGAGGTAATAGAACGATAAAAGAATTTGGGGATATCTGGGATGACAAAGGTAATTTAAGAAAATCTGCAAGAGGGCCGTTGAGTACACCCTCACAACTTAGGGAAAGGGAAGAGGGCCTAGAGGTACCATTGACACCAAGGGTTCATTAGGACTTCCGTTGACCGCGTTGTAGATTGTAGACCCGAAGAATCTGTATCTGTCAGATATTGTATTCTTTTTAATAAATATTCCTTATTGTATTTACAAATCCTGACAACTTTTCCTGATTGATATTCCTAAAAGTACCCACATACATATGTTTTAATGCTTCTTTGTATTATAGAAAACGTTTCATAAAAAATGCAACGCCTCGTGAATTAAAAGGATAGGTATATAAACAGTGATGTAAAGGAAAGTCATCTAGTGATATTTTTTCCCCAATTTACATTCATGTTTGCCCAAATCTGCGCTCGCGTCAATCATCTCTTTTTCAATTTAGAAGCATTCCCTCTGTTTAACCCCTTTTTTCAATCAAGAAATGTCGGATGACCTCTTTGAAACTATGGCAAATTGAAAAAAGTGGATGTCTCTAAAGCTTTAAAGTTTCCTCGCTTTTTTTTCACAAATTCTCTCCATTACGTGGTTGGTTTGACAACGAATCGAGTGAAGCGGCCACAAAGTGTTGGTTGTTGTGGAGTAATTTGCAGCTGTTGATAAATAGACGTGCTTTGTTGCCGCATCCATGCATGAGGCCTAAATTAAACATTCCGAGCGTCTAAAACACCAGAATTCGGGATTACTTGTGAATGGAAAACGAAATGTTCGTGGATCAAGTAAATTGTACTAGGTTCAAGTCAAGGATCGGAACGAATGGGGACAATAGAATATGGAATTGTTGCAAGAAAAGTACTTGGTACCATATGCTTGGAACAAGCGCATATTTTCTTGATCTGTAGTTATTTGCTTGAAACAAATATGTTCTTGAAACAAGTAATTTCACTGATTTCATTATTTTCTTGATTCAAGAAAATCGGTTCCTTATACTTAGAAAAGAATGACTTCTCTCAAAAGTAAAATCTGGTCAAGTAATTACGCCGCGACTTGATTCAATGCACATGCATTTCTTTTCCGTGTAACATGTGACAACGGCCATACCGCGCCGAAAACACCAGTTCTCGTTTGAGTCTTTTTGTTCGTAATACCAAAGAATTTTGTTGAGACAATAAAACTATTTTGTTGGCTCAAAAAATTATTTTGTTGACACTAGATATATAAAATTTAATGTACTGTTTTTTACCTCATTTTTTAGTTCTTCTTAGATTTTTATCTATACTATCGCAAGCTTTTTACGCTACGAAAAATGGAAAGAAATTTTGCGGCGACCGGGATTCGAACTACTACCTGAACACGCATCGAACACAACTTATTCATAACAACTAAGCCCCACGGCTAATCTAACACGTGGAATATATTGTAAAAATCCCAGTAAAGTATCACATAAGCCAAAAATGGTGGACACACATGGCCGCGCATGCGTGGCGCGTATTTGCTAAGGTCAACAAAATTAGCCCATGGCTACTTTTCTCTCCCTGTTGGGAGAAATTTACATTTGTTTCAGGTACACCATTATGGGTTAACTGAACCCAACACTAGTTCGTGACCGTATATACCATGGAGAATAGACACCAGGAGACCAAAGTAATGTAACGAAAAATGAACATATTTTGTCGCGAAGTACACACGTACCTAAACTTCCCGATGGTGGCGCTAGTATGAACATATGTATAAATATATGTCTGCCCATTTGAAAAGAATCATACCATATATCCTCAAATCGCATGTACCTGAATACTCTGTTAAATATATCATTTCTAAAGTAAAAGTGCAATATCTGTAATTGATAAATACAATATTTTTATATAACATTACATTTATAATTGTAAATGATTAATAAATTGACAACAGGTTAACAATAACATCATTCAATCATTCGCGCATTATATAATCCATTATTGCATGATTATATGTTATGGTCATGGTGTGTATCATATAAAATAAACGAAATTTCAATAAAAGTATTATACTTACCATTTCGATATTGTTCTTTCACTTTATAAATTATATATTTAACAGAGTATTTAGTTGCACATGATTCGAGGTTATATTATTCTTTTCAAATAGGCAGCCATATTTGTACATATGTTCATACTAGCGCCAATAGCGCCACTCTCGAAAAGTTTAGGTACGTGTGTACTTCGCGAAAAAATATGCTCATTTTTCGTCAAGTCCATGTACAGGACTTATTTGGTCTCCTGATGTCTATTCTCCATGGTATAGACATCAGGAGAAGAAGAAGAAGACAACAAAATGATTTGACAACCTCAACAAAACGTCTCAACAAAAAAATTTAGTTGAAGTAACAAAATTTTGTTGTTACGCTAACAATTTTTTTGGTAAAAACAACCAAATTTTGGTAAAGCTATTAACAAAATCTAACCAACAAAACTATTTAGTTGTAGTTACTCTATTTTTTTTCTCAGTGCTGTGCTGTTGTCATTGCTTTACCTAATTACTTTACTGTTACGTTACTTGTGGCCGTATGTGTAAAGCTTTAGAAGCAGACACAAGTCAATGTACCATACCTAATAACTAAAAATGGCAGTAAAGAATTAATAAGCACGTGTTGTGTTTCTTGGAGTTTGTTCGTGCTTGAAAGTTAAACGATTTATTTGTCCTTATCTTGCCTTATCTGCAGCTTACCGCGCTAGTTCGTATGCCTCTTATCCTCGAAACGAACAATATGGGGCGATTTATCTGGAAAGGTAGTTTTTTAACAACTTTGGGAAGCCTTAAGCTTGTATCGGATTGGTGAACGACGGGCCTTGTAATTATATAAGAAATACAGGAAATTTTTTTTTTACCAAGATTGTTCCAAATCTTTCAAATTAGTACTGACTTCAAAAACCGAGAATTTCCAATTTCGAATTGCAACTTCTTCATACTTAAAGCTTCCAAGATGAAAAAATCTCCGAAAATTAACCCTGAAATAAAAAACTTTTTGATTACCCTTGTTTCGGCTTCAAAAGGTATATGAAATCATTTTACTTCTGGGTGTGGCCTCTCTATTTTACCCTCTAAACCCCATATGGTTGTTCCCTTAGGGAATTGAAAGCGAAAAAGGACAAGTCTGTCCTGTCGAGTGTCATTCTATGAGTTGACAAAGGCCTGGGAGCGTCCATCCGCGAAAACACTTGGCAAAAACGCTTTCCAAGACGGAATAAAGAAGGCTGCAGTGTCAGGAATAAAACGAGAAATTCTCCTTTAGAACAAAAGAAGAAAGGACGGGGGCGGGGGATGCAGAATGTCGGAATACACGACAGGAAGTCTCCTTCTCGTTATATAATAAAAAATAAAAAAGATAAGAAAAAGATAAAAACCTTTACCGCAGACAACGTATCTCCTTTTCTTTAATATTTATTTCGCTACACATTGCACACCCTATTGGACTCACATTTCCACTTTATGTCTGCTTCCTGTCCACATTCTCTTAACCCTTGTTACAAGCGATTTCCATATCACGAGATGGCTTATCTTGAGCAATGGATTTCAGTTTTCACCCTGACAGCTAAAAGAAATGAGAACCTGGAATAAAATTAAACTTTCTGAATTAAATCATGATAGTTTCATATTTATGAAATAATTTAAAATTTTAAATGATATTTTAAATTTGTGAATAATTGTGCTAAAAAGGGGAAAAGTCATCAATTTTATACTCTCAAAGACAATGACTGTTGCTTGACGTTGATTTATTCTTGTTTATAGCCAAATTTATCAGCTTTATTGATAAAAGTCCCGCTTTCATTCGGAAAGTTGAAGTGTGAAAATTATGGCAGTCATAGGGCAATGCAATATCGAATTGGATGCCCTACACACACATATAAAATTTTCCTCAGACTTAGTTTGCTGGTACAACAGTCGAATTTACGAGGCGATACGAGAGCTGCCAACGGAATGGAACCTATAGCTAGATAGAGGACTGTTATTTAACCCGTTGAAGTTTGGTGAATCGCTCGATCTGCCGACTAACTTTACGGTTTCCCCAAAGCATTTTATGCGATTCGCCAAGGACTAATCGTCTATTTCCCTGAGTAGTTCAACGGTTCTGCAACTATCATTCTATTATATAAACTCTATAGTCAAAGTTTATAAATGCCTTTTATTTATCAGCTTCTAAGTGTCACATACCTGTTTTCAATTTTTATATGTAGGTTATACCATTATAAAGTTCGTATGTATATAATCATTCATATATATAGGTATACGTTTAAATTTCGGATACAAAGTATATTTTTCATGACTTCTTGCATACTAAAATTGCAAACATTTCTATAATAGGCTCTTTTCTTCCACCTTTTTGTCGAAATCATAATTTACGATGCTTTCAAAGATATATATATATATATATATAACCATACACGCTCGTGACTTTGCATAAACTGCGTAAAGTATAAATTTCATGTGTACTTGTTCGTTCAATTATAAATATTCACTTTAATCTCATTTTTATTGTACATTTTGAAATATTTTTTGCTGAAAATTTTCTTCCCTAATATTTGCCCTGTCTATATAGTTATTCATTCTTTATTCATGGAGAATTACCATTTTAGGTGGTAATACAGCGAAGAAAAGTCAATATTATACTTTCATATTGCCTTATTTATTATTATACACGGAAAAAATGAAAATTTCGGCGGAAAGACTGCTAAATAATTTTAAAAAGTGCCATTCAAGTAGAAATGAATGCACGAATATAGGTAATATATAGTTTCCGTTCCTGCATATTTTAGTAGCCATAAGAAATGAAAATGAGTCCTAAATATATTGATAAGTATTTGATATGCTAACAGCATTTAAATGTCAAAGTTTTATACGTGTTATTGAAGAAAGTAGTACTGAAGATATCTTATACGATTTTACCTATTATTACAAAATATAATCGTAATTCAAATTTTTATGCTCATTTAAAGAAAATACATTCATCGCTTTTAAAAATGAAAGTAAAGTGAGCTATTTTAGAATTGAGTTTAAAGGTAGAAATATATTTTGAGGAATACTCATAGCAATGGGAATTACAAAATGAAAGCTTATTATTACCACGTGAAGTTACATTGGGATTGGTAAAAAGATTCGTCAGAGAGTATAAATTGTAGAATGCACTGTAGTGTTTCTATAATTTCAAAACGTCGAGTAGTCAGTCCTATACTTCCAGAAGACGGTACATAAGGTAATGTAGCTCAATATTCATTCACGTGTTTACTACATTAGACTTTTCCATGTCCATTCTCATAATTATGTTATAGATACACTAGACTCCCGAATTACCTCTTCGTAGAATTGGCGCTAATTATATATATATATAGTAGGTAAGAGGTACCGTGGAGACGGACTGAGTTCGAGACGTCCGTCTCCCTGCCCCAGGGTACCTCTTATCTACTATATATATTAGCGGCCAATTTACTCGAAATACCTCCCAAACAACCAAAACTGGAGGTAATACGGGAGTCTAGTGTACATGGAAATTCGTCCGACTGCTGCCCCGAAGACCCGTGTTCGGTTCCGCCAGCTTCGTTTTCTTCTAACCCGATTTTTCTGTTTCAGCTTATAATAAATCTAGGTTTAAGATATTTATAATTTCTAATTATATTCGGTTTCCAAATTTGATATAGAATACGAGTATGTCTTAGGTTGTTTGAAAGTCAAGCCCTTAAAAGCTGCGGCACGTATTTGTTTCTTTTTTTTTGCTATTCCAAACAAAAGTATATTTGCGTGTGGTATAGGACGTATAATATATATACTGACTACTAGATTATAACCGGTTACCGGACAGACTTCACTACTCATAATTACTTAGCAATTAACTTATTCTTATTATTTGACCATCCATTGAAATATTTGCGTATGAATCATTTATTTGATTTTTATCTTGGATCTGAAAAGGTAGACTCGTTTGGGAATGAAATCCGAAATAATAGCAGTAATATCGAAGACTTTAAACTGCATTTTTCTCCGTGTAGTCTTTAAAAACGCAGGACATTAAAAGTTCGCGGTTTATCAAGAATTTCAGCATACATGTACCAGGTGTATAAGCTTAAATCCGCTGTTTGCTCAGAAATGGCGGTAGTGAACATATTTAGCTACAATAGAAACGTCATGCTTTTTTTTTTGTGTAAGTTCGACACCTGTCTACATAAATCAGTGCACATAGTCAGTTTTTTATACAACAACATACATTTTTCCTTGAGTAATCATGTCTAGTTTTGTGCCAGAAAAGGAGCATTTACGGGAAGCTCTACTTTTTTGCTTCAATTTGAAGAAATCGGCTGCCGAATCGCTACGCAAGACGATGCTGTGCGTTTGGTGGGATCAGCAGGGTGTCGTCTACTATGAGCTATTAAACCCTAGTGAAACTGTCGATGCTCACCGCTACCACCAACAACTAATCAAATTGCGCCGTGCTTTGCGTGAAAAAAAGGCCGGAATATGAAGAAAGATATAAGAAGCTGATTTTTCTTCACGACAACGCCCCATCGCACACGTCAAAAATGGTTGAAAATTACTTGAAAACACTCAACTGGGAGGTGCTACCTCATCCCGCGCTTATTCACCAGACCTGGCCCCTTCTGATTACCACCTGTTTTCTTCGATGGGTCACGCGCTCGCTGAACAACACTTCGATTCGTACGAAGACGTCGGAAAATGGCCTTGACGAGTGGTTTGCATCGAAAGATAAAGACTTTTTTTGGCGTGGCATACACAAATTGCCCGAGAGATGGCGAAAATGTATAGCAAGCGGGGGAAAATATACTTTGAATAAAGTTTATTTTATTTTCTGCAAAAAAAAAAGACTTTCTTTTGTAATTTTAAATTTCAGCCGGAATAACTATGTTAATTATTTGATCGTACATTTGATATTTACTACCAAGTGCGGGGTGCAAACTGTATTATTACAAGATTAATGTTTACGCCGGTGAGACTTCAAACGTATTAATTACCTTCTCCTAATCGCATGGTAATTACGTGCTGTGCAGCGCGAAGCGCCCTCAATGCGTGTCGCAAATTCAGGCAGTCATGACGGAGCACTCGGATCCTGCCAAGAATTTAGATGACAGAATGAGAAATTACCTATTAAGGCTGTTGGGAAAACAATAGAAACAAAAGTTGACGCAAAATTTAAGCTCTGCTAAGTAGCAGTTGTTAATCACCTTTTGCGAGTATTAATTATTCATCTTAATAAGGAACCAGGACTTGTTTTCAATAAGACATGATAACAAATTACATTGTAGTATTGTGTATTTTCATCACTTTTAAATAGGATATATTTTTCAATGTGAAATTATTATACGCTTTTTGTGAAGTTGCATGACAGTTTTGCAAGAGTTTTGTCTACATATACGAGTTACAGTTAATCAACTTGATCAAAAGCACACAATGGACATCCTCATTCATTTTGTGTCTCGTTTTTTGTACCCCTCGGGTTAATTTACTTGGCTTTGATGCTCTCACTGAATTTCCAAATTATTGAAACCATTGTTTCAGACACTTTGAACGAATTTTACAAATTAAATTTAAAATTCACAAGAGCCATTTTACCCGTTGCGCGAAATTGTTATTATACACAATATATATACATAGGATTACATGCATATAATGTATTAAATATGAAGTGGACTTTGATCATGCCAACATTCGCTGTTGTTTTCGTCCTCGATCTCGACACCTGTGACAAATTATATCATAACAGCAAGTTCCTCACTGTGTTAGTGAAATGATAGTATAGCTGCACGAGTTCATAACACGTGAATGCTTATCAGGCTCTATAGTAATTATTCACGCAAATCAAGTCAACATGTGGTAACAGGTTCAAAGTGTGTGTGATTCCACTCCCGAATTTCGATGACGTGTCAAAAATTTATTTGCTATCGTATTATATCAAATTCCTTCCTTACATTGAAATAGGTTCTGTGGTGACTGATACCGTGAAATATTTATTATTCAGAGAGCAATTTTTTAAAAATACAGCTTTCATTTCTCGAGTCCTGTTTTTCAAGTAATGTGAAGGGACTCAAGCTTTTTGAATAGATGATATCTTCAGAGAAAACCCTCTTTTTGTCTCTGCATTTCAATTTCAGCGTCTTCCTTTGAGTGTATATTTACTTATTACTAAAGAACACCATCGCATCGGAAGAACCCGCGATTCAAGACATATAGATAAGAATGCTGATTTCATTCCAGCTGCCTTATTTGCCTCTCTGGATAAAAATTTCCTTGCAAATCTTCCATCGAGTCACACAATCCCGCTCTTTTGTACTATTTCACTCCAAGTTGTAAAGCACATTTGGAACTTTGTAATGTAACTTTATATTTTTCTCATGTTCAAAGTTTCTAGGTATATGCCTATCCGAATAGTCAAGAATGTCAAGACTCAGGATTCTCCTAGTTTTTCCCCTGAATTATGAGTTTTCTTTTGTGATCGAGGGAGTGCGAGGATGAAAGCTGCCACCCACAAAAAATTCTTATTAAATTAAGAAAAACATTTTTTTGACTAGGTTTCTTTAAATCAACACACATTCTCTAAATCTGAGTCAGTAAAAAGTCACTGATTCAAATAGCTGGAATCCGGTCACCGATAATCAGTGAAAAGTTACTGATTCATTCAGTGAATAAAGGTCAATAAAAAAATTTAAAAATATGAAATCAGTCCTCTATTATTCAAAATTAAACATTTTCTGCAGAGATATCGATTTTTTGTAATGACAGATTTCATAATGTTTAATTTTATTAAGATGTTGAAACTTTAATTCCAATTACATGACGGCAGACACGCCTGAAAAAGACTAGAATTAATTCATTCATTCATTAATGAATTAAATATTAATTTATTGAACACAGCATTAATATTGAAGAAGAAATTTTGTACAAATGTCTTATAACCTATATTAGTCATCGAACATTCTATCGTCTTTATTTTCAAGAGGCTTAAAAGAAGGACGATACAGAATCTTTTACTGACGATTCTGTTTTGTAAATGTAATTCTCTAGACAATTGTAAAAGAAGAACAATGAATCCGCGCATACTTTACATTGGTTACAAAATGCAACTTGAAAAGGAGAACAAATGCAAGAATGGGACTTGCGTCTGAACCAATTTTTATGGTTTTTTGTCCCCTTGTATACGAAATAGGTGTCTTTTTGTTGTCCCCTCACACATATTACATACGGTTGTACATTTGCATTTTGTTCTACAGCAAGTCGCTCTACGTAATTTGTGATGCTTGTTCCTTCCTTAAAAATTGAAATTTGATTTATTTAAATAGTTTTAAAGTTTGAAATAAAATATCATTTCATATATATATAAATATGTGAAGGTACGTTTTAGATATTTTTTAAGAATTCTTACCGGGAAATATCGAATCAATTTAGGATTAGGAAAGATTCCTTTTTATTGAGAAGGGTTTTCTGTAGTAGAATAGACTCGCTCATCACCTATGCTAATTTTAGCCTGTAAAAAAAGAAGAATTAGAAGATGATTCATGAATTCATTTTTAAATGATAAAATTTTATAAATTAATTAAATATTAAAAACGTGAGTTAGAATAGGTTTTTATTGCACTACAGAAGAATACGATTTTTAACAGAAAATAATTACTCACCATCTTTAATAAATGCTGCTTTATGAAAGATGTCTGGCTTTTTTTCACGACTGTAGGAAATAATCATTTGAGAATACATTTACGGGAACTGTGGCAAAAAGTTGCTGTTTATTTCCGCATTTAAGATCATTTGAAACTCTTTTTCAGTCTTGTTTTGAAAAAGAAAACAAACATATAGTGATATTTAAAAACATAATATTATAAAATAATTGATCAACAGTTAATCATCTAAGAAAATAAATATACTAAATATATTTTAGTAGAAAAAGTTTTTTTTGAAAGTTATTTACCAATTCACCATGGAAGTCAAAAAGTCTTGGATAGTCCTCTGCAATCTCGAAGATATGTAGTAGGATTTTTACTATTTAATCCAGTGACGTTTATCTGTGAAAGTTTCCATTAAACACTCCAAAATTGCTTGGCCCTTTTCTGGTCGGCGCATTGTCAACTGCATCCAAGTTATTTGTAAAGAAATTAAAATAATTAAAAATGGAATACTTTGTACACGAACAAAAGTATTTAGCTTGAAAAGCCTGAGATTGTCAACCCGAATGCGGATTCACAAAAACCTCAGATCGATTTAAATTTTCTAATCGGTTGTTATGTACCACGCTTCTACGAATAGAGTAGTATAGCGGGAACCAGTGCACTTCGGGTGGAGGTAGGGTTGAAGGGGGTGCAGAGGGAAGGGAGGACTCTTTTC
>JAUEJJ010000046.1:3152177-3162811 GCA_032164275.1 Synergus coniferae
CTAAACGTGTTTTCAATGACTTGAAAACAGAGGTTTTTGTGCTGCTGAGAGTTGGCAATGTCGTTCGCGTTTATACGGTTGGGCGTATATCACGGTTTCTTGTTTCTGCATGGGTGTTTATTGTAAGAATAAATTAGAAAACTAGTGTATCTGAATAAAATTGTATTTATACAATGTATTTATACAGTGTATTTATACAACCAAGCGTAGAAGCGATTTTCAATAATTAAATATGATTTCATTCACTATACACTACAATAAATGAAAAAAATGAATAATGTGGATAAATAAACGTGAAAGACAGAAAATACGCTTCGAAAGGCTTCATGAACTGAAGGACGCCACATAAGATTGACACTTCACGTTGTTTGCGTTCTCTACCTTTTAAGAATTCAGCATTGTCGCAATTGCTGAATTTATGGTACAGACTGAAATTGTCCAAAAATAATAAGTACACTTTATTGTAATGTGTAAAGGTTATGTCGTTTCACTAATCAAATTAGTAAGAGTTTACTGATAATCAGTGGGTTGTTTACTGAATTGATCAGTGAAATTTTCACTGATTCAGATTTAGAGAGCAAATACTCCTTTATTAAAAGAAAATTGTATAGTCCATATGGAAAGGGCCCTTATGGTCGATATGGAATTATGTATAGGGCAGTATAGTCGGATGAATTCCGACATTTTAAGCCCAAAATGAACACTTTATCTCAAAAAACGTGTCACCGGGGCACTTTTGAAGTTGGGAATTGATAAAACCACATTTCGAGAAAATCAAATTTAAAGTTTGGGTAAACAAAAAATACACTTACAATCGGAAGTTAAACAGGTTTTGAATTAAATTAAACAATAGCATCACAACATTAAAAAATTGCAGCACTAATATTAGTATAGCACATAATAACAATTATAACATTGTTTCTATAATGACAGAAATTTTATTTATTCGTATTTTATAAATTTATTTTTATTTATAAAATTTAATTACCGGAACTGGCACCAAAATTGTTTCAAAACGCATTAGCTGATGTTTTTCAGGGGCAAAACAACCCAAAATACACAGCTAAATAACAGAATGCTGCACTTTTTATGACCACCGACAATAAGGGCCCTTTACTTTTTTTTTTTTTTTTGAAGTAGAAAATATACCCACTTCTGGTTGCATTTGAGACGCCCTCAATTTATTTAATTTTAATAAATTACGTCACGTAGAGTCTTTCATTTAAAGAAATTATTTGTTTACATTAATTTTTTGGATTTAAAACAAAATTCTGTTGATCCAAAAATTTACTACGTTAAAGGAAAGAAATAATTTCTTTGAAAGTATTTCCTTGGCTTAAGTATATGATATATATACATTACGACGTCTTGTTAGGGATAAGTTGCGTTCGATGCGTGCTTAGGTAGTTCGAATCCCGGCCGCCGCAAAATTTCTTTTCCGATTTTTTGTAGCGTAAAAAGAATGCGATAATATAAATAAATATAATTTAAGTATAAATAATCTAGAAATAAATTTAAAAATGAGGTAAAACAGTACATTAAATTTTATATATCTACTATCAACAAAATAATTTTTTTTGGGCCAACAAAATATTTCTTTAATTTAAAGAAAGCTGGGTGTGTATGAAAAAAATTCGAAAAGGATACTTTTCTTCATGCAGAGTAATATCTGTAAAGGTATTACAAGTTTAAACCTGCCACGTTGAACCACTTCCACTACCGGCCCTTTTTATCCGCAGGTGAAAAAATAGTAGCAGAAGTTGCTGAGATTGCAAATCGATTTTAAAAATAAAAGTAATTTATTTATTTATTTGCCTGGCGTTTTTCCAGATATCGACGTTTCTTTAAATTAGAGATAAATGGAGAAGGAAATGGGTTGCCTCGAATCTTATCCCTTGAGATACACAAGTAATGAGCTAAATTTTCTACTAATGGTGAAAAATATTATCACACAATATTCATTCCTGCAGTAATACTTTAGAGGCTTCTTTTATTCGAAATGTTTTAGCATGCAACATTTATTTTATGTTTGACGTTTATTTTAAGAAACTTATTTACCGAACTGGGATTCCCCTTGTGGAACGGAATTCTTCTTTCATTCGTTTCTTATAATATATTCAGAAATCTCGACAAGAAAGACACGGATTTATTCACGCATTTTCAAACGAATCCATATCTACGTGTAGTGGTTATTTTGCAGCTATCAGGTGCAATAAATTTCCGGGTGCATTATTTATCACTAAAGAAGAAACGTATACTCGTCGTCGTATCTGAATTTCTGAAAGATATTCCTTCTTCCTTCGGTTCATCACATGGTCCAATAAAAACCACCTGCGGTTATGATTTATTTATGATTTTATTTTCATGTTCATTTACATTTTTAATGAGGCAATAATGATATCATTGCGAATCGCAATAATATTTTTAAAAATAATAAAACGATATCAGCTTTCGTTAAAGAAAAAATACATCTGTAAAATGTCTAATTCTAAGTTTATTTAAATATTTAAAAATGTGAGGCTTTTATTGAAAAAAAACTCAGATGACTTTTTCTCTGAACTTTATTTTTCAGATATCTTATACTGTGTGTTTCTTCTACTTTTAGAAGTACACTCAATTTTCATAAATTTGTTCAGCTTGTTGGATTTTTCCTTTTCTGGTCCCATTTCTGAAAATCCTTATTCGAATCCTCAGAATCCGTTGCAACTCCAACCACTGTATTCATTTTCCTCAAAGCTCTCAAGAAATCTCTGATAAAAGCATATCCTTGCCAAGTCGAAAAGAATGTACATTTAAAAAGCGCAGCACAACGTACGCACAAGTAGAATTCGATTTATATACATAATATTAAAGTAAAACTTTTTAAAACTTCTTAAACTGAACTTTATTATGTATATAATGCGAAATAATTTGAAAAATATTACTGATTTCATAAATAAGATACCATCCAAAAAAATGTGATGTTACCATATATATCTCGAAAAGTTGATTTGCCCAACTTCCAATGAGGGCCCAATTGTGCAGCCCAACCACACCCCATCAACTAATTTTGTATGCACCGAGAAAAAAAGGATTCCTCTTATTCTGATGCAACTTTTCATCTACAATATGGTACATAAAGTTTTCCTCCTCATTTTAGAATATTGTCCTCTTTCAAGAATAGGATTCCTCTCAAATGAAGAGGTTCCTCTTAAAAGAAAAGGAAAAATCCTATCAATTGAAAAGGTTCTTTTAATCTATTTTTCTATTTTTCTAGGTTATATTTTAGGATTTTTGAAATCAATAATGCATTTTGAATTAAAAATTTTAATTTATTGACCAAACGAGTTTTTAATGATTACAGTTTAAAACGTGGTTTTGGTGTGAAAAGAAGTCTTTTTGCGCGAGATATTCCTAGTAATCTGTATTCTTTAATTCGAATGAATAGTATGATTGTTAAAACCTATTGTTTTTAGTAAAGACATAATAAAGTAAATATCTCCGGAATTTGAATTTAATATGTAATTTATGATGACAAAGTAAGGTAACTCATTTTTAAAACCTAAAGCTATTAATATATATTTGACTCATATTTAGTTCCTTTCAATGAAACCCATTTCACTGAAATAGCACCTTTTTTATTTATTTAAAAGTACCAATGGTAAGATTTTACAAAATTTGGAATAGTGTTTCAAAGAACGAAAGGCTTGGCAGAAAATAATCTGTAACATTCTTGCATCATCTGATGTCTAATAGCTAAATTTAATAGCAAATTGGGCCCAGATTGGCGTCAAAATATCACACGGGATTTAAAATAATTTTCAGGAATATGCGATTTTACGAAATTTATTGGGATTTTCAGAAATTTTAAGAAGCAGGACTTAATTATTTCATGATTGTGTACCGATATGTGAGATGCGACAGTTCCGAATCGAATTTAGGAGGGGGCGTTTCAAACGAACGTTCACAGAATCAAATGGAAACGATTGAAGATATTTCTCGCTTTTTTCGTAAAACTGGGTCAGCACGTACATTTTTTCCTCGCCAATTTATTATTCTTAATTAAAATTCTGACACGTGAATTTAAATCGAAAATCGTTTTTCCAATAAGTCTTGCTTTTTCCAGTTGTGCTTTGACAATTTTTTGTATAACAAAATTTCAGAGAAGACGACAGCTATAACATCGAATGTGCGGAATTGTTTTATTTCAGGGATGCAACCTGAGAATTTTAGAGGCATTATTGGCTTGAAATATCTGGACATTAATTGTTATGGCTCCCTGCGCTTCATTCGTTACATACCAATTATTGTTCTTTTTTCAAAATTTATATTGACCCTCATTTATTATTTTTCGATCGTTTCAATTCTAGTTAAAATTAATTTTCTTTAGAACTAATTTATAAATTTTCCTCTTGAATTTCTTTTCTACAGTGAATTTTCTCGCTTTTCATTTTTCTATTTTATATTTTGTTGGATTATTTCAACAATTGTATATATGTATATAAAGCAAAAATATAATCTACATTTCTGAGTATTAAAACGATATGTTATAAGTCGTGTGTGTTCTGAGGTTCTAAGAAGTTTAGTATAAAGCTTCAAGAGCTATGCGTAATCTCTGTAATATAAACTGTAAACTGTGATTGAAATGTGTATGGTGTATGAATGCGATTTTGGTGACACGTTCGTTCTTTAGTCTAGAATCAGATCTTGATCAGTAAAGACCTGCCTTCCAAGTGCCTCTTAATAAATTGATTTTCTAAAATAGTATAAACGTTGTTGTTCATAACCTGTTTTCCAATATATTTTATCATCCCAATTTATTATCTCAAACTTTCATAAGCAAAATTAATTTACAAGTATTAAAATGTTGTTTTGAAAAAGATCTCGACTATTATTTTTGGGCTCTGTTTTATGAAACATAATTTTTTTTTCTCATCATATATTTTTTCAGACAAAAGCTGCCTCTATACTGAAATAAATAAGTTCGTATTGAAGTATAAAATAAACCATTTTCTATGAAATATGAACTCTTCGAATTACCTTAACCGTTTTTTATTTATTTTTTAACCGTATTCTCGGCAACAAAAAAGTACTTGACGTTGAATTATTTCTCGCTTTACCACAATATTTTCACAAACGTATCAAAGCAAACGAAACGTGGAAACGAGTGTTAAATGAAAAGCGGAAGCACGCGCAAAATTACTTCTGCTTTTTTTTCGAAACTTTGCAATGGAAACTTTGCCGCTGTCCACCGGCCCGGAGGCAATTAGTCGCAGGAAATTAAAGTCGCAAATTAATTTACCTTACGGATTGAAACCTCGTGCGCGAATTAAACAGAGAATATTTACCCAAGGAAATATTTTTATTCCAATGATGATTAAAGTGAATAAAATCCATTAATGCCCCATATGTTATTTTTAAAGAATATATAATAAATGTCAATTTTTGAAATTTCCCACCCCCTTGCTAAACAGTGGCGCTGGCGCCCCTTTCAAAACATAAAATACCAATATTGTTTAGATTTTCGAAATTTTTCAGTGAAAAAAGTGATTTTAAGCAATTTCAGAAGATTTCAAGGAATTTTGAAAAAAAATTAAAAGTTTCAAAGAGACTCAATAATTTTAGGAACTTTCAAGTGATTAAAGAAGTTTCAAGGATTTTTGGTGATTTCATTGGGGTTTAAAAGGTTTCAAAATCATTACATGATACATTCATAAAATTTAAAGACAAAAAAAATCCATAGAATTGCAAAGAATTTAATAAGCTTACAAAAGAATTCAAAGGGATTCACAATAATTTATAAAAACTACGAAAGAATTAAAAAAAAATCAAATTCAAAACAATTCAAAACTGAATTCAACTGAATAAAACATTTCAAGCATTTTTAGAAAATTTGGAGGTACTTTAAATTCAAAAGATTGGGAAAATTTTTTAAATTTCAAGGAATTCAGTGACTTAAAAAAATCATGAGAAGTCCTTGAAATCCCTCAAAATTCCACGACAAACTTTAAAATCTCTGAAAATAAATTTTAATTTATTTAATTAAAAAATTTCTATAAAAATTTCATTAAAAAAATTGTTTTGAAACAAATCTTTTTGGTATTATAAAAGTTTATGATCAGGTAAACTAACCTTAGTGTATTTACTTTACAAAATGTAAAAGTGGCACTATATACAGATAAAAAAAAATATGGGTAAGAGAGAGATGGGATAACTGATACATGACCTTAAAAAGGATTTCTACTTCTTTAATCTAAGATCGTGTTATAAAAACCCTTGGAAGTAAAAAAAAACTCACCAGGATGTCAATTTACGTTAGTCAGAATTAACGATCCATCCGATCACTGTTTACGACGTTGACTACGATGGATGTAGTTGGCGTGGCAATACTGGCAATGTGGAAAAACTCATTTGCTCCTCAACACTTTAGTGCCTTCAATAGCAGAGTTCGTAATTTTATTTTATAAAAAAGGAAAAACAACCTTTCTTAATCTTGAAAACCATCATGAAAAATTAAAGAAAAAACCTTTTTGAAAAGATAAATAAGATTATTAAAAATAAGAATTGCCATACATCTATTTCCAGATGAGGATAAAACAATCAAAATAGGTTTCAACAAACATATAATAACAAAGAATAATGACCATGCAATCGATCCCAGCGTCTATTCTGCAAACGTCACGTCAGTAATTCTGAAAAATAGAATATATCTACGTCTGAATTGACGACCTCTAGTAATTTATATTTGAACACTGGGGAAAAATATGATCGTGACGAACTGTAATCAAAATAAAAAATGAAATGTCATGCCCATCAATTTTGAATTCTTTATTGAGGAAAGAATTAAAACACAGAAGATGAATCGATCAAAAATGAGAATGTAAAAAAAGTGAGGTTTTACCAATATTGGTCTAAATATATTTGATGTCACTCTTTTTAGTTAATGTGAATCAATTTGAAAAATCTTTACAGTTAGCGGGTTTCGAAATAGCGAATTTTGAGCTGCTTCCTTCACTTGACCTCGAGGTGACCTCGAGGCAAAAAAGCGACGATCTATCCATAAAATAGATGGAACACAGCAAAGAAAGTTCCTTTTACCCTTGTATCGATATACGAAATGCGAAGTCGATACTTATTGAATTTAAGTCGATGAGAGCGCTATCATATTTCCGAGAGAGTACTTGCTTCTTTCTCGTAGATTTGCGCGAACTGCCTTCACTTTCGTCTTCTTTTTCCGGTTCTCCTTTTTATCTTGCGACCCTTTCAACAGCTACTCCGGATATGCTCTTTCTCTATATCAGCCACGTATTTTTGTTAGATCCTGCACGTGATAATTTGAATGCAAATATTCTCTGACGCTTTTTTATATTTTGTACCACTAGAATATGTACCACTAGAAATTCCACAATATTTAAAATCCCTTAAAAATCCTAGAAACCTTTTATAACTTCTCAAAACTTGACGAAAACCTTGAAAATTTCCTAAAATTCGTTCCTCTTTAAAAAAAGTAGCGTAACGGAATATTTCAAAAATCTTTTACGCATTGTTGTTTCAAGCCTGATTGTCTTCTGAATGACTGGAAGTTGTAAAAGAGAAACAAAAGCAATCGCGCATGTTGGATTATTTCTATTTAATTAAACTAGCAAATCAACACGCGCGCGATTATTTTTTTTCCTTCCTATAAATGTTAAGACATTTAAAAAGTTTTTAAAGAGCTTTAAGAGATTTTAATACTCTTTAAATTTATTGCAATTTTGAGGAATTTTAGGATGTTCCCGGGGCAAAATCCGAATACTATGCAATAGAGTTCTACGCGAGGTTGGAGGGAGTTTTTTAGTCCTCTTTTTTCCTAGAAAACGCTCGAAAATTGCAAATTCGGCAATAAGTTTGCTTTTGCGAGCACTTTAAAGATTTTTTCGAAACCTCGCAACGTTCTCGCTCAATATTCTAAAATCATCAGCCGATGAACTTTAAATTTCAAATGATTTTTCCGATTTTTTTTTTTTTTGTGAAAATTGTAAGGATTTTACGGAATTTGTTGAAATTCATAATAATTTTAAGGGACTTCAAGAGACTTCTCAAAAGATTTTTTTAGAATAATTGTTAAGGATTTCATGAAATTGTATAAGAATTCCAATAATTTTAACGGATTTTAAATGTGTTAAAAAATTTCAAGAGTTTTCTAGCAATTTTTAAAGATTTTCACGAATTTTAACATAGATTTCAAGAGATTTATAATTTCCAAAATTTTTGAGGAATTTTAAGGGACTTACAAGAAATAGGAATCCTAAACAAACAAACATGCGCGATTATTTTGTTTTCCTTCTTATTCGTTATTCAGAAGCCAATCAGGTTTGCAACAACAATGTGTATGCGAGATTTTCGAGACATTTCGTTACACCACTTTTTTATTAATATATAGGAAACTAAATAATTCTAAATAATATTTTTAAATTACTTGAAAATCCACTGGCTAATGGGTTCATCCGGAACGACTAATTTGGCGAACGTCGAGTTTATAGAAGTTTTATTATAGCAGTAAATAAGATGTCATTAAAACTACTACAATTAAATTATAGTAGAAAAATACTTGGAAACTTAAGTTTAATAAGATTTGCCTTATTCGTGTCATATAGTATTGCAGCTCATAAGGCAAGTTGTTATTGGAGAGTATATTTTTTCAAGCAAATGAAAACGGAATAAAGTTTTTCCATGCTTCTTTCTTCCTGTGTCGTTATTTCGAGAAATAAACTTTTAACGAGTCTCGAGGTAATAGAGACATGTTCCTTGCTCGGTACATCTATATTGGGACTGGTACAATGTTGTTAGAACTGCTTTTGGCACTCACAGCCTTTCAACTGACATTAACATTACCTAGAAACTAAGTGTATACATTTGTTAACAGTGTCTTGTTTAGTAACTAAGCTGAACATCAGAGTTCAGATTTCATAAATATTGGAATAATTAACAATAATGAATCGATTTTGAGAACTGAATTTTATACAATCTTATCGAGAGTAACTTGATCCAAAGGCTTATTTTATGAGTATAATTCTAAGAGTTTAGAAGTGCGTGTATGGTCTTCTTGAAACTGCTCATATAAACAAATGATTAAAAGAGTAGAGTGTGGAAGAAAACCATGTCACCAAATTTGAATTAGTCTTACAGGTTCTCTCTAGAATTACCATGAAACCGCCAATTATAATATATATATATATATATATATATAAACCACTAATTTTGGCTAGTTGTTATAGTAATTAGTAAAAAAATATAATTTTGGGGATTTTAGATTGCTCGGCATTGCCTTAGTATATAGTGAAATGTCTGACCATTAATGTCTTGTTCCACTGTCAGAAACTGACTTTTACTACTTAAGTTTTTCAAGACACAATAGTTCTTTTTTTTTGATCCGTACATATTGATAAACTTTGAAGGAATTGAAGCTCAGTATTGGAATTTCAAATACTTGACGTAATTCATTCTCTTTGAAGATATCTTGGTTCGTTTCATCGTTTCTCAAATACGGGGACTGCAGAGCGAGAGTCTGAGTAAACTTTGCTAATCTCTTGGTGGTTGCACGTCAAGCCCAACCATATAAGCTAGTAACACAACTAATTAGGAGAAGCCGCAATGTGTAGCCTGTGTCCTGAGACAGTAGTCTGTTCCATATGAATGACACCGCAGTGATTAGGGACAAAGACGGGTTTCCCGTCAAGCCAGCGGCGATTTGCTCAGCAAGAAACTTACTTCGGCTTACAATACACCGCATTATGCTTCCCAATTGTGTCATTCTTGAAGAATGACCGGTATATCTTGACGTAAGGATCAATTCACTAAATTATATATGTGTTATGGAACCACTATGAGCAGCATCCCGTGCAGAAATTTCCCCATTTATCACTATTTAAAATGGGCTTCTGACGAGGCCCTGGTCGGGATTTCTATTTTTAATAAAAATATTTTAATATACATAATTAGGCATTTATGGTGCAACGATATAGTAGAAATATCTCATTAATACCAATCTTACATTCATGGTATTCCCACCTTAAAACAATGTAGTAAAACTGAGATATTGTTGATATTGAAGAGTTTTCCATTTCAAAACCAAAAATCGGCTAAAAATAGGGAATTTCCAACATTTTCCACACTTAAGTTTTTATGAAAATACAAAAGGTGCCTATATTTATACATTGGAAAATTAACTAATATACTTTTGATATACATGAATATATTTCTTTGAACTATAAACAGCTTTTCACGAAAATTAATATTAAACCACATTGTCAGATTATATTTATAAGAAATAATTTTTTATAACTTTCGTTTTCAGAAAATTGCTAGTTTCTATAAATGCTGATAAGTATAAACTTTTAGACAAATGTAAAAGTGACAGTCTCAAAAACTGGTTTACATTCAAATACACCCGATTTGTAACTGTACGAGTGTACGTCATCCTTTTTTGCAAAAAATTATTCCCTTAATGCATCTATGTACAATGTACGTATCTGAAAAAGTAACGCAAAGTACTAGTTTAGGGCCACATCAGGAGTATGGAAAACTGGCTAAACCCTCGTCAGGCCAATGTATTGAATTCACATTCACATTCACATTCAGTTGATATGTGCCGAAACCTATCATCTTGGCACCGA
>JAUEJJ010000046.1:3203025-3222953 GCA_032164275.1 Synergus coniferae
TTTTTGTGTTGACTTTATTTTAAATTAGAAACAGTTTTGAAATATTGATTTATTTGAATTTAAAATAATTCTGTATGCAAGAAACTTGTAATGTCTATTATTATTTTTGGGTGGCACAATATTTTGGTAAATACCTTTTTCATCTATTTAGGAAATTTTGTTCGAATATTTTTATTTGAAACTTTCATTTTTTAAATTTAATTGAAATTCACGTTTTTTGATTTCTTCTTGAATCCTTAAATTCTCTGAAATTTCTTAAAAATCGTTTAGGAAAATTTTAAATTTCAATTTGAACTTTTTCATTAAATTCTATTTAATTGGGATTAGAACTCCAACTTTATTTTTTCTTTTAACCAAATTTTCTAATATTTCCATTTGGTTGGTTTAAGATGTCAGTTATTTCTCACTTATTTTTATTAAAATATGCACTCTTTTTTATTGAAAATAGGAACTGTGATGACTGTCATTATTATTTCGATTTTATAATTTTTAAGCTTTTAAGTCAGGAAAACTCAGAATTTCAAATCTGTTTCTCGCTGGAAACTCGGAAATTACATTTTTTCATTTATTCTCTTGGATTGAAACCACTAATGGCACCTCTCGATTCAATGAAATTCATTTATGAGATAATGACCCTAAAATTTGTGCGATATTCAAGAATTAATGCATTTTAGCCAGCAGAATGTTCGTAGTTATGCTACGTCCGGTTTTCAACGAAATTACACGGTTATCGGATCGAGCTGTTAATCCCATCAGCTCCGACCTCTCTCTCTCTCTCTCTCTCTGATCCTCAAATATTTTTCTTTCGTTTTAAAATGACATTTTAATGAGTTTCCTGTTGATTAAGCACTTTTAATAAAAACTGTTTCCGCGAAAATCTCTTGTTTTAATTTTAATACATATTTAAATGAGTTCTCTGCGGTTCGCTTTTAATGTACGTAAAATAAACTAGCTGCAGTGAATTCGATCTCGGGTGTTCCATTTAACTATAGGTATTTATATTTTTTGTGTTCATTTTTTGAGCACCTTGCTTCCTCATTATGATGAGGTTGGAAATTCATTTGCTTCCCCATAGAGGAAGCATCAGGCATTGTTTTCTTGAAGCAAAACATCTTGCGTCAACTTATAATTATACCAGAGAGTATTACCTTAGTTGGCAAATGTCTAATACATACCAAAATTCTAATCAATTAATATAACTTCCTTAATATTCAATTAAATGGATTAATCTTACAGGTCAATCGATTCGTCTCGACAAAAGGAATCTTTTTGAATTTTGACAATTTGAAAAGTTATAATTGAAAAATCCATTTTTCAAATTTATAAATAACCATATCTTTCTTACTTTTTAATGGAATTGTATGAAATTTATAGGACAATCGATTCGTCCGGACACAAGGAATATTTCTTCTCTTTACATCAGCTTTAAATTTGAATTATTTGAGAACTTATAGTCGAAAAATCAATTTTACAAAAATTATAAATGTACATAAAAATCTTAATATTCAATATTTTGAAAAATCATTGGGCATGTTTTGAGATATTGGAGGTGCAAATATATCCTACAAATTTCATCAATTTATCTACAATTATTGGTTTCAAGTTATACTGGCGACAAAAAAGGGGGGACATCAATCCACACACACACACACACATCTGGACAATTGATTACAACGTTGCATTAGACATTTATCAATTGAGGAAAGTGTAATTAAATCGTTTTAAAAATAGTGGAAAATGTAACGACTACAAAGCTTCCTCTATGAGGGAGCAAAGTAATGAAAATAGACTTATAAGTGTTCATTAATTTTTATTTTCTTAATAAAGTTTATAAATTTGGAAAATTATTGATTAAGAATTATGTTTCAGGGCATGAAAGCATCGACTGCTGAATATTGGCTGCTGAAGGAAGTTTCAAATTTGGATACGTTTGGTCAAGAAATGTTTCAAAGTAAATTCGGATACAATGGAATTTCAATGATCGGCGTTGGACCTCACGGAATTACAGTTTATCGCAGTCAAGAAGAAGAGACTCAAAAGTGAGACCTTAAAATCTATAGAGCCACTATAAATGTAGATAAAATAATATAGGTCGATATAAATATGATTTTTTTTCAAACTGTATTCATATAATCAGTTTAGAAGAACCGCACGAGTGGCAGCACTTTTCAGAGCAAACTTCTACGCCATCTGTTCTGGGATTATCACATTTATTTGAAATAAATTTTAGTAATTTTACAGAATACTTTACTTAAAATGATTCGTCAATAATTTCAAATTTAATAAATATTAATTAAAAATTTTTTTTTAATTTTCAGCATACCCTACACGGCAATTCAAAGCGCAACTTCTCAGAGAAGAATGTTTCATCTAGTCTATCTTTCTCTCGACGGTGAAGAAACTTCATTGGATTTTAAGCTTGATTCGAGTCAATCCGCCAGTGGATTATATAGAGCAATTACAGAAAAACATGCATTTTACAGTTGTGAGACCGTCAGAAGCGCCGTCACTGCACAATTTATTAGAGATTTGAAGGTAATAAAACTAAAAAATTGATTAGTAATTAGATGATCTAAAAAAATAATATCAGTCATTCACATTTTTTAAGATAAAATTTATATAATATTTTGGACGTTAAGGAAATTTTTGAACTTTAATTTCAATTCTTAATTTTAATTTTATTAATTTGGATTCAAGGTAAAATTTTGATTTTCTTCTAGCCAAATTTCCTAATATTTCTCTTTTGTTGTTATGCTGTTGTTTATTTTATTTAAAAATAAAAAAATCATAATTTTCCAGGGTACCATAATTTCAATATTCAACGAGGATTCAACTCTAGGAAAGAAATATGTGTTCGACATTCGCAGAACTTGCAGGGAAGTTTATGACAATGCACGTCGTGCGCTTTACTGCGAATCTGCAAATATAGCTTTACCAGAGGAAAATGAAATTTTGGAGAAAAGTGATTGCAAGGACTGCGAAAATCCAAAGTGCAAGGTACAGATTTCCGATCATTTCAAATTATATTGGAATCATTCAAATTTAAATCCAGCACGATTGTATATAAGAATTTATATCTCTCGTAAAAATTTAAATTTTTATTCCATCCGAGTATGTATAAGGATTCCAGAATAAGTGAATAAGTGAACATGTAAACATGTTTTTCCCGAAAATTTCTACAAAATTCTGTAATAATTTCCCATTTAATGCTGTTCAAATTTATCAAATTTAAAAATATCTTTCTTAACTTTGAAAACACCAAAAAAATCGAAGTTTACGCCACTTATTTTCAATAGAATAATATAGTTATTACATAAATTTCAAATGACACTTTTTCCGACTAATCACTATTTTTCAGGAATCACGAGAGTGCCTGGTGAGGCTTTTAGACGCGATGCTTTGTCGCATTTGCATGGACCGCAGTTTAGATACTGCATTATTTCCTTGTGGACATGCGGTGGCTTGTTTGGATTGCGCGAGGCGCTGCGAACGTTGCCCTCTCTGTCGAGCAGACATCGACCACTGTCGGACAATATATCTTCCCTTGGAGTTGAAAAACGTCGACAAATACAGTTCAAAATTTTTATCAGAGAGCAGCGAGCCAACGTTTGTTCCAAAACCCTTGACTGAGGTCATCGACGAGAGGATCCTCACAAACGAGAACAACGTCAACAACACAATCATGTGAGACCGCCAGGTGAGGCGAAAATTCAGCGCCGTCGAGAGAATTGTCAGAATTTTTACTTGCCGAATCGAAAAGGCGTATTAGGAAGAACTACAATTCGGTAATTATTTTTCATTTTTCGATTTTACTTTTTTACTTAACGCATTGAAAGTGGCGACTTTCCAATGTAATGTAAATAAGAATCTTTTAATTGTTGATAATCAAAATTGTTTTGCTTTTCTTCTAGTGATACGAATGAAAAGATTAAACCTTCCTGAATTTGTTTTGAAATTAAAATTAAATTTAAAATTAATCTAGCTCATGTTATTTTAGTGTACGCAAAAAGTGAGAATAGTTTTGGACTGAAAGAGCGTAAATAATCATGAGAGCGAGATAAATTCAAATAATGGTGTCTCTTTTGCGAAGGGACTGACAAAAGTGCTATTAGCAGCGGAAAATGTTCGGAGAACAATGCTGCCACGATCTTTGATTAGAAATTCGCGAATATCTGTAACGAAAGCCAGAGAATAAGAGAGAAATTGAAAATTGTTTGTATGAGACTTTTATTCAGAGTGATAAATGGACCAAGGTGTTTTTATGACTCGATTAATCAGAGATTTTCTTTCGCAGATGGTTATGTTGCTCTTAAGAATCTTGTGATTTTTTCTTTTTTCTTTTAACTTTATCTAAGTTCAGAGGTCGGCACTTTTATCAGAGGAAGTGACCCTTTTTGTATATTTAGTTTATTATTACTCAAGTTACATACCCAGTGTCTACTCATGAGAAATATTTTACTGAAGAATCAAGAATAAATAATCAAACTCATATTATAAAACATAAAAATATGTATCAAACCATTATAATTATTTATTGCTTGCAATGTTAAAAAAAAAAGGTTAATCTACTCGGTTTATTTTGACGAATGATCTAGCATGAATAACCAATAATATTACCATAATATGTGTTTATATGTACAAAGAAACTAAGATAACCCCAAAAAGGGTCAAGCGAAAAGTCATATTTAGATGACTCGGGGCATTTACCGAGGTTTGAGGAATACAAAAAAAAATTCATCGCTTCAAAAATCCATGAACGAGTCTGAATTGTCTTACAAATTTAATTTTACATTTTAATTGAAGGTGCTAAGCGGGTCGAGTGAGTGAAGAATGAAAATTAAAAAAAAAATTAAAAATGTAAGTGAGAAATGTGGCAATCAATATAGTCATTCATCAATGCAATGTACACATAGTTCTTAATTACTTCTAAGGAACTGGTAATATAAGTAGTCCTAAACTTGTATTTACATGCAATTGCATTTTACAGTACTTTTAAGAACTCGAATAAATAAAAAGAAGAAATTTAAATTAAACAACAAAAATTAAGTCAAGATTAATAAAATTCAAATATATTTGGGTGTAAATACAACGATAGAAACGTAACTTGCAAAGCTGTGTTAGCTACTATCGTAGAAAAATTTTGCGACTGCTTAGTGTCAAGTTTTGCTTAACGTTTTTGAACTCTTCACGTGTGAGTTTGAGGGACGAGTGACTGTTTATCAAGGAGAGTGGACTGAAATTTATAAATCCCCGAAAAATATCTTTCTACTACTACTGCGTGTCTATTTGATAATGTTAAGAGTTACAATGATAATAACAATTACAATAATACGCTATGAAGTAACGAGATTTCTTGTGATTACGTCATTGTACGATATATAAAACTTAAACATCTTAGTTCTTAGATCCGCAAAAGGGAATCGATATCTGATCTCCGAAAATTGTTATTTGCAAAGAGTATTTTTCAAGTATTTCCTATGATTTTTTAGTATTAAATCAGAGGTCCACTACTGACAGTGGCACACATGTGTGAACAGTGAAATATTTGGAAAGCATAATACATAGAATTACGTACCACAATGTGTCCCTACTTAATGATTAAATATCATGAAATTTAGATAGATTTGTTATTCCAACTTATTCTTCATCCTTTTATTCTAATTTCGGAATTAAAATAGATCTCGATTGTATTTTTAAACTTCCGAAGCAAAAAAAAATTCTAGACAGTGAAAAAAATAACGAAAAATCCTTCAGACTATTTACTTAAAGTTTGTTTAAACATGGAAGGCTTGTCAATTAGCAAACATTGTAGAGACGGTTCGTATATTGTGCAAGAAGAGAAAAATCGTCGGAAACCAGCTTTTGTTAGATAAGAACATCCATGCACATTGCCCATTGAATATTTGCTTTACTTTTTATCGCTATTGTAAATAAATTTTAGTGTGTTTTTGTATCTTTATAAAGTCATTTGGCATATATTATTTGCTGCACAATTTCATTATTAACGTAAAAATTACAATTCGTTCAAGTAAAATGATTCAACAGATTCCGAAATACATATAATATTAAGCTTAAGAAATGGAATACCAAAGGTATGTATAATATATTCTTTTTCCTTAATATTGAATTGATATAAATATATATTATATATATATATTTTTTTTTGTATATATTTCCTTAAATATTAAAAAATATATTTAATTCTAATTAATTTTCAAATTGGTATGTAGAAGAATATCGCCTCTATAACTTAAATGGATGTCGTCACTATAACTTAAAGACAGTTGTAGATATGTTGTAAATTTATATGGTTCACTTGCACAACTAATATCTTAAAACTAATAATTCGTAAATAAATTCTCTCGAAATTTTTCCAAATTACAAATAAGCATAACTTCTTTAATATTCAACTAAATTTGGCATTAATCTTACAGGTCAATCGGTTCATCTCAAAGCAAAAATTAATTTTTTGAAAATTACAATTATTCATAACTTTCTTATTTTTCAATGAAATGTATTAAATTTATAGGGCAATCGATTCGTCTGGAGACAAGGAATTTTTTTTCCCTTTACGTAATCTTTGAATTTTTATTACTTGAGAACATATAGTCGAAAAATCAATTTTACAAAAACTTAAAATGTACATAAAAATTTTTGAAATTCGATATTTTGAAAAATCCTTTGGCACGTTTTGAGATATTGGTGGTCCAAATATACCCCACAAATTTCATCAATTGGAATATGTAACGACCACAAAGTTTCCTCTACGAGGAAGCAAAATTAAAATAGCAAATTATCATTCATGCCGTTTAGTTCTACAAACAAAATCGAGAAAATTTGAATCGTTTGAATTTCGATAAAGAAACGATATTTCGAAACCTCCATTAATAGATTTGTACACAAAATTAGCTACTTTCATTCGCCAATACCGAGGAAGCTATCGACCGCAATGCTTTATTGATAATTTAAATTATTTCCGTGGCTCCCGTGGCTCCTCTGCTAACAAAATTTATGATTATAACTAACCAATTAAATATTTTTAAAATTAATTTAATTTTAGTTAATAATATTTGTGAAATGATTCCTAATTTTCAGTGTTTATAAAATAAAACAAAAATTTCAGCAATTAATTTTGAATTTTTTTTATTTCCTAGTTTTACTAAAAAGTATTATAATTAATTCTTCTTTCGCTCTATAGCTCTATAGCGCCTTTAAAGACGGTAAACTTTAAAAATAGAAACGATTGAAAGTGAAGATTATTACCAGATTTCTTTTCAATCTTGTTATTCAAATATCAAATATTTATCTTCTTTTTACAAATTCATTTTTGATTCCATGTCCCGACCAAAATATCTTCGTCCCGACTCAAAAGTTTAAATTTGAATTTCCCGCTGGCGTATATTTGAGCACCAACCAATGAGCAACTTCCTTTGAGAAACGATTTCCTGTGTTTCAAAAATGCCATTGGTTTAAATTGCTACACCGGTTTCTGACAAAATGGTTCATGCTAGTTCATGCTGGTTCATGTATCATTAACGCGTAACTCGAGGTTTTTATACGAATCATACGTAGAAAACCTCCCACTCTCCATGAATTTGGTATTTTCGACGTCTAATATCAGAGCAAAGTTTGCTAATACGTATTAAGTTACATGTAGAAAACAACGTAAATTACGTGACATATATACATTCTCATCCCTGCAACGATGTCGCTTATTGGCTGACCAACAAAGAAGAAGAAGAAGATGGCAAGATGGCGGTTGACGGTCGAGTATTCGAGTAAGTCCAAGTAGCCGTGGCAAAAGTAGCCGCCGTGGCCGCTTTTTCCTCGTTTCAAAAAGTTGGACTGTTTGGCGGACTGAATCGTCAAAACGGTATAACAATCAAACGAAATACAATTCATTGGAACTGTGAAAAAGTGAGTGTCCACCCCAAAATGTTAAGTGTGACGAGTTAGGTGTCGTCGGTGCGTATCTCACGTTTATCCCTTACAATTTACGCCTAGATACTTAACCCCGACCTCATCACTCGCCACTTTAACCTTAAGAAAATCGACCAAGAGCCTAAAAAAAAAATGAGTATCGTTGCGCCAATGCTCGTGAAAATGTCCCACCATTGTGACCCAAGTTCGACTCTTCGAACATCTTCGAACGAGTAACGCTGGTTCCATCGAAAAGGAATTTCGTAAAAGTCCAGAAAAATTATGCGACCAGGTATAAAACTTGTCTTCCTGAATTCAAGCATAAGCCTGGCTAATTTTTCCAAAGGATTTTCCATGAGAGATTAAGAAAGTAATGGGAAGTGGAATTTTCACGAGCTCCTGCGGAAGTTCTCCGGATTTTAACTAGATCCATATTTTTTAGATTTATGGACTTCTTTTGCAGTAAAGTTACGAGGGGAATTTAAGTTGCACGTGGATGTCAGTGCACATTCTTCAGATTTTTGGTGCAATTGGTGGTGATCAAAGTTTTTCTGATAGGGGCCTTGTCGATCTTTAATTTTAAGGTTATATCTCGTTTAGCTTGCTCCAAAAGTTGAAAGTGTTCGAAAGTGTTTCTGTCGTTTTTTTTAAAGTGCTAACCCTCGGAATCTTAATTTATGTCATTTATATATCCTCCTAGAAAGAAACAGCTCAAGATTGATTTTATAGTATTTTACTGACGTGAGTTATCCTTTACACGATATTGATTTATACTTAAGATTGAATTGTTTATTCTTATCGTAGGTAAATACATTTTCAAATACATTTTTCCTTAACAAGTGTTTAAATCCAACAAAATTCAAAAGAATGATTAAATACCTATTTTTATTTCGAAATTTTCTTTGAGACGAAAGTCAAAAAAAAGTTAAAGTCGAATTATCTTTAAAGAACTATTCATTTAAATAATAGGAAGCTAATTAAGAAATGTTGATAAGGATAGTTATTTCACTAAATTGAAATTGTGAAAAATTGCTCAGATAAGAATAGAATTGGTAGAATTGTTAAATGTAAAATTGTAGACCTATGCTTTTACACCTGAAATGCTTTTATCTACATGTTTATCCACACTTATCCTGTTTGTTCAGTTTTGCTTAAAGAACACTGTATATTGAAAAAGCACAGATGTTTATTAATCGAAACTTAACACATTAACAAAATGTAGTGAAATTACGTATTTTCTTTAGTATTTTTAACTATTCTTTTCTAGTTTTCTTTTTCCAATTTTTCTCTGCTCACCTTCAGGAGAAGGAAATGCGAGTATTGATTATCGATTTAAAAATGTTTACGTTTCCTTAAGTCTTTAAACTTTTTATTTGTTGATAAAAAAAAGAAACCGGTTTGAAGATTCAATTTTATTCAAACAAAAATATTTTCAATTCTGAATTCAGTGGAACCTTTTTGAACCGAGACTACTAAAAAGTATTGAACAAGTCGGATTAGTTTTTGGAGGAAGAAACCTTTCAATCACTCTTAAATTCTTCAGATTGTTTCGATCGTTTTCTTAATCTCTATGATCTGTTGCAGTCCCTTTAGCCTTTTAATAAGACTTGTTAAGTTTATTTTATTCTTTAGATGGTGTGACAATGAAGTTTTTAATGTAACAAAAAAATGTTGTTGATGGATTAATATATAAAATGTTTTTTTTTTGTTCACCATCCACGAAAGTAGGTCACAGCTGCACCCAAATAAACTTATTTCCATACAATAGAGCTGCTTAGATATTTTGAAACTGAGTTTTGTATTCTGTTCCTTCTGAAATTATTAATTATCTACTGCTTGAATATTAAGAAAAACCACTTATTTTACGCACAAAAAAAACTAGTTACGAAACTTGGTTTCATTAAATACTTGAAATAAATATTTTTAATCAAATTCATAAATAAAAAACTGCATTTCTGCATTTTAATGTGTTTCTGCATTGTAATATGTTGCCTCTTTCATTCCCACGCATTCCCTAGCGAAATCTTAAAGAAATAAAAATCCTGGTAATGTTAAAACTTTGATTGAAAGTTTGTGTTTTGATGTGCTGAAGGCAATATTTGTTTAAATTTTTATTATCCTTAAATAAAGAAATACAATTTACTACCACAGATACTCAGTTTATAATTAGATCAGCTTAATACTATTCTTTTTTAAGCATCCAATAAAGAATTATGTTTAATGTCTTTTTATAATTCATTCGTTTGATCATATGCTGTATAGACAGTGTTTACTCACCAACTTTGTAGATTCAATTGGGTGAAGTCTTTTATCAGTTTGCTCTTTTCACACGTAGTGCAAACTATCTGCAAAAAATATATTTACTTTCTGGTAAATGAGAATAACTGGAGAGCATTTTGAGTCATTTCATAAATCATTCTGTCTAACATGAAATGTAAGCTCATAGCTAACTTTTAATTAAAATATTAAAGCTTTTTAATATAATACATATAAAGTTACTGTCTATTAATCGAATATAGCGAGATGTGGTTAACACGAAATTAATTCTTTATTATGTAAATGTTATAGGTCATAGGCAAAATGATTCTATTAACTCAATTTTCATCATCAGCTTTCGTAAAAATGTTTATTAGCAATTGCGTGAAAACTGTACCAGCCAGAACGCAAATTGAATAAGCAAGAATTATTTGGTTATCATAGAATCCGCTTGAAAATACTCGTACTACTAAAAATATTCTTTTCTTTTTAATTAATAGTTGACTATTTGTTCCAGATATGTGCAAGAATTAGAAACGTTACTTCCATTGCTTACTGATCGTGCATCGTATGCAGAACGCAGAGAAGTAAGCAAACATTAAAGATACTCGATGGTTTCCTGACATGATGGAAAGCAAATTGTATTTACAAAATGAGCCGGGACTCGAAGGGCAATCACTCTCGAATATTCGGTCGAATCTTATGACGACAGACGACGGTGGAGGGCCACGAATATGTTTTGTGTGTGGCACTTTGTGTCACAATGAGCAGTACTGGCTGCGAGTCAAGCAGACTCCAGGCGCCGCTCCGAATGAACCTTTCTTTCCATTCCTGGAGTCGCACGAGCCGCCCTCTGGGTATCGTGGCGAGGGATCAAGAGCTGGGGCTGTTAAGGCTTGTAGTCTCTGCTACACGATACTTCTTCAACAATGGGACAGCTACGAACGAGACGCCAGACCTCACAACCAGCGAATTTACTGGTTGAAGAGGTGCGATGGTGGTCCATTCACAGGAGCGGAAATGACCGTCCAGGGTGAATATGCAGCTCAGCTTCTGGGCCTTACGAACGATCATCCACCACAGATTAAACAGGAAAACAGACCTGTTGGTGTTTCACCTAGACTTCCACCGAATTCACCTTCGCCGAGGGTTGAACAGAGTAGACCTCCTTCAAACTCGATTGAACTTCAGAGACCTCATCTTAATACCGCGGAGGTTTCGAGGCACATTGAACAGGCCAGATTAACCATGGAGTCACCCCATCAGAAGTTGCAATCACCGCATCAAAGACTGCAAAGTCCACGACAACATGTCGAGGAACAGAGAATTTCTAACGAAGCTGCACTGGACCTTCGACACGCTCCGAGAAGTTCGCCTGTGTCGGCACCCACCTTACCTCCTCAGCCACAAGGTAAACTCTTATGTTTCGCAATCTTGGATAATTGGCGGTAATTAGAAACGGATGAGAGAGATATTATATTAAGGAGGAACAAGCATTAGTCAATTTTCAAATATTTAGCTTGATTAGATTGTTATGTTTAGCATCATAAATTACTCTATAATCGCTGATTCATCTTCTAAATCCGCGAGTAAATATAAACAAATCTTCCAAGACGCTTACAAATGATAAAGAATTTATTAATACACGGAAAACCAGTTCTTTACTCCATATCTTAAGACAATACTTTCCTACTTTTTTTTAGAGGTGTGTAAAATTTTTCTCAGCTTGGACTTGCTTGAGGTAAGATGAATTTTGTTAAGTTCAAGATAAGTTAAGCTTTTGAAGACTTAGCTTAACTTAACTTAAATGAATTCTGTGCACCCCTACTTTTTTTGGCATTTTTTTACATAAACATAATTATAAATTAAAATTAATTGCTTGATCAGTACTAATAGAAAATTTTAGGGTTTAAATTTAAAAGTCAGATAATTTGCAATTAGTTTTTATGTAAAAGTTTTTCTATTTTCAATTTAAACATATTTAAATATTTATTTCTGTTAACTTCACTGGAAGTTAGAAGTATAAAAGTGTTTGTTACATCTTAATTCAAAATTCTTTGAATTTAGACTATAAATTCATGCAAATATAGTAAATTTGACGTTGAATAACGATGCCTCTAAATTCGGTAAACATAAATTCAATGAGCTAAATATAAATTGAATATATAAAAACTTCACGTCTGGCACTAGTAATGAAAACAACTTGGTACTTAGCGTCTGGCGTGAAGATCTAAGAACTTTAATTACCCACCAAGGAATTTCACGAAAGTCTTTCGTCTTCCGTAATCGCTCACAGATAGACTAGCTTGAGACTATTTACTTTTTCTCGCTGAATTTATGACTGGAATTGCATTGGCAGGAATTATTCGAGCATTAAATTACAACAGCATGCCAATGTGCAGTTACCCAACAATGATCTCGACTCTGCATACTTGGCTTTCAAAGATCGGATTACATAATTGTAAATCATCAAAGCAACTGGTAATGAGTATTTCGTTAAATACTTGTTTTGAAATAAAAATACATTCGCACTGGCTAGATTCAGTCTCGCACGTCGATGTCGGAAGAGAAAATCGTCGCGAGTCTCACATCCGGGCATTTTATCTCACAGTGATATTGAATCAAAGTCGAAAAAATGCATACAGCCAATGCTTGAAACAGTCGATAAACTTTTTCCGAAGCTACATTCTTCGTGTCATCGACTACTATGTTTTATCCAGTTTTATCAAATGACCTCTGCCATTAATAAAAAAGAAAATGATGCCTTGTGACGAAGAAAGCTTAGCGCTAACGTAGAAGCAGAATCTACCTAATTATTAAGTTGACCTGCTGAGTTTAATTGGATCGTTATCTGAGGTCAACCAAGCGACTTGAGACATTATTTCAAGATCGTCAAGGAACTTCTTTGTATCTAAATATGACCTGCTTTAATGTTTATTTCAACTATCATTCCAGTTCAGTGTCTCTTTTTATCAGTGGAGTTCTGAATTATAGTTTACTAGCTTGTACAACTTTCTCTTATTTAAATTTCGCAGATGTGAAATTTGAGATTTGGAATGCTGGTTAGGATCCGTTTTCCGAAGTGGGTAAAGTTGCAACGCTTACAAGTCACTTTGTATAACGAGTGTCTTATCTGTAGTTGAAAAGAGATCGTCGTTAAAATGAGGCAGATAATAAATTTACAGCATGTTAAAGCAATAATTGCGTGATAATTCAGACAAAGTTAGTGTGGCATTTAGGAAGATAAGGTGTTAATTTACATCCTAGTTACTAACTTCCACAATGTTTAACAAGAAAAACTAATTCGAGTGTAGTTGCAATTTAATTTTTATTGCGAAATATTACTTATAAATAAGCTAGTTTTCCATGCACACATCAGCATACCTTAGGATATCAACAATTTAGAAGGCATCAATCCAACAGTTCGACTGTGATCTAAAGTTTTATCAGATCGAAGTAAAAGCTGCTTTTTAGCAGTTAGTTATCGTGACTCCCTGCAATATTCATCATGCATAAACGAATCTGGTACTTATTTACATTGGCCTTAGTGTTTCTCCATTCGCCAATGTAAACGTTTGTGAGTAAAGGTTAATAGTTTCACAGATAAGACCGCGAAAATCGCAGAACGCATAATTCATTCAGTGAGAATGCTTGTCTTAAAACTTCACTTGTTCGCGCAAAAGTTACATGTCCTGTGAAGGCATTCCTCGTCATCAAATTTGTTAAAACAGGAGTCTAGATTTTTTTCTTATGTCCATTGAGTGTTCTTGAAGGGTTAATGATAAAAGGGGAATATAATCGAGGCCCCAAGAACCGTGACAAATAGATCAGAGAAGCGGGAAAATGAAATCACGTGTAGGGTATTTAGGAAATGCTCTTTAACAGAATACGAGTTATGGGTTGAAATGATAATAACTATAATGATATCAAGTCATTATAATCTAATCATATGTCTGTTAGTGAGAAAGAGATGGTTTAGTTCTAATCTATATTTGACGGGAAACTAATTAGGTTTTTGCTTTAAGTCTATTGAATCTTTTTTTAGTCTAAGTGGAATTGAATTTTAATAAAAGATTATATTTTTCAGTCATTTACAGTGGTGGTTCCTCGTCTAGTGCGGGTACAGACATTCTGGATTTATCAATGCCTGACAAAAATTCAGTGACTGAAGTCTGCTATGTGTGTGGAGATGAATTCAAAAGAGGTTCACTTAGTCACATAGCAGCAAAACCATTGCCAACTTCACCACATCCTTCACCCAGTCCACCGCCGTTTTTTCCCTCGCTAATGTTGCATCCCAGACCTAGCCGGAGTCGACCAATGGACAGTGCAGGTCGTGTCCAGGTGAGAATTTGAAATGATTTTTTAGTTAAATCTTGATATTTTTTGAAATATTTAAAAACGTTTGACAACTTTAAATGTATTTCGTTTGTACTTTTATTAAAAGATTTGCAATTTAAAACCAGGAAAAACGGGAAATTTGGTGGGGCGAAAATTAGTAGACACCCTCTCATGAAACTATCTAAATACCATTATGTCAAAAATTAGATAATTCTGATATCAATCCTTCTCTCTTTTTCAGGCCTGTTCAGCGTGCCAAAATCATCTTATACAGCAGTGGAAGAATTACACACGACAGGGTGTTCCTCACAGTGAACGGGGCTATACTCTTCGAAAGCGACAAGCGCCTGTGATGGATACGACGACCTTCATCTGTTACACCTGCGCCTTGGAATATCCTTCTTCCAGTATTAGATTACTCTATTGTTGTTCGAATCCAGAGAAAGAGGCATTTTTCCCCTTTATTTGTTCCCTGAGGGCTCCACCCGGAGCAAGTCCGATCAGTCCTCAAGGAATGGTACAAGTTTGTTCCAGCTGTTACAAATCCATTCCTCTAAAGCACGAAGCGCAACCTGTCGTCCAGGCGACTGAGTTTCTTCGACAAGGTAACGTTCAGCATCATAAAAAATTATATATATTTTTAAAGCAGGATAGTTGAAAATGAGTATTACAAAATGAGTATTATAAAATGAGACCATTTTTTTCTTAATTCGCGGTGACTTTATCAAGAATTGATATTTTCAATTCACTGGTTTGGATTTTTTGTTCACAAAAACTGATTTTATTTTAGGTCCCTCGCCTCGACCTGCAGTCACCAAGTCTCCAGCCAATTCCGCAACTGGTAGTGATATTAGATTCAAGCCCTATGATTTAAACAAATCATCAACGTCGAGTAAACAACGCACCGCAAGTGTCAAAGGTGCGAGTTCCAGTCAACGAAATTCTCCTAATAACGGTCCTGCCGAAAATGGCACTCTCGGTCAAAACTATAGGTGTTACATTTGTGAGAGACTTTATCCTCGCAATCATATGGAATGGTGAGCTTTCAATCGTATTTCAATACTTTAAATTTAAATATTAGAAACAGTAAAGTTGCTTAATCTCTTTATTTTTTATTTATTATACATTTTAGAAAAATTACGATTATCAAATCTTTTATATTCGTTTTAATAAATGGAATTAAAATAAACATGATTATTTTTGTTCTTTAGGTTATCGACGAGTCCAGAAGGAATGAATTCACATGCAATGCACTTTCCGTGTCTGAGAGGCATGGCGCGAACTTCGGAAAACGCCTGCATGGACAGTCACGGACGAGTGTTAGCTTGCAGTCACTGTGTTAATCATCTTGCACAGCAGTGGGAAAATATGGATTCTGAGAGAGTACCTTTGGAACGTCGAAGGTTAGTTTCAATACCAATATCGTAGGAATTTTTCCTACATAGATCTAAGACCGGATTTAGGAATTATGAAACGATTAATGATGTAATCGTTGAAAGCCATTGAGTCGAAAAAACAATTCGCACGAATCGAACAAAGATGCCTTTATTTCTCACAATTACGCAGTAATTGCAGGATATGCCAATCTCTAATCCTATTTACATATGTAAATGTAGTCAAAAATAAGGATCTCAGATTAAGGGGTGACTAAAGGTCAATAATTATTTATATTTTAGGTACGATATTCCTAGTCCTCATCCAAACGGTGACGTCGGTCGTTCGATCGCCACACCACCAAGTTCAGGTTCCGAAAGAACTTTCGGCAGCAATCCAGGAACGTCGAGCAGTTCAATTTATTGTTTTCTTTGTGGTTTGCACAGCGATCTTACTCTTGCAAGAGTATTGTACGGACGACCACAAGGTCGCAATGCTCCATTTTTTCCGGAGCTTTTGCGTCACCAGTCGCCACCAAATGCTGAACAACTTAGAGAAGACGGTTCGGCACTTGTATGTACCTTTTGCTATCACTCTCTTCTGGCGCAGTGGCGTCGATTGGAATCTCTGACTGGTGGACAGCAGGTCAATCCTGCGGAGAGGCAATACAACACACATGATTATTGCTGTTACGTATGCGGTATAACCACTTACAGAAAACGAGTTAGAGCTCTTCCGGTGAAGGATTTTCCTTTTCTGAGGTACCATCGAGTACCAGAAAAGAGTTTGCTCCTTGAAAATGGTGACTTTTCTGTGGTTTGTCTGGACTGTTATGAGACACTGAGAACACAGAGTCTCGAGTATGAGAGATGGGGTCTGCCAGTCGAGAAAAGAGAATATAATTGGATTGTTCAACCTCCACCGCCGGAAGATAGTCCTGAAGCTGCTATCGCCAGATTGCCCTCGGGAGAGCGTTCGGACAAAGTGGTGAGTAGATTTTATTTATTTTATTTCATTATATTATTAGCCGAAATTTCTTTGTGATCCCTCCCAATCTTTTTATACTCACTGACATAGTTAGAACTCTACAGGTTCAAAGATTTTAAAGAATTTTAAGAGATTTCAGCTAATTTTAACGGATTTCAAAGGTTTTCGTGGAATGTTAAGGGAATTTAAGAAATATTGATGTAGTAATTTACTCTTTTATTTACATATTTAAAGAGCCTTCTAAATTGAATCCTTTCAAAATAAAAATATTGCCTCTTCATTAAAATATGTACCATTTTAGAAATGAGTCTTGTTGATATTGTCACGAAGCCAGAAAGGGTCAGGTATATAATTTTTAAATGTTTATATTCTCTGAGATGATTTATAGTTCCTAGAAATTTATACCTGAGTTCATTGTTTTGTTTCAGTTGACTGACCTTATTCAGACCCTCAATAATAATATTTTGGAAACAACCCTTTTCTCTTGTTAGTTTGCTTTTGACTCTCGTCCGGAGTGATTGGAAGAAAATTTTAATCCGATAAAGTCAACGCTCGCGATTAATCTAGATTAATTAATTAACTTGCACTTTTTATTAAGTCTTCATACAAAAGTATTCTGTATTTTTTTTTCTAAAAGTTTTATTGCTTTTCAAGTATATTGTAAAGTTTGAAGTGATTTTTTCGGCCCGCTTTGCTGGCAAAGTATGCCAGTAAAATGGGTACTATAACACACAGAAGGTACTTAGAATTTCGCATCTCAAATTACATGAGCAAAATTTAGTAGACACCCCGAATAACATTTAAAATCCCTTAAAATTCTTGAAAATCTTCAAAATTTCTTATAAACATTGAAAATGTTTTGATATCTTTAGAAACCCTTAAAATCTTATGGAATATCTTGAAATTCTTTATAGGAACATAGCATAAATCTCAAAGTGATATAATTACTATAAAATAGTTATACAAGCTTTGACATTCAAAGTGCACTAAATTATAACGAAATTGTGTCGGAAAATGGAAACTTTATTATGAAATTTTTCTACAGGTTCCAACTACTATAACTGCGAAACCAGCGAGGAAAAACTGTTCACCGAAGGTCCCGGAGAAGAAGCCGCCTGTTAAAGTTCCAGAAAAAGATCAAGGTAAATTGCAATATTTATCAAAAAATCAGATCACTAATTACGATCATCTTGCAACTTACTGCTTGCTTTTTAAAACTCGATAATCCAAATATTCGACCAATGAAGCTTCGACCCTGAGTCAACGGTTCATTTCTATGTGTTGATGTTTTAAATTCATCATCTTTATTTCCATAAAACTCTTAGCACAGAAACCAAGAGAATTTCCAATCGGATTATGATTAAGATCGAGCACAAAGAAAACTTAAAGGAAAAATTGTAAGCTTCTTCCTTACAGGTCACTAATTCACTGAGCGAATCTTGAATTCTGGACCGTTTATTAAGCTTTATTATTTCCTTTGTATCTTTTGAGAGAACAGAAGTTTGATGAGGTCGAAAATAAGAAAAAGTGTGGAAATAAGACTGAAACGGAAATATTGAAAAGAAGAGTGAGGGAGAAAAAGGAAATATGAGAGTTTCACTAGAACGCAAACCTCTCGGATGATTCTCGACTATCACTATCCTTTTGTCTGCCGGATTTTTAAGAGCTCCACTCACGGGCTCATCCACTCATCCTCTTTTGCTCCCTCTACTCTATTCCTCGCGCTATTCAGTGTCTTTGTTAGAAGAGGTGTATATATAGGTCGGTGTATCGTATACTCAGCATCCCTTTAACAAATTCAGAGGGACGAGCCGTGTTTGATATTTCAGCATCGAACGAATGCAAAGAATCATCTTTTTTCTTTGAATATTAAACCGAAGCTAGGAAATAGACTCTCAGAGGAATTTCTCGATATTGCGTGCATGAATATGAATTTTTGAATTTCAAGAAGACAACAGTTTTTTTTAAACCTGATTTGCATGAGAGATTTTAGAAGAATATTTGACGATTATTTTCTTGGGAAATCTACAAAAGAAAATTTAATCGGGTTTCAATCGTTTCATAACTGATCAGCATTGTATGCCTACATATGTGTCAGGCGAAATAATAATAATAATATATTATATATATGTATATATATATATAATATATATATATAATGTAAATATAGGAACGCGAGCTTTGTGTGTTCAGCATTCTCCTCATAATTAATTCACTCGCTTCACCACGGATTGCGATTTCTCTTAGCAGTGCCAGTAATTCCTTTTCTGTACTTCTGACCGATGAATTAACATGCCTAAACTCCATATACTCCACAATGGAATCTCACTTCCTTAGAAGTGTAAGTTTGTCAAGGAAGAATCTTTATTCAGAATCTTGAAAAGGGTCGCAGAAATACTTCGGATAGTTTCTGTTTTCAGTAGAGAATTCAACTCGCTTCAAGATATTCAATTGAAGATCTCTTGAAGAATCGCAATCTTCTCAGAATTTGGTTACTTCTTAGTCATTCTCGAATCTAGTGCACCAATTTTTAAGGAGAAAATAATTACTTTGAACTCTTTAAACTGCTCTTTAAGCTTCTCTCGGGAGATCCAGATCTCTCCTGACGAAAATACATTTTTCCTATTTAATTTTCTTTTTTTTTCAGGATGATAATAATGAAATGTAAACTGAAGTTTAATTAACCGAGGGGCTGCTCAAGTTATTCGCGCAATTTATAAAGGAATTTGTCCGCCTCTTTATATCGCCTTTCCCCTGTAGTAAACTGCTATCTTGGCACTGAAACAAAAAAAAAAATATAGGGAGACAGGTCGCGAGAAAAGATTTCGGGAATGGGAACAGTCATTATATCGGGTGGCTCATGATTAAACGTTCATCTCTCAACGATCCAACGTAGCACCTGCAACTTATGCACCTGTTCGAATTCCTTTTTCTTGATCTCTTGTCGCTTCCTGGATGGATTTAATCGAAAACAGATCTTGAATAAGACTAATGAAACCACAGTACTCTTAGGAATAAATAAATAAGAATTATTTAATCTACTTAGAATT
>JAUEJJ010000046.1:3225781-3252672 GCA_032164275.1 Synergus coniferae
AGATCTTGAATAAGACTAATGAAACCACAGTACTCTTAGGAATAAATAAATAAGAATTATTTAATCTACTTAGAATTTTTAACTAGATTTACTTTTTTTTTTTTTGTAAAAATTAAACTTCTCGGTTAAAAATTCTCTTTTTTGTTGAAAATTCAATTATTTTGTTAATAATAATTTTTTTTTGTAGAAAATTTCAATATTTAGTTGATAATCCATTTTTTTTTGTTTGAAAAACGAAATATATTTTTTTAAATTCATTTTTTAGGGTGAGAGTTAAATTTATTTGTTGGAAATTCATATTTTGGGTGAAAATTAATTTTCTTTGTTAAAAAGTAAACTTTTCCGTTAGAAATTCGTATTTTTTCGTTGAAAATTTCAATATTTACCTTACTTAAAAGTCCATCGTTTTTGGTTGAAAACTCAACTGTTCCATTGAAAATTTACCTTTTCGATTGATATAATTATCAATAATATTTAGTTGAAAATCTATTTTTTGGTTCAAAATAATCATAATGTGGGAAATTCTGGGATAATTTTCAGTATTTCTAAAACTAATTTACACACAAAGCTTTAAAAAGAACTTTATTTCTTCCCTTAGGAACTGCGAGGTCTGAATACCATTCGAAATTGAAATATACATATATTTAAAATTTGAAGAGTTTAAGAAAAATACAAGTTTTCTCCATCTCAAGCTTCATTTTCCCTTGGCTGGGTCGTGTCGCTAATGGAAGACGCCAAAGGAAATTTGATTACGTTTTCTCGAGGGTGGTTCGCTTCTCGCTTCGTCGTGTAACCACGAGATTTTCGTTGACACCCTTTGATTTGTATAACTAAGTTGTTTTTTCTGACTTGAAAAAATCTGATTTTCCACGCAACTCGCAGATTTATCTCGGTAATAAAATAAGGTTGGTTAAAATACACCCGTTAAGTATCCATAACCGGGACAGAACTCAACCCCAAATTACCAAGAGCCGCAAGGCGTCAGACGAGGCGTCGAAACGACGATAAAATGGGACGTAAAATGAAATTGGTACTACCACGATTTCACATTACGTTGGGAAAAGTTCAGGCACGACGCGCCATTGAAAACCGGATGGCGGGCTTAATTTCTGATTAAGGAAAGGCTGAAGAAGTAGGATTTCAGATAAGGGGAGTCGGTTCTAAGGAATTAGGAAATTGTGATTATTTGACGCAATGCTGAGCGAGCGGAATACGAAAGACTTTTTGAAAAAGTTTTCAGAGATTGAGAAGGATAAACAAAATTAAGGAAACTGTTATAATGTTTTAGTTTAGCTCAGTTAGGGAAGCATCTAAGCTTTTAAAATTAAACAATCTTCTGACACTGATCCATCTTTGAAAGTTTTAAAAAATAAAATTCGAAACGATAAATTCAAGGGTCTCAAAATTTCAAGAACTGACAAGCGAGAATTTATGAATTAAATAAGAAATCACTGAATTCTGCGCTTTTAACTTGGCTTTCCCACGTTGATAAAAATCCGTTCAAAGAATTGTAAATATCAAAGAGGATTTCTTGTTCAATTTTTTTTTCCTGACAGTACAGCGCTCTGATTAAAAATTCATCACACAGAGAGCGGAGTTTTCACCCCTTTCTCATATAAATGCATATCATGTGAAGTTTCACGTGAAAAGCATATAGCTCCGTTGAATCTTCCTGTGACTGTTAAATGACGTTTTCTCAGTAGTAAAGTTATGCTGCACGTGTCAGATTTCAGCGACTATGTGCTATACAGTATGCATGTCGATGAAGCTCTGCGGGTGCATATGTAAAATAAAAAGAGTTGCATGATCGCAAGTTTTACTCGGTATTGATATAAATCTCGCCTCGAGGGGTAAACTTTTCGCGGCACGAAAGCCGTTAAAGTTTCCGCGAGTCGAATTTCTCGAGTCATAAAGCCAAAGCAAATAGGAATTCTCATGTTTGTAACTCGTATAACGAGACAAGTTGTAAAAGCTAAGCAATTCATTTGCGAATATTCTACAGACTGATATTAACTCTCGTGTCTGTAATTATTAAAGAATTTTCAATTTTTGGTAATTATAGAAATTGATGGATTGTTGGTATCTTTCAGTATTGTTGAAAGTTTGGTTAATGAAATTCAAAGTGGTAATCAAGTTTTCCTGTTTTGTAGATATCTAAATTATTTATCCATCTAAATTATTTTACGTACCTAAAAGTTTTATTGACTTTCTTAGCCCGTTTTGCTTGGTGGTCTGTATGTTCCCCGAGAGACTTAGTTTCAACCTAACAGCTCTCATTTACACCGTAGAATCATAAAGGACCCTGTAAACTAAACCGCTTAATATGCCAAACCCGGTGTTACTGTAAATTCGAAGCACTCGCAGCGAAACTGTGCAAAGCGAAAGCACCTCCATATACTTCTCGCGGCTTAAGTCGCTCCCTCGTATCGCTTTGTAAGCCCCTTTTCTGGGGATTATTCCCACCGGAGGCAACTTTCGTGTAACCCCGGGTAGTCAAAGGAGAGCCAGTTTTCGCGAACGCTCGTCCATCATCTTGAACTTAAAGGAGATTTGCAATTTTTTTCATCACGGGGCTGGGGGGGGGGGGCACCAAATAATGGGTATTAATTAGCACTCCGGGATTCTCAAGATTATACTATTTTGTTCAAGATTAGTCAATTTTAAATCAAATTATAGTCACTTTTGTCACTTTTTTTAAATGTACTAGAGAATCAACACCCGCGCTACGCACGCGATTATTATTTTTTCCTTTTTACAACTTCAAATCATTCAAAAGACATTTAGGTTTAATTAAATATTTTCAATTTAGAGGAATTTTAGGATGTTTCTAAGAATGACGAAATTCAAAGGATTTTCAGGGTTTTGAAATATCTCGTAGAATTTTAAGAGATTTCAGCAAATTTTAAACGATTTCGAAGATTTTCGTGAAATTTTGATATTTAAAATGTTTTTTGAGAATTTTAGAATGTTTTTCAGAATTTTAACAGATTTCAACAGCGATTTCGAAAATTTTCAAAAAATCTTAAGAGATTTCAAAGAGTTTCTAAGAATTTCAAGGGATTTTTAAGGGATTTTAAATGTTATCGTAAAATTTTCAGGAATTTTAAGAATATAGTCAAAAGGTTTTTACGCTTTTTAAAAGAATTTGTGAATTATTAAAGATTCTATGGAATTTTATGAGAGCTCTAATAATTTTGAGGGATTTTAAGATATTATTCTGATTTTTAAAGGATTTCATGAAATTTGATAAGATTTATAATAATTTTAATGCATTTTGAAACATGTAAAGTAATTTTAAATGTTATCGTAGAATTTTTACGAATGTCAAGAAATTTCTGGGAATTTTAAGGGATTTTCCCGAATTTTAAAGGATTTCAAAAGAATTTTATGACTATTTAAATATTTTATGGAATTTGGAGATTTTAAAGTAAACTTAAATGTGCGATTATTTTGTTTTCCTTCTTATTCGTCATTCAAAAACCAATCAGGTTTGCAACAACAATGTATACGAGATTTTCGAGACATTTCGTTACATCACTTTTTTAAGATAGAGATTAGTCTGTTGCATCAGTTTAGGATTCTCTGATGATGTGATGGATGGCTCGGGTCGTCAGGATCGCGATAATCGGAAAGCGACTTGCATCTGGTTTAAACCTTGAAGGATTCGGCGGTTTCGTCGGGGCAAAGGGTGGTTTTTGAAGGTGGAAGGGTAAATTAGGTTGGAGTGAGTTCGAACAGCAAGCGCCCGCAGCTAGCATGACACCGCATTGCGCCCACTTGCCAACCCGGCCAACACCTAAATTCGAATTAGGGAACCTCGGCACTCTCGTCAACTCACCCCGGCAACCCCGTCGACCGACCCCTATCCGTCGACCCTCTGTGCCCTCTTCCATCGTTTCCATCGAAAAGTGAGGGTAGTTCGTAGAGGGTAGAGAGCCAGTCATCTCTACCCTTAGGAATCGATAACAACGTCATCAGCTAAGGCTAAGGCTGTCTCGTTTCTCGCTCTCTTCTTCCTCGAGGAAGCGCTATACCGGGTCACGTACTCTAGGCACGCGGCCAAGGAACTTGTTTTCTAAATTCTCCTTGCACGTAGAGATCATCCGAGATCTTGACGAGCAATTTAGTCAGGATTCTCGCCAATCTCTCTAATCTACTCCAACACGTATTATGAAACTGAGAACTTGATCGAGAGTAATAAGCGACGATGAAAACAGTCACAATTTAATCATTAAAAACTTGATTGAAAAATTAAAGATTTTTTTGGTTCTTGTGAGGATGTGAGGATGTGAGGGAATAAATTAATAGGCGTGTAATTCGTTTCCTTCTGCTTCTAAAAACACCTTTTTTATAACGTTTGTTTCAATATTTCGAAACAAATTGAGTTTTAAATCTTGTATTTTGAACAATGGATAAAGTTCTGAATAGCTGAATCATCCGATTTCCTTCAAACTCCGTTTGCTTATGTATAATATTTCCCAACAAAAGTTGTGGATCTCATCGTAATACACATTTTTTGTTACATATATTTTTTTCTACAAGCAATAGTTTTCGAGAATATTCATGATAAATTCGAAAATTTCAATTATAGTAAAAAAAAAGCCCTGGAGCCCGGACTAGTTATCCCCATTAGGGCCCGACTAGTTTTTGGTGAAAATCCAAAGAATATTTCTCTAATTATTTTGTTTTATGATATTAATTTATCGTCGTATATTCTACTAGTTTTCTTTATCTTAAAATTTACATTTTAGCTTAACGACTTCGTTGTAAGGTTGATTAGCGTTCTCGTAACAGGGAAATGATTTAATCAGAATCCCCGGATATTTACATTTTAGTGCTGAGAGGTTATAACACTTGCCACACGCTATATTCACCCACTTAACACGGCGGCCAATCCCTTGATGCTTGCGCTAATAATTAACCACCGACTGCGCGAAAAGTAGCTTTTGCGCTCTCGCAAGCTTCTTCTTCAAATCACGCCTCGTTTCATAGAGAGTGAAACTTCACGGGTTATGCACTTTTCGAGGTAAAAGCATATATATATATATATATATATATATACTCAAAAACGTGATTATTTGCGTTTCAGGTCAGCTTTGTAAGTCGACCGTTTTTTTTTTATCTAATTGAACTCAAACTTTATCGAGTTTTACTAACATCAGTTGGTCTTCTAAATTTTCTGCACAGTCAAAATGTCATCGTCATCGACTCCATAATACTCAATGAGAGTTTTTGTCCTCTATAAGAAGACGCAATTTTCCGAGCAATTTTCTCTATACACTCAACGACTCAACTCTCACGTTAGATCACTCGCGCCGGCCTTTTGACCTTAGAATTTTAGCCGTCACTCGCCGGTTCGCAATAATGAGGGGTATATGATGAGGGATTCGAGGTGTAGGGAGAGAAGCGCCTCTCGCTGCCCCTCAGGCGTCGCTACCCCCACAGTTGCACAACTTGTCTTGTTTACGTCATAAAAATTCTAGGAATCATATCACAGCAATTTTTCAGACCATGAAAAGTGACCTAACGTGAGAGTTGAGTGTAATTCGAAACTCCCCTAATCATCAGATTCCTTTAACCACTCTTGCCACTTGATTTCTTCCATGCCCTCGAAGTCTAAAAGCAGAGGTCATGAACATAAAGTGTTATCAGGGGTCCTAGTTAATAAAGAACCGTTTCTATCGTCCCGTCGATCGCGTAACTTGCATCTCACAGTGTTTGTGTGTGTGTTTGTGTTCAGGGTGAATGGTCCTTAATGTTGTATGGCGAGTTACCCTCGTTCGGCCGTGATAAAAATAATACAGCTTATTAGCCCCCGGAGATGTGGTATGAAGCGCGGACGCGCGTTCATTGGGCCGTGGTGGTTCGCATGAGCAAAGAGAAAGAAAAAAAAAGAGTGCTGGAGAAATAAAGCAGTGAGAAGGAAGGAACGAACAAACGCGGAACGCCATGCCAGTTGAGGGTTGGTTGGCCGTGGAAGCGTTGGTGGTGGTAGCCAACAGACATGGGAGGAAGTGGAGGCTCAAGGGAATGAACATAGTGGGGGAAGGTTCCCTGTCGCCGCCACGCATTGATTTTGCCCGACAGACAGCACTCACAGCCGCCTGTTGGGCTCTCGCCGGCTCGCCCTCTCGGCAGCTCTCGGGCAGCTCGGGCAGCTCGGGCTCGTGAAAGTGTTCACTCTGTTCGTGGTTCGTTCTCTCTCAGCCACCACAACCCCTCAAATTCTGAAAGTCTCCCTTTACACCACCTCCACGTTGCGCGGGTGGTGGGGCGCACTTAAGAAAGATTTGCTCAAATAAATAGGTATACATCAAGCATCGATATAACAATTCAACGCTGATTAGTGGGGTTTATTAAGAGTTTAAGGAGCATTCACATTGTACAAGAAAAAAAGAGGGAAAAGAAGCGAAGCGTGTCAGGATTGAGATTCTAGTGGAAATCGCGCTCGATTTAGCTTGTTTTTGGATTTAAATTGCCCTCGGACTTCATATTATTGCGTCTCGAGATATTGCGTTCTCAGAAAAAGCGTCTGCAACTTTAATCCAATCAAAGAAGACTAATATTTACTTAAGGCTCCAGCGACCTTAAGGGCATGTGGTAAATATCGTTTTGCCAACTTTACAGACAGCTAATACTTTCTCTGGTGAGAATGTAAAAATGAACTTTTTGATGAGGTCTAGGCTAGTTTGTCCTTTCTTTTTAGCTTGTACCGGTGTAATATTCTTTGTCAGAGCGCGACCAATCTTTCACCAGAATTTTATTATTACTTTCAATTCTCAATTCGAATTAGTAACAATGATAAATTTAACCGAGCTCACATATTTTAACAACTCGTTTCTGTGCCAAATTGGCGAGAAGGATTTGACTTGAAAAGAGAAATAAAACTGCGTCTGCTCGTTTAACGATTATTGTAAATACGCTTCGTAAGCTGCGATATGACTTTTACTACTAGATGCGAATCTTTTTAAACCGTATCTCTTCAAGACGTGCTTTATGACGCGTTTATAATAAAGTGCTCCGATTCGGTCGTATAAATATAAGGCAAGGCATAAAAAGCTCAACGTCTACACGAATGCCATAAAATCTGAGATCCGGATGAGAAATCAAGTATTCGCGAATTTTTAATCGTTTATATATTCCATGCTGATTTGAGAGGTACAATTTTTACGCAGATCTTCGTTTGCAAAAAGCATTTCAGAAATGTATAGTCAAGTTGATGGATGTGCGATACAGTCGTGCCAAACGAATTTCGAAACAATGTTACGATTGATGAGACAGTTTAGATTTAAGAGATTTCCAACCATTTCACGTGTCCTATCATTGCCAAGTTGGTCTTTCGCCTCGAGTAGTCATCATAAAAAACTTGTAGTAGACGATGCCTTCTTCGGAAAATCAATATCAATTTACTTAACCCACATATTTCAAATTATAGAGCTGCACAGTAGTCATTTATTTTCTCTTGATAAAAACTGCTCGGCTTGTACCACTTTGTGATATTTATTTTCTGTTCTGTATTCCAATGAGACATGTATGTGAAATTAGTATATGTTTCGGCAGAAACAACCTTCCTAACTCTCTCGAATTGGAACTTCGCCAGAATCTCTTTGAAGTTTTGTCGTCTTATTCACCTACGCTACGCTTCAATTCATTCTGCAAATGCAAATCGACTCAATCTATAACGAGAAGTGGCGTCCTTCTGATAGGAATTGAATCAGAAGCTATTATTGAGCAGAGATCGTCACCTTTAGTTTCCTTTTGTTTTCTTTTGTTTTGAGAATTTCCATTTCAGGATGCAGCTCGTTTCCTGTTTTTTTTTTTTTTTTTTTTTTTTTTTTTTTTCTTTGAATAATAAACTGGTCTGGATTATTGCTTCAATTTAGTTTTTAAATTATGATTTCTCGCGTCACAGATCGTCATCTATTCGCCTTTTTACACCTATTTTGAATTTTTTCAAATTTTTCACCTATACTGTACGCATTTGTCAACTTTTCACCTTTTTTCAATTGATAATTTTAATTTTATTGGTTTAAGCTTGTTTGATATTTTGTCACCTATTTCTCACGTATTTAAAGAAAAATGTATCTTTTCACCGTTTTTAATGGCAATAAGTATGTACCTACTGTGCTGATTTTGATTTGAAACTACTGCACACAACATTGGAGAGAGAGCATTTCTCCTCATTTTGCAAGGTTTCGAGATCAGTTTCAAGGGTTTCATATTTCATAAAAGACTCTTGTTCTAACTTGCTGAAGAGGAAATTAACTAAGGGTTCCCTGTTCCCGATTCTCGAAAATTTTGAGGGCTATTCGGTCTTTAGTGCAGGGTAGTTCGGAATTATTTACGAAGCCGCTGCAGACTTCGTAATCGCTCTACCTGCCCCCTTAGTTTCCGCATCTACCAATTTACTCTCACAATGTCAAATGTTGGCCCAAGTTTGTCCCGCTCTCTTCCTCTTACTGCCACTCATCTGGCTGGTTTTCCGTCGAAAGGAAGAAAGGCTGGACGTAGAAAATTGTAAAATAGAATGTAGAATCCAGTGTGTGGATATCAGAGGGGGAAGAAGAGGCCACGGAAAAGAGGGGTGGTTCTGGAGTATATTTCACCGGAGCAAGATGGGAAGGAAAGGGGATGTGCCTGCTTGGTAGGAAACGCGTGCCGCTTCGTGCCAGATGGTTCACTGTTCTCACTCTCTCATTCTCTCCCATGTGTTGATATACATTATACATCCTCTGAGAAAGCCAGAAAAGAACTTCTGCAGCCGGCGACTGAGAAAATGAAAATGTGAGAAAAGTGAAAATGAAAGAAAAAGTCGGTGTATTCAGAATTATTGTAGATCCTCTAGACTTAGAATTATTGTGAAATCGTTGGTTTAGAAAGATATGAGTGAGGTGGTATTAGCAAGTGACAAATACTAAGAACAGTAATGAACCTTCGCAGCTGTGAGCGTTTATTACTGGTTTTGTTGCAGCTAAAGTTTATGGCTCTCCTAGCTAGGAAGCACAGCGTTCGTATTAGTTTGTAGAGGTTGTTCCAGATAGTTAGGTGAGGGAATTATGATGACAACGTGAAACCACAGGTTTACCATTCTATGCAAAGCCGATTCCGATACTCCGCACTGCAACCGCTTCTTGTCGTAATTACAGCCCATTTCCGGAAATGAGGATATAATATTCCAAAGTGGCTCTCGATGTTTCAAGGATACAGGCTGCTGATGAGCCAGTAAAGGATATTATTGTTCGAGAGAGAAAGTGTAGGTTGTGGAACAGGACACCCATTGTTAAGTGTTTGCCATTTTACGACATTTATATGGAAAATCAGTATTACCGGAAACAGTCAAATTTTCAATATGCTTGAAACCAGATACACTCTCCCCAAAGAGTCCACAACATCGCCGAAACCAATCCGGAGATCAAGCAACATTTTGAAGAGTCAGAAAGTCTCGTCAACGTGTCGACCGTGTCATTCACGTATCAGGACGACTACAATCAGTCCTTATCTGACCCCGCGGATTCAGAAACGATATACGACTCCTCTTGAACTCAGGATCATCAATAAATATACCATAACTGAAGATTCTACTACTACATCTACTACAGACTTATTGAAGATTCTTATTGAAGAATCAATTCCTCATCAACATCTCATCAATCCCTTCTAGAACTAGCTTTAGGTTTTCTCTTCCCTCATCTTCCATCTGATAGAAAAAGCAGCATCAACTTCTACTCCCAGAGAGGTGATGGTGTGCGAATCTTTCGTGGGAGGATTTACGACCCTACGTGCTAGAGGCGAAAGAGTGATAAACGAGCCGGGGGAATGGCTTTCATGCATGGTTCGGATTTGCAAAGATGCATGTAATAACCCCGAGTCTCGGGTTCTTGCCAAAAGCTCAGTCTTTCTGTCCACTTCCCTAAATCCCTAACTTTTTTCGTGCGCCCCTACAGAATCAGGCCTCAGGATCACTCTATCCAGATTCCAGAGTGTAGCTCCGGCCCTCAGTGATGGTTGCTAAATCCTGAATGCTGAATGAATACTGTACTGTGTGCTGGTAGGTAGTAGTGTTTCGAGGTGGGACTGTGGGAGCGAAGGCGAACCAAGCAAGCGGCAAGCGTCGATCGAGCACCAGACCCACCATTAGTTCCGACTTTCCGAGTTCGTCGTCAGTTTAGTGCCAGCCGCCGCGCCGTTGGTATCGTCTCGTTCCAATGCGGTGCTACGTGGTGCGCAAACGCTACGTGATGACACCCTATCTGTAAAACACCGGCCGGTGGTGGAACAAACGCAAGCGCAAAACCCTTCAGCTTTCTGCTCTAGTACACCAGCAACCCTTATACAAAGCACGTAGCTTTCGAAGCTTCCTCGCGCAAAAGATAAGGTTCCCTTCCAGCTTCTGGATCCAAGTTGAAGAGATCAATCAAGGAACATACCCAAATATTTAGTGCTTGAGGATCTGGATCAGAATTCAAAGTCTCTGAACTGGATTCAAAGTCTCTAAACAGATTCCCGCTCGGAGTTTTGATAGTGTCCGTCTCTCTCTTTTTCCCACGCTCGAGTCCCCTCTCTCCAGTGTGAACTCGCCTTGCTCTCTTGATTGTTTATGTCCTGTCGAGGTCAGTCTGAACACCGCGATCGGACCGAGTGGTGAACGCGAGGACGCCGCGCCTAAGTTCGAATAACCTTTCGAGATTGGATACCTCATTGCGGAGTACCTTCTTGTTTCATGTGTCACATTGTGTGTGTGTGTGTGTGTGTTTCTATTTCTATTGGTATCAGTGTCAATATCAGTATCAATATCAGTATCAGCGTCGTGTGTGAATAATGATTCATTCATCTTTCATTAATCGTCAGTGAGGTCTTGATCAGATCAATTTCGTTATATGGAAACTGGATTATCGCGGAATACTTTCTATTTGTCAACTATCTAGTCTAGTGATTGAAAGAGTTGCTTTCAAGTGTTTGGTTCGTTGTGTTTTCGAAAAAATTCAGTGCTGATTTTCACTATTGGTATTAGAATTTCCGAGTTGAATGAGTCAATTATCGACTGAAAGAGGATGCACTTTGGATTTATGAAAACCGGGAGTGAGAGTGTTTAGCTTCTTGAGCAGCAAGACGTCGACGCAAACATGGATTTTCGCGCACCACATCCTCTGGTCCATCCCTCACATGGTGGACATCCTTACTATTATCCAGGTATATTATTTTTTTGTAGATTCATCTTTTGCAGGAGAGACTCAGAAGTATTTTTCACTTTACAGTACTTTTCGCTTTACAGTAACTTTTCGCTTTACAATACCGTCATTACAATTTTGCATTACATTCGTACCTTACGAAAAAGGTACAAATTACATTGAAGGTGAGATTTGCTGTGTCACCGTCGAAGGGGAGATATAATGCATGATGTGGGATACAAGGTCCCCCTAACCCGAGCCCTAACCACACTTATTGTCAGTGATACTCAACATCCACGCACGTGCTCACTGATCCCTGTACTTATTTATATCCGTTCAGTAGAGCATCTCATTTTTTGTACCACCCATCCGAATAAGCAACAGAGAAGCTCAAGCCTAGCGTATCCCGCATCTTCATCAATTCCATTTAAGTCGCGTTCCATTTGATTCACAACTAGTCGTTTCAGAATTGTAAACTCTTTCTGAAAAACACTAATGGAAAGTTAGACGAGCCTGTTTAGTCCTCTTCAATTATTTCTCTCCAGCTTCTAATCAGATTATAATTAAATTTCAATCTCAGTGTTTGGAGTTGGATTTAGATTTCGGAGTTTGATGCTGTGATGGACAAAACACATTGTTGCCCTATAGCAGCTGGGGGAATAATCTGATGAATTTAGTCTACATCTAGAACAGATGCTTCCACAATGGAACGCCGCCGGGAAAGCCTATTATGCTGTTATTACTGTACAACAGCTTCTGTGTTTTCGTGCTAGTGGAAAACGGAACAGAATGGTGCTTGCTTACTCTCTCAACTCTACAATGTGTAACTGGAGATTGGCCTCCTACATTCTCCACTTTGGTCGTAAAACGTCTGGAAAGACCAGCTTCTGGCAAAACAGTCAAGTTGGTTTAATAACTGGCTGCTGTCGAAACAGTTTATCAGTGAATTATTATATATACCTCTCTCTACTTAAAATGCGGATGGTTTACAGATCTGTTGAATGAGAAATAAAATTGCAAAATCGTGTTTATATTGTTGCAACATTTTAAAGACATTTTGCACTTTACGCACACACATTAAATCACTTGTGTATCAGAGAAGGTCAGCCTATCAAGTCAACACATTAGCATTGTTAATTCTTTATTTAAAGAATCCATCTGCTGATAATGTGGATGTCAAAAGTTCAATAACAAGTTGCTAATTTCAGCAAAAAAGCATCCGAATAAAGTTCACCTTTTATGTTTCACCGCGGTTACAAGGGTCGCGGGGTTATCCTCGTTCACGAGTCTTGCAATAAGTCACCGATGCTGAAATAATTAATTTTTCCTGGAACGCAGGCACTTTTTTTTACATACAGTTGAAGTTGTTGGTCCAAGTTTAGCGGCCAGGAAATATTCCAAATTCAAGTAGTTGATTCCGCCCTACACAACAATTAATGCGCGGCTCCATTGTTTTCTATTTCCCTTCAAATTTCAAATGCAAAATAATTTTTATTTCTTCTACGTTTTCGAATAAGACATCGGGAATGGACCTGAAAATTATTTAGGATCCAGAACAGCCACCCATATGGTTACTAGATGGGTCCGACGAAAAACCAGGACACTGAAATATTTTTCACTTAAACAATAAAAGAAAAAGTTACCAAATGCATGGTTATATGCGAAATGGGGTTCAGTTTCATGACTAATTAATTTATTCATTAATTAGTATACATAATACTCATTCAATAAGTATACATACTACTTCATAAAAAAACAACAAAAATTTGCTGTCGGGACATGTCCCGGGAAATCGGAACGTCTGGTAACCCTATTAGTCACCCATTGTCAAATTTGTGGCATGTATGACCCTTTGGGATCCTAAAAAATTATTTTCTGACCCATTCCCGATGTTATCGACGTGCGTTAGAACTTGGAGAAAAAAATCGCTCAAAAATTAAATATCTTCGATTAAGTTAAGTTCACTGTCGCGTCTTTGACAATGGGTGACCATTTGGGACTGTAAAAAATAATTTTCAGGCCCATTTACAATCAAAATTATCGGAAATGTGAATTAAGATTGCCGCATGCACGAATTAAAATAGTCGCATCTTCAGATCGTTGCTCTTTTGTTTCTCTCTCGATTTTATCAATGGGGATTTTGACGGTGATTTTATCAGCGAGGTTAGCGCCAAACAAATGGTTAAAATCGACAAAAAGTAAAGGAGGGAGCGACGAAGAGAGAGTGAGAGAGATAAAATTCCATAATTATTGTTCGCGGCTGATAATATTTACCATCGACACTCGTCGTATAAAAACATGCCGTGGAATTCATGATACCATGTGACAACGGCCATACCACGCGGAAAGTTTTCGTTGGATCTCTAAAGTTAAGCAGCGTTGGGTGCGGGGTTAGTACTTGGGTGGGTGACCGCTGGGGAATACCGTATGCGTATATGCTGTTGTCTTCATTCCTTTATCTTGCTTTACTGTACGTTACTTGATCATGGTCGTATGTGCAAAGCTTTAGAAGCAGGCACAAGCCAAATGTACCAAACCTTAATAACTAAATAATAACTAATGTTATCCATTATGCGTGTAAATTCATTTCAAGCATATGCCGCTTTCAGATTTTTTTCTGCTTCTTTTTTCATTTTACTCCAAAATTCCTGATAAAAATCTTATTTCAGTAAGTCAAACCTAAAATGCGCGCGGCAATAAAAATTGCAAGATGTCTGCTTTGCGGAATTTAAGCAAATCCGGGAATTGTCGGGATCGAACAATATTGAAAAATTTTAACTCTGCGATTAAGAAGTCTTTAACGTAGAATATTTCTGCGTCTCAACAATTCTAGAATTAGCTCATTTAACGATTCGTAACGGTCGTTTCTGTTTTATGACGTTAGATAATTCCGCCTATCGTATTTGTTGTAGTGTTGGTGATATTATTATCGGGTTTGCATAATGACACAATTTATATTGACAATTAATTGTTTCAATACTTTGTTTGTGTGGAATAATGGCCTCAGTAATGTGTAAATTGTTTTTCTAGATAGATTTTTGAAATTTTAAACGATTTTATCGTATGGTTGAAGCGACGATGCTCATAATTGTGTTTTATTAATTATTGTAGTAATAACAAGCCACTGACCACGTGGGTCGATTGCTATTACCTTGTATGGAAGGTCATTGGTGATAATGTAACGTTAAGTGCACTATGACTATCATAACAAATTCCTTTTGTGGATATAAACGCACTCACCTGCACTTTGACAAGTTATCATATCATATTTTCATAACGCTTTTTCGCGAGTTACTTCTTTATCTTTGCTCATTATTCATTCTGAAGGACAAATTTAATCAAAACACATTGACTTACTTTCAATACATAATTGTTTTGTAATACGCTAAAGGATTTTATGATTGAGATTTTTACAAATTTTAAGGGATTTTACAACATTTCATTGGATTTTCAGGAATTGTAAGTGATTTAATAAGTTTTTAAGGAATTTTGAGTTATTTTAAAAGATTTAGCGATATTACAAAGAATTTTAAGTAAGTTTAAAGAATATAACGATAAAACATTTTAAAATTCTTTGAGTTAATATTGTTAATCCTCTAAATTTATTTAGCAAAATATCTGATGAATAACCGAAATATTTTCTTTTTTGTTCCAGGTGAGTTCAGTTTTTATAATTCTAAATCCCCAGTACCCTAAGCCTGTAGGGCCGAAACAGGTAAGGCATTTTAAAAGATTTTTTAAGAATTATTCTAAAAGATTTTAAGGGATTTCAATTGTCAAATTTTGAGGACTGTCTTAATCTTGCTCGACATCTGGAGTTTTGACCACTGTCAAAACAAGATCAATATTTCACCTTGACAGTCGTGAAAAAAATGTTTTTTTTTTTTTTTCTTAGAAAATCCCACTGGAATGGATTCACTGAAAGTAAATTAATTAAAAGACCCCAAAACTTTAGGGACTTTTCAGTGAAGTCAAGAGGCGTCTGAAATGAATTTTTAAAGACAGAATTCTTTGTCGCTGAAGAGCTTTTGACAATCTACCTTTATAAACTCAGTCTCTCGACAGACCTTTAATAAAGTCTTAGTTTCTGAGCAAGGCTTTTCTGCTTACATGAAAATCTTTTGTCAAGCTTGATCTTAACGTTTCACAGGTACTTTGTTCCACTTTGATAAAATTTTTTACAAAAACGCGGTAAAGAACATTTTTTTTTCTACAATCTCAGATGCAAATTTATTTAAACAGCTTATTTTCACTTTCAATTGAGGTTGCAGATGTTTGCTCAGGTCTACCTCACAGCCAATAAAATATTGAATGCCATTAGCATAAACTTTTAGCGCACTTTTATTGACATTTGTTACATTCGTGTCGAGAGAAGCGAGAAAATTTCATTTCCCTGCAACGTTAATCATTTGAAATGTTACACGTGTAAACGACAAGGTTTGCACATAATTCACTTCACTCTTTTCATTTCAATCGTTCATTCATTGCGCCACGAAGGGAGATGGACTTCTCAAGCCTTTTTCCGACTTTGTCAAAGAGATAATCATATTTGCAAGTTTTGAAAAGGACGCTGAATGAAATTTAGCCATTTCTATTCGCGTTTCAGTCGATATATTGTTTAACGACTTCTTTCATCTGCAATCTACAAACATTTTCTCATTGTAAAAAAAATGTTTTCATAGAATAGTACTCTCTAAATTTGCTGGTAGTAAGAAGTTAGTAATGAAATAGTGCCGATTCGTTTACTAATTCACAGTAAAAACTACTTATTCATTCAGTAAGGCTTACTAATTGATTTAGTTACCTTACTAAATCAGTGAATTTTAGTAAACGAATCGACACTATTTCACTAGTAACTTCTTACTAATTTAGATTTAGAGAGTACATTTCGATACTAGTGCGAGAATATGATTTTGGCCTTGTGTGTGTAAAAAGGTCACACAAGGCTGAAATCACATTCTCGCACGTGTATCGAACCGTATTTTTTGTCACTTTGACGCTTTTTTGATTCAGCGTGTGCGAAATCGATTTTCGCGCACGGAGTGTCAAAAAGTAGGTACATATTTTGCAGTAAATTGAATTGAAAAGTTTCTAGATTTAAAAGCATCACCTAAAAATTCTAAAACTTTAAATTCTGAGCTTGCTTCCGATATGAAATGTAAATTTCTGGTTTAATATAATTTTCTTCTGAAGTTGAATGGTAAATGGCGCTCACCCTCTTTCATCCAGACTCGCTCTCTTGGTATTATCGTGAATCTAAATCGCTTCACCAATATCCTTAGAAGGGGAGGTTTTTCCTTTTCCGGGAATCCGTTCACCCTCTCAGCATTTCCTTGCCTCCGCCGGAAACTGACGCTCGATGCCAATAAGCAATAACCTAAGGACGATTACGTTTATGGTGCCAAAAGTCGATGTTGAATCATTTTTCAACAAGAAATACGAGAAAATGTATTTGAATTCCAAGTTATTTTAAACCTTGTGTAGAAAATGTCTAGGTCCTGGTAAATAAGAATATTTTATTATAATATCTTTCCCAAATTGCAACTATCAATTTTGTTAAATTTCTTTTAAATTTATATATTTATATATTATATATAAGGAGGACCCTTTTTTAAAAATCCTTGCTGATGGTGTACGTAGTTGCTCTGTTAGATATTGACAGCTGTTTGAACAAAAAATCTCTCATTTTAATCGAAATTTTGAGTTTAAAAAATTCATAACTTATGGACATGGCATCCAATCAAAAAAATCCTACGTCACCCGATAACTAGTATGATAAGGAATAAGTGTAGTGAATTTTAACAAAATGTTGAGTAGATTTTGAGAGATCGTGTACACCAGTTTGAAAAAAAGTAGTTTAAAAAAAAAAGCATATCTCCATCACTTTTTAATTTTTTTTATTAGTTATTATTTTCCGTTATTCATAAAACTGCCATGTACAATTGTACATGTGTAATATAACAATTATTTTATATATTTAATAACCCCGTAACGAATGTTAAGTAATTTTAAAGGATTTAACGATATGTTGTCAAATTTTAAATGATTTTAAAAACTTTTAAGGGATTTCACGAAATTTCATTGGATTTTTAGGTGTTTTATGGGTTTTAATGGATTTCTTGGGATTTTTAATAATTTTAAAGAATTTTAAAGCACGGACTATAGTAGTTAGTATAGTTAGTATATGTTAACAAGGGCAGCACCTTCGCTGTTCTGAGCACTTAGCCATTAGGCCTTTGTACTCTATCCCCTCAGAGCTACAGTAGAAGTACATAAAAAATTTTTCCATTGGTACCGGCTCAGGAATCGAACCCGCGAGGCCCGAAATTGGGAGCTCGTGTCCTACCCCCTGAGCCACTGTGACTCTTACGGACTATAGTAGCTATAAGTTATAAGAAAGTGCATCTTTTTTAATGACAATAGGTACGTGCTGACAAAATGCTTCAATACTTGTTTTATTTTCATTTCAAAGTCAGGGCACAAGAACCTTTTCAGATTGTCAAGTTTACATTGCACGTTCAAGTTTGGTTGTGACTTCTTATCTTGATGATGAGAGTAACCTACAGAAAACGTGTGCTTTTGTTTATCTTTCTCCTTCTTCAAAATTGTCATGATTGTCAGTTTGTTGGTTGGTTTATTACGTCTCCCTTTCCAGCGATGTGGTGAGTTGTTATTGGCAGGTATGAGTACACGAAGAAAGATTCGCTTCGGACCCTGGGGTTAAATCCAGTTCCATTACGAGTGGCCCGATCCGGGTGGTCAGTAACAGCAGCTAACTTGACTAATTCTCGTAGCCGCGGTCTCTCTCTCTCTCTCTCTCTCTCTCTCTCTCTCTCTCTCCTTGCACTCAGATTCCACCTCTTTTTTTATTTTCCCCTTTTCTCTCTTTTCTCTCTTTTTAACATTTTTTTTCTCTTATCTCTTCTCCATCGTTACTCTCGCCTCGACTAAGCTAAATAATGCAGAGCTCAGTGGCATGCGGAGTACCGCGACCGTTTAGACTCAGAAGAAGATCTGCTACCAAGTTCCAATTTAAAGAATGCTTACTCGAAAGTATACTACTTGGATGGTTTGAGAAATACAAGCTGTCGCGAATACCACCTTTACCATTAGTGTCTACGTGTCACTTGCGTTCCACGCTGTAAATCCTTCTGCGAAATCAAAGCAACCAGACTTCTTGCTCAAAATGACGTCTCAGAAAAGTTATAATACTTGAGTGAAAACCACACAGCGACAATAAAATTGTTTCGAGTAACGTTTCTTATGATATGAGTGAGGTAGCTTTTATTTGGATTGGATTAGACGGTTACGAGCATTTTGATACATGATTCGTCACCCTCTTTATTTCTTGATCAATTCCATTGATGGGCAAGTAGTTAGTATCAATCAAAAACCAGTTAGTATCTATCTTTCGACTGACAAGTTGATTTAATTCACTGGGATTCTATTTGCAAATAACTATTACAAGATGAAATACTTTTATTCTGATATGACACAATTAAACCATTTCCATTTGCGATGAAAGTCCCCTGGGGGATGCTGATAAAACATGATTGACTCTAAGGACCCCCCAATTACAGTTGGCGTGCTAAATTAAGATATCGAGTTCGATAAAACTGATTTCTAACTGCTTTCATCACTGTTAAATCACCTTAGTGTAGATGTAGAATATCGGCCACCCGGAGAGTGAAGCAAAAGGCGGATCTGGTGCTATAGACCTCTCTTTGGCATTCAAACAGTAACGAAGTGGAACGGGTGTAAAAACGAGTGGAAGACAATTAAAATGGGAGGAGTGGATGAAGGACAGAGAGAAAGAAGAAGGTTAAGGAAGAGAAGGAGGTTATAAAAGAGAAGGAGGTTAAGGAGAAAGAGGAGAGAAAAAAGTGGAAGGTCGACCACCTAGTGCCTTGATAAAGTCTCTTACCTATAGTCCCATCTCTTGATAATCCAGTTTCTTCTCTCCTTCTCCGAAAAGTGATTATTATAACGAATAACCCTCTCCTTCACATATGATTGTTAAATTTTACAACATCAATAACTTTGAGCTTGCTACCAATCAGCCACGGGATACAGAAGCGCCTCTATCAGTGAATAGTAAATACTTTACATACTAGCATAGATGCCGCGAAAGTCTCCGTCAGATCTCAAACTCTCGAGTTTTTTTTAACTCTTTTCTTTTTTTCTCCTTTTTTCTTTCGCTTCTGTTTTAACTCTCTTTCTTGTCCTGCATTCGTTCTACCGGCCACTAAATAATTACAAGCCACCAACCTTACTTTTTTTTTCTTCCAGTCCCGGCACGCTCAACAAAGGGCTGTTTGAACAACCCTTTGTGTCCCCTTGTGTCCTCTTTCCCTCTTTCTCTCTTCAACTCATTTTCCTCTTTGTTTCCTCTCTTCGTCGTTTCTTCCTCCCTTTTCTTTCTACCCACTAGCACCCTTTGTGTCTCGACATCCACAGTATTTACAAGCGCCATTCAGCATCTGTCGACTGCTTCCCTCATTTTTACACTCACCCTCACCCACTCTCTTCATCCATGCTTCATCCTGCTTTCTCCACACCTCGATTTGTAGATTACGATGACGTATTTTCACGGAGTAGACGCTTTCTTCTAACCATCTGAGGCTCAATTCATCCTCTCTTCATTATTTAGTACTTATGTATTTTTTATCTAAAAACGTAGGGTAAGGGGAGGCAGAGCCGACCGGTGGGGCAAAGGCGACTTTGTGTGTAACATTGCTATTATTTAACAATTTTAATTCTATTTTGCTTTAAATAAATCTATTTTATTATAGAGATAGGGTTACTTACTTAAATCTTGAAAATTGACGTTGTAAAAGAAAACAGTTTTGACAACGAAAGAATGGAAGATTCGCTGGCAGAATTAATATAACGCTTCTAACATTAATGGCAATACTTAATTACTTACAGTATGACAATTTGATATTTTGATAGTTGAAACAATACCACATCACATAATTATTATAATTAAACGTAATTCAAGTTTAAAATATATCAAATCTCTTAAATAATTGAGGCCTAACCACACCGAGGTAAACGCGACTAATTTAATAGGTTACAAGTGTTTAGGTGGTAACATGTATTATAAATTTTATCGATAAATGGTTCGTAATGTAGATCTGACACTTGTTTTGTTATATTCATAAATGCCTTCCCCGTGTAGTTGGGTGACAACTTGATTCCGCATTGAAAAATGTATAAACACCCGACTTCACAGGGGAAGGTTTTTATGCCTCTTCATGCCTCTTATTGTAAATGAAAGTCGGTTAAGCAAGTTTTTTGTTTTGGTATGGTAGACACCTATGCATGTAGTTATAGTTTCTAGTAGAATGTCAACGAATTAGACGTTAAATCGCAGCTACTACTACTGCTACTATTTTTATTGAAAAAAAGTTATTCTTCTTGCCGAATATGTTTAAAGGTATTATAATTTGACCAGTACTTAGAATACCACAGAAGTGAATCATCTTATTTTGCCATGTTTAGATGTTTTGATTTTCATAAACAGTTACTGGTTGCCTTTACCCCACGGTGTGGGACAAAGCCGACGAAGTATCGCTTGCTAGAAATATTTAAATTATCAAATCATTGTTCTATTAATGTAATTAATACTTACAGAAATATGATTTTATATGTTTAATAACCTTCCCTCTTTGTTCGGGAATTTTTATGCTGGGAGTTCAAGAGAGTTCATTTCCATATGGAGATTCAGTTGAATTTCCACATGAAATTTCTAGTGAAATTTCCACATTGTATTTCCGTATAAAAGTCGTAAAACACTTTCCGTAGAAGCTTTCCCAGTGGTAAAACCCCTTAAAATTTCTGAAAATTATTCCAAATTAAAAAAATTTTTTGGAAGGTGAGTACTTAAAGGACTAAGGTAGAGTGAAATATGTTATAGAACGTTAACGGCATGTATACGATTCCTACCTTACCGACATTGTTTCTCTGCAACGTTACGTCTACATTTATTGAGATATCAAATTGAAAATTTCAATAATTAAAGTTAAAGCATTAAGGTACGTTTAATTTATTTACTTCTAAATTTTTATAAAACTTAAAAAAATATATATTTTGAAATTTTTTTTATAAGTTTAAATATTTAGGACCAGATAAACGTACCTTAATGCTTTAATTTTAATAACAGAAATTTTCAATTTGATATCACAATAAATTTAGAAGTAACGTTGCAGAGAAAAAATGTGGATAAGGTAGGGATCGGATAAGTAATACATAGTTTTAAGTTTCTTAACAGTTAACACACAGAGAAAAATCGATATTCATCTAAAATACTCAATCTAAATACTAAGTTTTGAAAACGAGATAATTAGACTGAATATTTATATGCTTAGTATGAATATCTAGATATTTAGGATAAATACATATATATATATATATATATTTATATTTCGGGTTTTTGACTATCTATAGATGAAATTAAGTTTGAATATCCATTTTTTTCCGTGCAATCGTAATTAAGAAGTTTTTTTGGTGCGGCGTGTTCTGTCCTAAAGAAGCGTATATCGTACCCGTTTCGACTATAAAAAAACCCCCTCCCAACTGCACCCTCGAGATTTCGTCACCTCTCGCCCTCTGGTTCGCGTACGTGAGTTATATAACAGAATACTTGTTCTCATCGGGCCGAACATGCATATTACATGCACGCACACAAGGTGCTATATTACGTGTGCGACTTGAGGGTTTAAAAGGGGAGGGAGAAAAGTTAGCGCGCGGAAGAAAAAAAAATCAAGAATAAAAAATAGGGGAAGGAAGTGGAGAGGGTGACGTGTGCTTTGAAAGAGACCACGTACCTACAAAAAAAACGATGCTTCCTGTTAAGTCGGGAAACACGTGCGTTTATCATACGGAAACCCCTCACAAAATTCAAGCAGACAATCAGGAAGCTAATTATTTCAATTTCGCAGGAACATCTAACTTTCTGAATTAGAAGAGTTTATTTTAAATGCTTTGCATATACAATCGAAAAACAACGCGAGGGAATGAACTGCATAAAAGCAACATCCTATATCTATCGCATAAAAAGTTGAATCATTAATAAGTGTATTCAATTGAGTGAATAAGACTTCATACATAGTGCAATAATTAAGTGCATGGCCGATTAATTAGCGAACTCCAAACTCGACCCTCATGATTACTAATTAACGTTTTGCCTCTTTTTTTTGCTTTCCTTCATCCTCAAGTAAGTTCGTTATGTCATAGTCGTTTCACAACTCAACGATTTGTAAAACCCTCGCTCAGAAACAGAATTTTCAAGTAGCCCCTTAAATCAGAAAAATTCTCTGTAACTTCTCGGAAAAGTGAAAGAACTACAATTTTTTGAAGTCCTCTTGAAATCTTTTGAATTATTTTCAAATCCTTTAAAAAGAAACATTAAAATTCTGTCAGATTCCTAATAGTCCTTTAAAATTACTTGAATTCGTAGAAATCTTCAAAAATTTCTTAAAATCGTGAAAACCCTTAAAGTATTTTGAAATCTATTTCTCGCCTATTAATTAATTTTAAAAAATTACCTTCTTACCTTCGTGGGTAAAATTCAGTAGACACCCTGAATGGTTCAAAAGTTTGAAATAATTATTTGAATAGAGCCTCTTAATTATAAACCGATCCTGATTTATTGGAAAATGGAAACGAATCTAAATTAAGTCCTCTTTTTTTTTTATGTTTTAAAGCACCACTTTTTTCCCTTGTTTACAGGATTTGGACGCCCTTCTAAATTGGCCGCTTGAAATAAATCACTGACACGTTATTTCCGATATAGAAACGGTTTTGCTCTTCTATTAATTGGCTCGTTTTTACCCTGCTTCGCCAAATCCTTTTTACCATTGAGAGTGAGAGGGGTGGGGGGGTATAGGTTGTCGCTATTCAGCGAGAGCTTACGTAATCTAATCCTCGTTGAATCGACCGTGAGTTTTAACGGTTAATCGATAATCGCTTGAAGTCGTAAATTGCCAAGGTTACAGAAAAGCCGTGGGGTTAAATTGCTATAAATTCCCGGCAGATTGAGTACGTCGGCTCTTCGACCTTCCTACTTGTTTCTTTTTCCTTATTCAAACTTGGTTCAACTTGCTTGCTTTCTCAATTTTTCGTCTTTACGACTTTTCACCCTATCCCCTTGTCGACGAGATTCGCTTCTACTCAAGTGACAAGAATCAAAATGAAGAGAAGACTATTCTATATACTATAATTAGAGGAAATTATTATACCTTATCGAACTAAAGCTATCGCTTTTAAATTAGCCTCGTTCAGAGACTTGCTACAGAACTTGAAACGTGACTGTGAAAATGGAAAGACACTCTACTTAGGCTAAGGATGTTCGATTCTGATTCGATTCTTGAAAAAATGGATTTTTTTTCTTTTCCATCTCTATTTTTGAATCGATTCTTTACTACTCGATCTTTTGGTGAATCGATTCTTTACCCCAAGAATCGACAAACCGATTTTTTCACCTTTTAAAATTCATTTCTATATGCGTGTTTTCACTATACGGAAGTGCGATGAGGCTTCTTGGGTGGCATCCCATGATCGTGTTTTGAATTGCGTCATAATGAGAGTAAAAGAGACAAAAGAATACTTCTATTTCTTTCTCTCTCATTATGACGCAACGCAAAACGCAATCATGGGACGCCACCCTTAATGGCCGATTCCGATTCGATTCTTGGAAAAAAGATTCTTTTGTGTCCGATTTTTAAGTGAATCGATTTTCATGATTCGATTCTAAATCGATTCTTTTGAGAATCGAACATCCCTAACTTAGGCATGAAGCTTCCATAATTCGATTCATACCCGGTGTTTTTCAAGTATTACAAAAACGATTATTCCCCCTGAAATCTTCGCACCCGCCATACTTGCGTGCCACCTACTGAGCCTGGATGACCCCCCACCCCCATAGAGAAATAATCACAAGGGGTCGAGAAAGAAGCCGAGTGCCATGAATTAAGTATGACTCCTGCTGCATCGGAAACTCTCCCCTTCGATTCCGATCAATACTCGAGCTCGGGCCCCAGCCACTTTCTTCTGTCCTCACCTCCCTTTGCCCTCTTTTACTCTGCCGTTGGCTAGCTCCCTCTCTCCCCCATCATTTATCCATCCCCGGGGTCTCCCTCAGGGTCAAAGGCATCGCCCGAGGGGGCATAAATCAGGAGATCCTTCGTAAACAAGCGCACCACGCAGACCTCTTTGAAATTAATTTATCAGGCACCGAAACGCCTCTCTAGCTGTTTCGCAAAAGCCACCCTCTCTCGTTCAACCCTTTCACCCACGCCCTCACTTTTTTTTTCATTCTCAGACTTAGAGGGCCACAGTTAACCAGGTTCCTCTCTCACCAACAAAGCTGACGACTTTTCTCTCTCTCTCTCTCTCTCTCTCTCTCTCTTTTATCACCAACAGAGAAAACGAGTCTGGGGTTACGAGTCTCTTGGGCTCTTCGTCCAGAAATCTATTTTTGTTTAATCAGGAGAACTAGTTAAGATTTTTACTAGCAAACGAGAAAGAATAAATCTGTTGATAACTTTTGGAAATATTGGATTACAAAAATAAGATAAAGAATAGACAAAACTCTAGACAGAAAATCTTAAATAGTAAAAGATGAATTTTCTCAGCTTTTTCATTCCTGACTTCGTCTCGTCTGACGTCAAGGCAACACTTTTCCGAGATTAAACACGCTCTCTGCGCCTTTGATTGTTTTTCTTCTTTTCTCCTGGTAATTGAGAATCAAGGAATAAAAAGAATAAGGAGCACGTCCCTTCGTCTTTTTGTTTTCCTTTTCTGTTAAACCTCTCTACTTCCCCGGATCACATCGTGGCTGCAGAAAGGCCGCGCTCCCTAACGCGCGTTAATTAAATTGCAATCCACTGCAATTCACTGCAATCCACTTTCGAAGTCTTTTCTAGTTTACCCGACCCTCTCTCGCCTTTAGCGACGCCAATTCTCTCCCCTGACTGGCGGGACCCAGCATTAACTTTATTGAAGAGGGTAACTTCGTTCAGTCGTGTCTATATATGTAGTTAAGTGTGACGCTTTCATCGCCACTTGCAAAGACCTTTTTAGGGATGGCTTTTGACCCGATAGGGCTGCCTAATTGTCCTTGAGCCATCGACTTTCATCTTCCTGTGATTGCTTTGGATGTAATTTTCTAGCTTTGTAATATTTAACATGTGCGGCTCAAAGGATTCCGGAAATTACGCGTCTTCATAGAAATTGAAGTGCTTTTGATTGAGTTTTAAAAGAGATTTTCCTGGAGACATTTTAATTAGATAGTTTTGTAATTGAAAGTTTTTTTAGTATAAATCATTTAGAAAGACTAAAAATAATACTTCGTGGAGAAAAACTAAGGAATTTCTAAATCGGAATTAGTCAAAAAGTACTAAAGAAATGGCGAAAAATTTTCCAACTGTTGTATTAGTGAGAAGTTCGGTTAATTCAGTTTGTTAATCGATCGAACATATAAATGCCCTTTAATCCTTTGATAATCCTTCAAAACTGTGTTTTTGTTTCTTTAAAATAATACTTCTTATTCTAGACATCATGCCCATGCGCTCTTGTGTCACTGACTGTTAGTCGAGTCAATCCGACTGTTTTTTTCTGTTCTCTTTAGCGAGACATTGGTCACCATCTCACGTGTCTGGAAAGTCGTATTTTCCACGCAGTTTGTGATGAAACGCGTGTCTTGCTAAGGAAGATCGGATGTTGGTTCTGAGCATAAAATCGGGAGAAGCCCCAGTAGAAATTTCCAATTTAACGCTCAAACGATTTACGGCTAATGAACGGCTTCTCGGTGCCTCCGCCTACTTTCTTTAACCGTCCTTTTTTCTCTGTTGTCCTTCCTCTTTTTTTTATCCTCAGCCCCAAGAGGGGAAAAGATAGTTTATCGAGCGTGGCATTTATCGTGATAAATTGCACGTTGTTGGCTTACCGGACGTTGGAAACGAGCCACGACGAATCTTGGATATTATCAAAACTATTTTGTCCATAACTTTCACAATAAATATTTCAGAACACGAACATATGCAAAATTCATTAAATTTCTTTTCCTTCTAACCAAATTTTCTATTATTTCCGTTTTAAGTTTTGGTTTAAGTTTGTTTCAATTTTTGGTCACCCATTTTATATATAGATATAAAAAAACCAACACGCGTGCTACGCGCACGATTATTATTTTTTCTTTCTTCTAAGAATTTTAACACATTTAAACAGCGATTTCGAAGATTTTCTTGAAATTTTAAGAGATTTTAAAACTTTCTAGGTATATATTTTAAAGAATTTTAAGCGATTTTAAATGTTGTCGTGAAATTTCCATGAATTTAAGAGAATTTATGAAATTTTTAGATTTTATGAGATTTCTAATAATTTTGAGGGATTTCAAGATATTTTTCTGATTTTTAAAAGATTTTGTAAAATTTATAAAAATTTCGAAGGTTGTTGTAAACTGTGTAAGAAATTTCAAGCAATTTTTCCAATTTTTTAAACATTTTATAAAATCCAGAATAATTTTAACATGAGTATCAAGAGATTTATGATTTTCAAAATTTTTGAGGAATTTTAAGGGACTTCAAGAGATTTTTAGGAATCGTAAATGATTTTAACTGATGTCAAAGGATTTCGAAGCTTTTTGGGTAAAATGTTGAGGGATGAGCAAACAAAGATGCGCAATTATTTTGTTTTCCTTTTATTTTTCATTTTCAAAAG
>JAUEJJ010000046.1:3253823-3263975 GCA_032164275.1 Synergus coniferae
CTGGTACTTGATGCGACAGAATTGTAGGACCCTATTTGCGTCCGCTCTTCAGAGGTTATGATAGACTCGAATTATTATTATTAACAGAAATCGGAATCAGCGCTATCAATAAAGTAACAAAATAACCGCAGGTGGCAATGCTTTTTTTAAATAAGAGGCAAATGTCCTCGAAAAATTTGAAAGACGTAATATATATAGGAAAATCCGAAGTTTGCTGATGATAGCGAGGGTGGTGCTTATACTTTCGAATGCATAAAAACCTGGAGTGCTGGGACCAAATCCTGGATTTATTCCAGGCAAAAGAGGAGCTTACATAAAAGATCAAAAATACTTGTAGGAAGATTCGAATGCAGATATTAAATGGAATGAGAAATCCAATTTTATTCCGATACTAGAAACGATTTCCGACGTAAGATTATAAAAATTTCTGATAACGGTCATCAATTATTATTGGCCTTTCTTCTACATGATTGAAAATTGATTTAAAATTTAATTTAAAAGTTTAAATAATGCGGATGCAACACTGAAAACAGGTAAAGAGGTGACAAACCCCAAAAATAGGTGAAAAAGGTGAACAAGTTCAAAATAGAAGAAAAAGGGATAATAGGTGACAATCTGTGATGACTGTGATAATTCTGTGAAGAAATTCTGAAAATTTTGTTCGTGGAATTTCTTGAAATAAGCTAAAATCCTTCTTGATTACAGAATAAATTCCGCAATTGTGGGCGTCTATATGAAAAGGGCCCTTAGGGTCGATACGGAGTTATATATAGGGCAGTATAGTTGGATGAATTCCCGTCATTTTAAGCCCAAAATGAAAACTTTATGTCAAAAAACGTGTCACCGGGGCACTTTTGAAGTTGGAAATTCATAAAACCACATTTCAAGAAAATCTAAGTTAAAGCAGAGTTAAAGTTTGGGTAAACAAAAAATACACTTACAGTCGGAAGTTAAACAAGGTTTTAATTAAATTAAATAATAGCATCACAAACATTAAAAAATTGCAGCATTGACATTATTATAACACATAATAACAATTATAACATTGTTTTCATAATGCCAGAAATCGTATTCCAGGCAGACTTTTGAATAATTTTTAAAAATACGACTTTTTTACAATGAAAAACGAAAAATTTTCCCTTCTAAAGTTGAAATATGAGAAAAAATATTTGAAAAAATGTATTAAGCATTTTTTATAAATTTATTTATTTTTATTTATAAACTTTATTTACTGTAACTGTCACCCAAATTGTTTCAAAACGCATTAGCTGATGTTTTCCAGTGTCAAAACAACCCAAAATACACAGCTAAATAACATAATGTTGCACTTTTTATGACGCATCGACAATAAGGGCCCTTTTCTTTTTTGTTTTGAAACTGAAAATTCCCACTTCCTGTTGTATTTAAGACATGAGTATGATGCCGATAGACTCAATATGAGTCATAGTATCATATCCCCCACACAAATCCGAAAATGGTCAATTTCGACCCTAAACTAGAAAAACGCGAATATCTCCTAAACTAAAACCGACAATAAGGACCCTTTTCATATGGACGCCCACAATTAGAGTAAAGATCGAGGTAAAGAACCAGAATTCTCGAAATGGTAATGCAGTTAGAGGGATTTAGTAAGATTCTCCCTTGTAAGTCGAGACCAATAATATGAGTCGGAGAGAAAGGTGGATTGTGGAGCGTTGAGAAGGTAATGCTGAAGAGGGATCGAGGAGCAAAGAGACAGGAAACACCCACATATATATCTGTGGTGCTAGGAGCTAGCTCATTGTCACGAATTGCATCCCAAGTGTGGAAAGGGGTCCATGAGAGGAAATCTCCAATATCCAGTATCCAACTCTACCACTATAGATATAGAAGGGATAAGTTACAAGGGATTCGGTAAAGTTTTGTTCACTCTAGTAGTCTAACTCTCCAAGCTTATAGAATCTAGAGTCTAGAACTCGAGACTGAATATAATACTAACAGATTCTATGTCCTAGGACCTGAGGAGAGCAGAATCCTGACCCTGTGAATTACTTGCTTGAGTAACGTGTTTGCCATCCTTGCCTTCCCAGTTGCTTTACGGGCCAATAAACTCAACCAATGTCAGGATCCTTCGAATCTACAGGTTACCCCCGCCTTCTTACTCTCAGCTTCTGCCTTCTGCCACGAGTCATTCACACATTTCACATTTCAAAATAATGCAAGCTGAACTTTATCCATGTGATATCGCTAATCCTCAATTATTTATAAAGGTCAGGTGTGAACATGAGTTCATTCCCGGCCATTAATTTCAGTTGAAATCGCAAACATTGCTCATTTGACTTGTCGACAAAAATTGTCAGATTGATCCGATAGTTTATCAGCCTTCAACTTTTACTCTTGTCTAATAATTCTTTTACTCAAATCAATTTTCCCTCTTGTTTACTATGAAGATTATATATGAAACAGGCTTTGCAACTATATTTATTTCAAATTCTTGCATCAACTGAGTTGATGTTGATCGACTCAACTGAGAAAAATTCGTGTTTTCTGGAAACCGATTTTCTAGAATTGCAGTTTATGGAATATTTTTGCTCATCAATTTTAGAAAATGTTTTTAGTTGAAAAACATGCTTAGACAGCCGTAAGCTGCATGTGAATAACTATAATAATTCTCTAAAGCGGGTAACCATGGCGCATAATCGTTGAACCCACGTCATTGCTCTGACGACAACTCGAGCGACAACTTTATCGTTTACGTTTACGATTATCGCCCCAGCCAGTAAGTGTACTCGCATTACAAGCTTATCAACATCCGGTTAGTGGTTTAAGACTAAACGTAAAACCAGGATATTGACCGCCTCTTCTTCCTGGAAGACTACAACGATCGCGAAGATCTTTTGCCGATAAAAACCGGTAGCCCCTGTCTCTTGTTAGTCCCCAAGGATCCTCGATCGATTCGAACATGACTGCCTGTCTTACCTTTTGCGAGAATACGAGGTCATAAATAACATCTTGTTAAATCAATTGATTTATTTAGAACAGAATCATTAAAAAAAAAATTAAATCACACAGAAAGCTCTAAACTGGCTATAAACACTCTTGAAAATGTCGACTCGATAAATTTTCCGGATGAAAATATAAGAGCGGATCAAGAAACTATTTCGTGCTTTATGTCCAGACATAAAATCTCAAGCAATTTTAAGACTTTAAACGCCACTTGAGTTTTTCAGAGGAATGACATTCGTAAGAGGAAAAGCGTTTGTGAGATTGTTTTCTGAGAGTTAATTTTTTTTTCAACGGCGTTAATATTTACGAACTAGAATTTAAATTCTCAATGTTGCCAATCAAGACATTATTATGTAATGAAAATACTTCTTTTTGGACACGAAATTTATCCGAACTGCCTTTAAGAAATAAAGGAAGAAAAAAGTGTTCAAAATTGTACTTTTTTGAAATTCTGTGAAAACCATAACAACTTTAAATACTTACAACTTTTTTCTGGATAAAGTGGAGCTTTTATACATACCTGAAACAGAAAAAAGAGAAATCCGTGATTAAATTATCCGGTGATAACTTTCTTTACTTCCTAAGAAGTAAAAAGTACTTTTTAGACCCTAGAGAGTAAAAATTACGTTTTAGTACCTAGAGAGTAAAAGTTACTTTTTAGTCCCTAGAGAGTAAAAATCACTTTTTAGTCCCTAGAGAATAAAAATTACTTTTTAGTCCCTAGAGAGTAAAACTCACTTTTTAGACCCTGGAGAGTAAAAATTACTTTTGAGACCCTAGAGAGTAAAGAGTACTTTTTAGTCCCTAGGAAATGAAATGTAGAACTTTCGCCCCGCTTCGTAGGGACGAAAAACAGCTGAAATCATGCATGTTACAAAAATTCTTGTTTCCTCTTTTTTCTAAAAACGAAAATGTGCACCAGCTTTAAAAAGAACGGTAAAAACGGAGTAAGGAGGAGAGATAAAATGAGGGCTGAGAAAGATAGTGATATGTATATCTGAAAAGGTGAAAGATGTAGGGTTGAAGGGGATGCTCGAGAGTGGAGAGAACTCGCACCGTCGATATAGATGACGTCGAAGCTTGGTGGACTTTTATCGTCACAGAGCTATTTCCGCTCGATACGATACGATGGTGTACGGTAAAACGAAACGCCAGTGCTTCCACTACCGGCGAGTTAAATCTCACCACCATCAGTCTCCATTGGCGTATGCTCTCCTAAATTCTTTTTTTTTTTGTCATCTAAAAGAACCTTTTTCAACTCGAAAACTCCTCTCCATATCTTTAAATAACACTGAAAAAAGTGGTTTAGCTGATCCAGCTAGACGTATTGCTGGATTTCGTACACGGAAAAAAAAGTTCATTAAATTTTGTTCTATAGTAGAGGATACGGCGGGTAGTTTATTAAAAGTTAAAATCTTCTTGGTTTTAAATTACGTTGAACTCTGGTTGAACTGTTCTACGAAAAACGTAGAACAGTCCTAGAAAATCTAAAACTTCAGCTAATATAAAATCTATATCGGAGAGGTCTCGAAACTTTAAAGAACAGTTCTAGAAAACGATAAACGATTTTGCGTCGAAAAAATAAATATTGTGTATTATTATTATTATTATTATTATTACACTCTAATATCTTTTCACATGTTTAAGATACTATAGATATTACACACACAGTCACTACACTATTTATAAACGCACGCTATGAAAATGTTTTATTATTCACCGCGGGTTCAAACCCTAAACTTTCGCATTACGTTCCTAACGCACACCTAAAGCATCGCAGCTAAACCTAAATTGAAATATAAGTATAAGAACAAAATCTAATATATAAGCTGCAGCTGTAGCCCGGGGGGTGAGGGACGCGGAGAATGTCGCTACCTGCGCACTGTAACGACTGCGCAGCTCATTTTGTAGAACTCAGTTCAAGAAAATTTATATTGATGTAGTTTACAAACTCTCAATAACTCAAATATGATTTTTATGAAACTTTTCAATATTTTTTCATGAGCTTCTCTATTTATTTTATAGAATTTTCTTTAATCAGACTTCGATCTAAAGTTTACAGAACTTTTCTGAGAGTTATTCCAAAACTGTTCTACATTAAATACTGAAAGTTATACAAAATTTAAAAAATATGTTCTAGGTTCGCTCTTATCCGCTACTATAGGACTAATTCTGTAAAATTTAATGAACTTTTCTTTCAGTGTAATTGCAATCTGTTGCAAGAAATGTAGCTGTATTATATAAATTTCTAGTTGTGTTACCTAAATATCTAGTTGTTTTAGCTAAATTAGATTAGCTAAAAATGAATTTAGCTAAATTAATTTAGCTAAAACAGCTAGATATATTTAGGTAAGACGGCTAGAAATTTCGATAACATAGCTATATTTCTTGCAATTACGAAATCCAGCGATACGTCTAGCTGGGACAGCTGAATCACTTTTTTCAATGAATGCTAAAAGCTTTAAGTACAAATAGCACACTGTTTCCATTTGCAGTTTTTCAAATATTTATCATGTATTGCAGCTTGTTGACATATCACACTTTATATTTTAAGACTAGAAAATTAGGATACTGTAAAGCTTTATTGTCGTGGAGGTAAATTATTTTCTTGGGGGAAGTGGTATTTTCTCAAGGCAGAAGTAGGAAAGAAGGATTTCACAATGTTGGTGTTGAAAATTGTCTTCCTTGAATTTTAAAACATGAAATTCAACGTCCATCTTCGTGCAAGAAAATTACTCTAGGGATCTGAAGAATAAAATTTATTCTGTTCCGTCCTCAGGAAGTAAATTATGGATACGTCACTGGTACCACTACAGGGCACTTGAATGCACTTCTTCGCGGTTGCCTACGTGTATTCCTGCAACGGTTATTTCGCCGCTATGGCTGTTTGCCAGCGCTTGTATCAACGTGACCCGAAAAATTCCAAAGTTGAATGCGCGATGCAGGGATTGCGATGTCGCGGTGCTCGAGTTTTATAGCAGCCGACCCCAGGGTGGGGAGAAAACGAACCGCTTCGCAGATTGCTCAGAAGTTAACTGATAAAAAAGTCATTTGGCAGACGAAAAAAGCCGAAATTGCAAAAAAAAAAAAAAAAAAAAAAAGATAAGCTTATTTGGTGAAAGATTTTTCAACTGAAATACTCACGACTCTTAATTCACCTGTCTTTTCCATTCAATTTTTTAGCATTATAGGCGTAGCAGTATTGTTTTCATGGGCGTCACTATTTACCGACCGTATCATATATATTTTTTTCCGATTTCTTATTTTTGTACACTAGGTTTAACTTCTCTAATTTTTATAATAATTAATTGAAAAATTTTCCCCAAAACAGTACGAAAGCTAATAAAATTCTTCGACTACTCTCTAAATCTGAATCAATGGAAATTCCACTATTTCCTTCAGTGAAAAGATTTTTCGCTCGAAAATCAGTGTATCTTGTTTATGTTTGTGTTCCTTATTGATTACTTTGTATTTTAAATAATCTCAATCTCATATTAACAGATGATAAATTACGCCGCAAATTTTTTCACTATCGGAATTGGGAATATTCACCAAACTGCGAACGTTTTGGATCAGTGCGTCTTTCGCTGATGCAATCAGTGAATACACGCTGATTCCCAGTGGTATATATACTTATAGCTATTTCAATTAATGACCATTCACTGGGAATCAGTGAGTTTACACTGATTCAGATTAAGAGAGTAATAAGCTAAAGAGAAAGTTAAAATTTTTTTATAAAAAGATATTGTCAAAAAACCTCAAAATTCAATGTTTTCAAAAATGTTAATGACTCCGAAAATATTTATTATTTTAAAAAGTGCTTGGTCTCATTTGAAAGCTAAATTTTCATAGTTTTTGTGTACGCTATTCAGATATTTTTGAAATTATTTTCCTAGCTTCAGCCATAGGCTCAAACTTGTATACGAAAAATCTCGTAAATTTTAAATTGAAGATTGTCCTCCTTACATGAATAAAAAAAAAATAAGAAATTAATATTTTAATAGATTTTACTATGTAAATTTGATTAAAATATAGTATATGTTGATTTTTAAAAAATTCTTGTAAATAACTATAGACATTTCAAATTTTAAGATCTTTTTATGCAAGTTTGAGTCTATAACAGAAACTAGGAAAATAATTTCAAAAATATCTGAATAGCGTACATAAAAACGATGAAAATGCATCTTTAAAATGAGAGCAAGGGATTTTTAAAATAATAAATATTTTCGGAGTAATTAATATCTTTGAAAATATTGAAATTTGAGGCTTTTTGGCAATATCTTTTTATAAAATACATATTTTAACTTTAGTTTCCTTCTAGCTTATTAGACGCAGAATTTTATTACCTTTCGTACTGTTTTGGAGAAAAAGTTTTCAATTAGGTACTATAAAAATTAGAGAACTTTAAGGGACCGTTCATAAAATACATTACCAATTTAGGGGAGGGGGGGGTCAAGCAAAACACTACGTTTAGTAACGGCATTAGGGGGAGGGGGCGCACGTAGAAGTAATGTATTCAAATAGACTTTATATAATATTTTAATATAAATAAAATTTAAATCAGCGTTAAGATTACAGATACAAAACAATGAAAGGCTGTTACTTTTACGGGGGGGGGCAATCAGAAACTATGAATTTTAACGGTAGGGGGGGGGGGTAAAAATGACTGAAAAACGGTAACGTAGTTTATGAACGGTCCCTAAGCAACTGCTAAAAAAAACAGGGTAGTGTAACTAAAAAAGATATCTCGCTGACATTTTTTGAAACGACAGAAAATATATCAGTGCACGTCGGTTTTCTCATTAAAGTTTGTACTTTTTTGTTTAAATACTGTAATTTTAATTTATTTTTAACTTTATAATGTAAGTGACAACAGGGTTTTAGTGCCCTGACTAATAATGAAACGAAGGCGCTAAAACCCTGTCGTCACTTACATTAAATGACCATTTGAACCAAAAACAGTTGAATAGCGATGTATTTTTTGACCGATAAAAATACAACGATATTCAACTGTTTTTGGTTCAAATGATTATTAGTTTAATCGAGCTTTGGTATAACTAGATCTCATCTTTTTATGACGATGCCTTTTTTTACTCTTTTTTATTGGTCTCATTTGCAAAAAGAGCGGCCCACGGCGGAGTTGCGGTGTTGCCGTTATAAATTACTGGCGTTTTACATGATCGCACAATTTATGGCTAATTCGTAATCATTAGAGTCACGCGAGACTGTTACGGGGTGGGTTTGCATGTTGACTCGAACCGGGAGTTGATAACCCGCGAGGCATTGGAGGTTTGAGGACAACCACATTGTAATTTATTTCGGATTAAATGCAGTTGACGAGCTATGCTCGCGTTTCAATTACTTTGCGAATTCATGATGTCGATCGTTGCACCCATCCACACCAGGAGACGGATAAGCCTGCAAATGAAAAAAAAAAAGAGCTCTGCAGGTGGTTCGTTTCTTTTTCCTTCGATTTTTCAGGCATTCACTCTGCACTTTTCCCTCTCGGCTTTTTCGATTTTTCAGCGACTTTTGCTCGACTGCTCGTTATATATCCCCTTCGTTCGACTCGCTGCACACGAATTTACATAAAGCAGAAATACACGAACGAATCGGCCTGCTAGCAGACTTTTTGGCGCACACCAAAGCTCTATTTTGTTGCGCCAAGAGCGACTCGGAAACGTTACGAGTCATATAGAAACTTTATTACCCACCGGACGATTATCCTGCGGACAATTGATCGCGATAGGGGTGAAAATTACTATCGATCTGACGCGTACAAGTCTCATGCTTACTTGCCCTGAATTCATTAACTCGGCACTTTTTGTCGCAAGGATGGTCGATCCACATATTTATTGTGGTAAAGATTTGCATAAAACGTTTTGTACCCGAGTTTTTCAATAATTCAAGATTTAGGTGAAAATAAGGGAAGGAGTATAGGGAATCACTTTCCTCGAAGTGAATATACGACGTCAGCGTTTGCTAATTTAAAAACAATTGACACACCCGAGTTCCTCGTCTATATACTCGGATTGAGTATTAAAAATCATGTTTACACGAAAAAGTGACATCTACTTAATCTTTGCTTGGGTCTTTTTCACTATATCTTCCCCAGCACAAATCATGGATTTCGTAAAAGTTTGTCGATCTACCCTACTCATGTGACACTTGACATGAGCTGCGCCCTTGGAAAAGTGCTATCGCATTTATCAGATTGAGGGTTGACAAAGTTCGAAGATTTTTTTCCCTTGTGAGACGGAATAGGAGAGAATCAAGGGACCTTGTCTGATAAGAAAAGTCTGGTCCTTTATCTCCACCTCCAGATTTCTCAAAAAATTACCCGATGAGATGGTGACATAAGTCTGTTCCAGATGTTGCGACGCCCTCTATACCCTCAACTTGAGGATTTGATCTTGCTTGAGGTTCCTCAATATTGTAACAATCTTGATAATGTATCGAGAGGAACCTGATCGAAATGAGTTAGTTTGAATAACAAAGGTAATTTTTCATCGATTCGACTCATTCGACTTTATCCATTTCCTCCCTATTCCTCTCGATCGAACTCATTTTATGATGCTGAGAAGCCAGCCGCCTACATCCCATGAATATTTCAGGGATAAACGAGTCGAATGGCGAGCGTTGCCGACACGAGAGACGGCCCGACAGCCGATATCCTAATGTCGACCACATTTCATCTCGTAACCCACGGGAATTCCGTCCATCCCAAATCGCAATTCGGGAAATGTCTTCGACATTATCTCCTAGAATCTCACATTTCTCTTCTTGTTGCTCGTCCCCTACTCACAACTCCATTGCCACGCCAAAATTATTTTCAAAAGGGATTACACCCAGATTCCAACTTCGAAAACTAAATTAACACGGATCAAATTGAAAAGGGTCGCACATATTGGAACAGAATTGATTTAATTGGATTGATTAAGATTAACGAGAATACAGTCATCTATTGTCAGTTAATAAAATAGGTGAATGGGTGAATAAATTGAATAGATGAATCCTCTTTTAAAAAAGCGGTGTAACGAAATACCTCTAAAATCTCGCATATACGTGGTTGTTTTGCAAACCTGATTGGCTTTTGAAAATGAAAAATAAAAGGAAAACAAAATAATTGCGCATCTTTGTTTGCTCATCCCTCAACATTTTACCCAA
>JAUEJJ010000046.1:3264075-3279755 GCA_032164275.1 Synergus coniferae
ATTCGAGTCTATCATAACCTCTGAAGAGCGGACGCAAATAGGGTCCTACAATTCTGTCGCATCAAGTACCAGTTTGCGTCCTGACGCAAATAGGGGCGACAAGTTGAATGCAAATACATACATCCAAAAGCGAATCAGACGGACGCAACGACGTACAATAAACATCTTTGCGTGATTTCCAAATTTTCTGGTGTAATTTGTATAAATTTGACAAAACAAAAAAATGTCTCTAATATTACATTTTTAATATTAGAGATATTACATTTTTATTTCAGGTAAGATTAAAGCCATCAAAATTCTACTTCAAATGAGCCCAGAAAGAAGTCCTTTTGTCAATATTTTTAGATGATATTGCAAAATATTTTTAAAATTTCTTGGGCTCATTTTAAAGGTAAATTTCTATGGAATCTCATAGGCTTACTTGAAAGAAAAAATCTAATCTTTCATGTATACTAGTCTGATACTAGACTCCCGAGGTAGGAGCAGGTTTTGTTGGTCGGCTCCTATTGCGAGTGAATTGGAAAACTTAAACAGGTCAGGAACGTATGCCCAGTGTTCCCAACAAAAGAAACGCAATAACCGCTTAGGATACTCCCCACCTTGCTGATACGGTACTGCTGAGCCCAGTTCGAGACGTTTCATCTCACTGCCCCGCGGAACCCCTTTTCTATTATATAGGTATATTAGCGCCAATTCTATGGAACTCCTGACGCGTGTGACCTTATCTCGGGAGTCTAGTGTAATTAAATTTGGAATTTAAATGATAATCAAAAAACTGGCGTATTTAAAATTTTGAGCTGTACTGTGTTTAAAAATCTATCACTCAAAAATAGGGAGTGAAAACCAACTCGATTAAATAACAGTTAATTAGCCAAAATAACCGTATCCTTAATTATGCATTTATTATTGATTGTTGATAATGATTTTCGCTTTTGAAATTGATTTGCAAAGTCTTTTCATTATCGACTTTTAAGTACGTAGTATAAATTCTTAGAAGTTATATTAGTATAAAAAATATATTAGTAAAAACATTACATTTAGAGCGAAAAAATCAGATTAATGAAAGTTACATGACAATTAAGAAGCGTAGGGGGAGGGTTAGAAAAATTCATACAGCTTTACATCAATGGTGTACAGTTTTAAACGCGTGGTGTATAAAAATCGGTGCGACTTTTGGGAAAGGAATAGTTTAATATACACTATTCATTGTTGATTTTTTCATAAAGAGTATGAATATCACACCAAAACAGTGTGATAAGAACCAGCCGCAAGCATTTCCCAAACATGATACATATAAACTTCGGAAGGTTATATTCGAAGGAAAAGTTATTTGGATGAAATTACTTTGTGCCCAAGTGCCTGCATCGTATGAAGAATTTATAGCAGAGAAGGTAAAATCAATAATGTACAAGAAACATTAAAAATCGTGTGATTTGACGAATTTTCGTGAAATTTATGAAAAGTTACGTTCGTCATTATTTTCAAAGTATAAGTATATGTAAATATAGCGCGAAATTTAAAACGAATTTATATGAAAATAATACAAATCAGATACAAATATGTACTTTTTTACTACATTCAGCTACATTATATCATTAAATTTACATTTTATATCATTTCGTACATTCTGTATATTTTATTTTTTAATTTCCTAAATGAAATAATTCATAAAAAATAATTCGAAATCAAATGTTTCATGTTTTTAAAACTTGGTTAGGTATAGAAACTTTAAATTGTCAATTATATATGTAAGAGAAAAATTCACTTCGAATATATTCGAACAGTTCGTGCCGTTTGAACAAATAAAGACTTGATTAGACTGTGTAATGTGACGTCACAAGTCATGAGGTGGAGATAAACTGACAGGAAGGTTAGGCTCCTGTACCAAAAATGTATGGAAAAGCATTGTGAAATTACTAAGAAAATTTTTCAGCGTAAAAGTAAGTCGTAAATTTATTAATGATTATATTTCTTCTATTTCATTGTTATAGCATCGATTTTTCCTGTTTTTGGGTTTATATTAAAAAATTGCAAGTATGTCAAGCTACAAGTGACTGAGTACGCAAAATAAGCAGAAATGAATTTTGCACTTAAGAAATATAATCATTTAGTAATTTCACAATGCTTTTCCATAGGTACATTTTTGGTACCGGAGCCTAAACTTCCTGACAGTTTACCCCCACCACATGGCTTGTGACGACACATTGCACAGCCTAATGCAGCTCGCTCACAAGTTCTCGATCCTCAATTATTTTTGCATTCCTCTGATTGGTGCAGAGTGGAAAATCAATTCCAAACCACCACTACGGTGTGATGATCCTAGAAGTATGGAAAATGATACCACACATTTTTACTCACACTGTTCGGTCTCGGTGTTGTAGGTCGCACCGATTTCTAACAGTGCAGTGATTACGATAGCGTTAAGAAAAAGGAAGGGAGGGTCCAAAAATCATCAAAAAAATGCGTTGCAAAATAATTGGATGATCCCATATTGGGCAATTGAGTTATGATAATTAGAATTATTTTGTACTCGGTTGCTCAGAGTGGACAATTTCGTTAATCGATCTGATGGAAAACAGGATGATACTATATTACGAGTATGTATCAATGGGTCAAGTTCTCTCAATTTTCGGTCATCCAACTCCTCTTCATGAATTCTATATCATGCGTATCCTCTGAGCCTATATAGTGTATGTTTCGTATATTTTACTGTCACTATCAATATCATTATCAAATATAAATAACATCCACATTCGATGTGTTCTGTGTTAGTGGAGTGTTCATTACAATGACAAATTTCTACGAAGAAAATGTTGAAAAAATCATAATTGTCAATTTCTTTATCACCGTTGGGTAAACTTGATCCAAGATTACATTTTTTATATGATTTGAAAGGGAATCGGTGATTTGCAGCTCGAATCAGAAAACAGATTGATCGAGATTCTGAGAATGCGCGCGAATCACGATTTACATTTCTTTGGGAGGGCTCGAAGGGTAAATCAATCAGAGAAGTATCATGCTGTCTTCGAAATCCCGAAGGATTCGGTGGTAGAGAGACAGCGAGAACAATAAATAGGGAAATACGAGCAGGACAAGTCGAGGATGAAATGAGCCAAACCTGGCCAAATGAACTGTCTGTGCCAGATAACTGAGGGATAATTACTTTTGCGATTTGCGGGACTCGATTAATATCGCGATCCTCGAGCGGAAGACAAGAGCTCATGGCCAATCCGCTTCATCCCTATCTCGCTCTATCTTTCTCTCTCGATTCTCATCCCCCAGTTGTAATCTCTTCGTTTTCCTCCATTTTCCATATGGCTCTTCTGCCACCGTCTAGCCGTTTTCGTTTTCCCTCTGCAATCAATCCAACCTGGATTCGATTTTTTTTCCTCTTTGTAAAAACCTAAAAAAGAATTGATAATGGTGCATTATATTTCCATATTTGAGGTAAAAGTCGAAATCCTTTTGATTACTTTGTTCAAAGAATTCCAGAGCTGTATCTTCTGCAATTCTAGACTTTATTTCTCGCTCGGTTTCGATATCAAAGACAGAAAGTAAAATGGAGAAGAGGTCTCAGCATAGTGAGACAAAATATTTTTATTTGACACTTGCAATTTTTGAAATGAATTGAAATTCAAATATTTGGGATCACTTAAAGTCTCTTCAAATTCCTTGAAATTTATTTTATTTTTTAAACTTCTTAAGACTCTTAGAATCCATTAAAATATTTTGAAATCCATTTAAATCCCTTGAAACTTTTTTAAATGACTTTAAATCGCTTGAAGTTCTTTAAAATCATTAAAAACGCCTTGAAATCTTATGAAAATTCGGAAAATCTTTTGAATTCCTTAAAAATCCCTTAAAATTCCTTAAAATCAACTAAAGTACTTTGAAATATTTTAAGGTGGTTGCAATCTTATAAAATCTCTTGAAAATCACCTTGAATTATTTTAAATAAAATAATTTTACTTTCTTGAGAATTTACCTCGACTCGTTTGAAATGTTTTCCATTCTTTAAAATTTGTTTAAATTCCTTTTGAAATTCATATTTGACATTAAATTTTGAAATGTAAAGAAAAAGCACAGGAGCGTTTATTAAACGTTTTGTAGATTAATTTTGCTTCTACGGTTAATTTCCAAAAAGGAATTAGCAACTGAAGAGTTTAATGGCAGAATCCGGAAATTCAAGAGACAAGTTTACCATTGCCAAGTTTTGCGAACACCATTTGACTCTAATTAAATTTATTCATGATTTCATCGAGACTAGTCTCAAAGCGAGTCGTTTTAAATCGAATTTCATGAAACCAATGCTCTTTGCATGCACGCAATCAAGACTCGAATTACTGAGAACGTGCTTCATTAAACAGGTACTACTCACAGGTTCATCAAGGAACTAGTTCCGTGTAATACTTTGCAAATTCGATTCCACATTCACAGGCCATTTTCAAATAGTTTATCGAGGAAATTGTTGAAAGTCCTGATCAGAGAATTTAATCTCAGTGAATTTGTATTGAAAAGTGACAATGCTGTTCCAATTATGTAAATGTTAAATGCAAATAGAACTTTTAATTAAATTTATGAATAAGAGTGTGGATTTTAAATCTCTGCAATTAAATTTTATCAATTTATAGGCAAAGATGTGTTTTCGTAACTGAATTAAATAATTAATGATCATACGTGAAGTTCTGAAATTCAATATTGAGCAAATTTGATAGGAAGCTAGAAGCCGACAAATTTTCAAATCGGAGTATGAAATGAATCCCATTTTTTAAATATTAGCTAATTTATTAAAATATTAGGTAAATATTCAAATATTAAATTACAAAAGTTTTCGAGAAAAAAGTAGTTCAAAATGAATTTACGGCATCATATTAAACTCCGAGTAAACAAAGTAAATAAAGCAGAAATTGATCTAATCGCACCAATCATAATTCCAAGAACCCTGAATATTAGAACACGTGATTTCCAAAGACCCTGAGTATCGTCCCAAGACAAGTCAAAGGCACTTGTTCGTATTTTTCAATCGCCAATAAGTGAGATAACAAGAAAAGTCATGACACTACTAAAGCGTATAATAACACACTGACAGATTCCAGCATCATCTTCTATTTTTTCATTTAAAATATTGCCAACAGCAGCCATGCTATGTTGGAAACACAAGTTCCCGTCAGATCACTGAAGTTAAGAAATGCTGGGCACGGTTTTCACTCGGATGGGTGACTACTTGGGAAGATCGTCGGCTGTTGTCGCCAATGTTGAAGATTCATCCCCTATACTGAAAAAGTAAAACACTAATCGCTGTGGCCGGATAGATCACGCTGTTACCAGCAAGGGTCTCCATCATAGGTGCCTCTGATCTTTTAGTACTAAGAAAAACTCCAAAGAAACAAACATTAAAAATATTTAAATGTCAAGAATTTAGTCGGGTGGAAAAGTGTCTAAGGCCATTAAGTGGCAACCATTTCACGTCTTATCGAACCTTAAAAATAAAGATAATATTGAGGATTTCAAGACATCTCACTCGGAATCTCGCTGGATGAGAGAATGAGAGATTACAAAAAAAAAAAAAAAGAATGTATTGTGAGTGTAACATGAATATAATGCAGTCAATAAAGCGTGTATTCATAGCACTCGAGAGTTGTTAATTAATTAAATGGAAGATGTCTGAATGAACCAAAGGGGTCGTGACTGTGACTTTAGCTCCTTGCTCCGAATCAATTTAGCGGATCCACTCAAGTTATGAGATGAGGCCTTACAATAATAAGTCAAGGAAATTTGTTTTGTTTTTTTCTTAGTGCTACGAATTAGGGTAATTGAGTAAAAAAATATCAATTTTTATAGTTAGAAAAAAACAAAAGACAAAGCTTAGGTCAATTTATTTACATTTAAGGGGGAAAATGTCTATTGAATTAGTTTTTGTGTATGGAAGTGTTGTATTCAAAAATTATTACTCTGGGCACACGGTTAGAAATTTTCGTCATAATTTTATGTAATATGTGTCGGAAAATTTATGCAGTTACATTTAACTGAAAATTACGTAACTATTTTGTAGCTGTTTCACATAATTTTCCATTCTTCTAATGTTCGAACTAAAGGGGAGACGTCACGTCTAGTTGAAAGAATTATTAAGTCAAAAGCAAATGAATTATGGGCAAGCCTTAGAAACTTTTGAATAGTGTTAGTTTTTCGAAAATTTGATTATATAATATCTTTTTGTGTGTGAGTACGGAAATATACGTGGGATGATTATGGAGGGTGATGAGGCCATAGGGCAAGTTTAACAAGCTGGTAAGCCGATGACTCGGAGTCATGACAACGCGCACAGTGGGGTCAACGAGTGCCAATTGGGGCCAAGCATGTCAAATGATGGCAATAGGCTGTTGGGAAACAAACGCCGTTTCTCGTCCTCGTCGTTGGGAATATTTTCTTTGGGACTCGCTTTACAGAAGTGCTTGATTCGATTATTGAAAGCCAGACTCGTGCTTGCAAAGAAAAACAAGTCTGGAGAGAATAACGCGTATCTAGATTTTTCGTTGATATGCTATTTGAAAGTACAACCGATTTTAATTTAATTTAATTTAATTAAAACATCCTACACTACAAGTTTGAGAGAGAATCAGGAATTTTGTGACAGAAGCAGGCTTATTCCCCTTCCTCTTCTCTGTAGATATTTCACAATTATTTCACTCGCTCTCGTCCTATATAGTAACGACATGCTAACATCAAAGGCAAAGCATAAATCAATTATCGACGACAAAGCGACGACAAGCGGGTAGAACCACCAACGCAAATTCTATTAAAGATACCTCTCGTGTCGTTCTCGAGGTTTCGTTGGTGAGATTGCAACTTTGCACTAACACGAGTCAATTTCAATGCATGCGCACAATGTTATTTAGTATGTAGCTTATTTAGCCTTCTAAAGCTTTCCAATCCAAGAGAGAAACTTAAATCTTCAATTTGAATTCTTCATTTAAATTTTATTTTATATTTTTTATTGACCTGGATTGGAGGTGAATTTTTTTTCCTTCTAGCCAAATTTTCTAATATTTTCCATTGTTGATTTAAGTTTTGAAATTTCATGAAATCAGTGAAATCTTCTGAAGTCATTGAAATATCCTGAAATGTCTTAAAATCAGAAATCTGTGGATGTAAAATCTTATTCATAACATGAAAAGAGATTTAAGAAAAACTCTTGTATTTTACCTTATCTAGAGGGGATCATTGAGACGTTCTGTACTTAAATCCATCTTTTTCTGGAAATGGTCGTAAAAGCAAAGAGGCTTCCTAACAAATTGTATGCAAATCGTGTTGTATGGAAGGTGAACGTTAGTCTTGGTAGCATAAGATTGGGATCGTCGTAGCTTCGTTCTTTATTCATAGGATGGGAAGTACCAGTTCGCCCTACTTGCTATCATCGTCAACTTTACGCTCAACCGTTGTTCCTTCTAATTTGTAATGCGTAATTGAAGGAGCTTGTCTCTAGAGTCTAGAGTCTCTAGGTAAAGTAATTCTTCTTCATGGAACCTTGACTTCCATTTCTACAGCAAGAGAGGAGAAAAAACGAGTTATTAATTGATCTTCTAATTATCCATTCTTCTCCAGATGTTTAATTATGTAGTTTTTTATGCGGTAAAAGACATTTTTGTTAATAATAATGTGCATCAGAATAATTAAAGTATAATAGAAATTATTGGAATAAGCAAAAATAATTCTTGAATTATTATAATACATACTTGGATGTATTTCTGAGAATAATCATGATCTACTTATTCTCCAGAATGTTTATATAAACAACTTTGGTGGCATGGAGAGTGTGTCACTGAGAGCTATGCTAATATGCTTTAGTTAGTTCTTTGACTGCTCTCGAATCGTACAGAATTCTTTAATGAAATACTTCTACTCAAATTAAATTAAAAGAACATTTATTTATTATTCCTTATTTTCCTTCCCTGCTATAACTAATAGAAATTTAAATACAATGGAATACATATTTCAAATAATATTCTTTCACATTATGATTCTTCAATCATGTCCAGGAAGTTGGCCTAAATTCGTCAAAAACTTTTTTGAGCTCAGCACCGCCATTTTGTTTTTTCAAAAAAATGAAAGTTGTGCTGAGTTGTGCTAGCCTAGCACCACAAAACTTCCCGAAGACACTTTTCGCTCAGAGTTATATTTTCAAAATTAGATCAATTTTTTTGAACTTGGAATAATATTTTGAGACAAAATTTTTGAAAATATTACTTTGAACGAAAAGTGTCTGAGGGATGTTTTGTTGTACCAGGATGTCACAACTGAGTACAACTTACCGATTTTCGAAATTCGTATTTTTGAACATTTTTATTTGAATAATTGATAAAAACGTATTAGAATTTAGTATAATATCGTTCCAAAATAGGGAAAACGGGGTTTGCGTATCAAAAATTAATATAGTGGTTTTCAGCCGGCAAAATTAATATTTTTGTTTGAACAAATGGAAAGGATGTTCCATTAACTCATATAAAACTTGCGAGAATTTAAAATGCACTATATGAAAGTTGTCAAGCGAGGTTAAAACGAATATATTTCATTCGAGAAAGTGAAAACATATCTTTTGAAGTTGTCATACAAAGCATATGAAAATCTCAAACGACTATAGGAGGAACTAAAATCTAAATACACAAATTAAATACAATGAAATACGGAAACACGCGTATAATTATTTTTATTATTATATATACTTAACTTATTCACTACTTACAGAATCGCACATTTAATCGCTATGAAAAATCGGAATCGCTGCGGCGGGATTCGAACCTAACTTACCTAAAGCACTAACGCATTTTATCCCTAATAACTAAACCCCACGGCTAACTTACATTATGGAATATGTGGCAAAAATCTCAGTAAAGCGGCGGGACGCTCATTTACAAATGTTAACATGTGGATTGATCGGAAAGCGCTAGATCGGAAAACGGCGGAAACACTCGAGGAGCATTCTCAAACGAAACTATATGAAAAATCGAGAATAATGATTTCATAATTTGCTATGCGTCTCAGGTTTCTGTCAACTTCATATTGACCTCGATATTGACTATGTTAATTTCTAAAATACGTTTTCGAGATTATGATATTTACTATTTTTCTTATTCAAATTATTTATCGAAAACTCAGTAAAAAGAATATCATTTTTTCATAGTGTTAATTCTTGAAATGGAGATTCATAATATTTCGTATATATAGAATACTACTTTGTCGTCTTCGTGTTTTAAATATACTCGTATGATAATATTAAATTTTGGTACTGTAATACGAATAAATGTAATAAAACCTCGGTTTTCCCTATTTTGGAACGATATTATACTAAATTCTAATACGTTTTTATCAATTATTCTAATAAAAAGTCTCTCAGTGTGGCCGTGCTGAGCCAAAAAACTGTTTTTGAAATTTTGGCTCAAATTTTGATATTTTTGAAAACTCTTTTGCAGCACAATTGAACACAAATCTAGTACAAATCTAGGAGAATCTGTCACAAGTTTTTTGTGAATTTTGGCTCATTTGGATTTTTTCGAAAAATGTTTTTCGGCACTGTTGGATTATTTCAACAATTGTATATATGTATATAAAGCAAAAATATAATCTACATTTCTGAGTATTAAAACGATATGTTATAAGTCGTGTGTGTTCTGAGGTTCTAAGAAGTTTAGTATAAAGCTTCAAGAGCTATGCGTAATCTCTGTAATATAAACTGTAAACTGTGATTGAAATGTGTATGGTGTATGAATGCGATTTTGGTGACACGTTCGTTCTTTAGTCTAGAATCAGATCTTGATCAGTAAAGACCTGCCTTCCAAGTGCCTCTTAATAAATTGATTTTCTAAAATAGTATAAACGTTGTTGTTCATAACCTGTTTTCCAATAGGCACAACAGAGCACAAAGTCTAAACTTTGTTAACATTTCTAAATGAGATCATGAATTCGACAGAAATCCATACGAGGACGAAAAATTTAAGACATTCAATTTAACCTCAGTTACTTTCCAATTCTTGAGCTCGAACCACTTCTTGATAATTCTTTGCATTTTGGTCAGTTTGTTTCTGCAAAAAACCTTGAGAAAATCATCGAGGTATAAGAGTTTTCTTTAAAAGTGATGACGCTCTACTTATATATGTAAGAGTTTTTTTAAACTGAGTGAGGCTCTATTAAAAGTTTTCTTTAAACCGAGTGAGGCTCTATAAGTTTTCTTATACTTTGAGTGACAAGTAAGTGTTTCTGTTCAATTTATGATAAGTGGAGACTCATTCAATCACAGATTTGTGAACTTTCTAGTTTGAGAGGAGTCTCATTCTTTAATTCTTTGCAATTTAACTGCTAATTTTATTTGTATAATGTGAAACTCCACAAAGTATGAAACAGCTAATTGTTTGTGAATACCAAGTTGGTTTTTTATTGATTTGAATAAACCTAATTTCAGTTAGATGTGTATAATTTCATTTCGATCACCATCGCTACTTAACACCAGACATATCTGGATAAACATAATTATCTAGTTTCGCAAACTCATTCTTTATTTCGCTCCCCTAGAAGACAATAACAGAAACAGTTGAGATTTGCAACTTTAATTTTAACTTCTCTCGAACATCAACTGAGCTACTTTCAATTTACGTCATCAAGTCTTTGTCTCCATAAATTCAATTTCCTTTTGAAAGTAGATCGCCTGTTCAGAGAGTCTCTTAAAGTAAAATTATCTCTGAAGTATGAAAAGTAGAGGGTTGTGGAACATTGCGTTACTACCAATTACGTTTATTTATTCGTGTTTATCCTTTGCAATCTCGTATCCTTCATGAGAAAACGCAGATGGTTAGGACAAGCTCCAGATTATGCAGAAGCAAATTCTCAAAGCGCCTTGAATAATAAATGTTATCATAAATACCGAATTTGAGGCTGTCCTAAAGACGGCTTCATGAAACTAGTAACAGTTGATGGGAAACAGTTTAGGGAACTTTGAACACTTTTTGAATCATTTTTTTCATAATAATTTAGGAATAGTCAGTCAAAAAAGTATAACTCTCCTATAATGTGGGAAAAATCCATCTCAAAATAATTAAGATTGTACCCAAAAATAATGCACAGTGTGGAAGTATTTCGCAAATTAAATTTTGCGCCTTAAAAAAATAATGCCACACTTAAACGTAACCTCAAATTTTTAGTTCGTTGTGGCGCCAAATTTAAATTGTTTTATAATCTCTATAATCTGGATTGAGATGATCTGGAAAATAGAAAAATGTATGAATGTACCACGTGCAGAATCTACGCAATATCAGCCACTTAGTATGTATTTCTGAAGTTACATTGATCAAAGATTAAGTATGTCTTTGCGACACCACTTAACCCCAAAACGACCCGAATAGAATTAGCGTTACGTCGAACTACATTATTTATTGCACACTGGGATGGGATTACTTCACTCACTACTCTTCTAGAGTTAAGGGCATGTATTACTATCCGATCCCTATTTTACCGACATTTTCTTATCTGTAACGTAACGTTACGTCTACATTTATGGTCTGTTTATGGAGATATCAAATTGAAAATTTCAATAATTAAAACTAAAGCATTAAGGTACGTTTATCTGGTCCTAAATTTTTATAAAAATAAAAAAAAAGATATTATAAACAATTTTTTTATAGATGTAAATATTTAGAACCAGATAAACCTACTTTAATGTTTTAATGTAATACATTGTGAAAAAAATTGTTTTAAGAATTTTTTTAAAGAATTTTTTTAATTCAATATTTCTAAAAGTTATCAATTAATTTAGGTTTTCTTTTTCTTGTTTTATTGAAAATTATCAAATGAATTTTTTTTTTAGACTGCGGCAGAGGTTTCTCGAAAACCACTTTAAGAACTTTAATTCAAAGCTTTAACTAGACTTAATTTCATCCTGTTTACCTATAATTTTCGAGAATTTGCGAATTCACGGGTGCGTTGTAAGCGGACACGCGTATTTTGACAGATGTGTTCAGAGTTTCTATATTTAGTTGACACGTACACATCACAGACGCGTGTCAAATAAATATGCTGCTTCCGGTTAAGCACTTAGTGACAACGGTCGAATAACCGTCTGTCTATTAAACTTTCCACTTAAAAATTTACCCTCGTCGAAAACAAATTCTCAACCTGCTAAAAATACGAATAAAAGTAACGGGATAAAAAAAATCATTTACAATTAACTGAAAAACTGTTTACGAAAAATACTTTGAAACCTGAGGTATCTCGCAATTTGAATTAATGTGGTCATTACAGGTCGTCACCTATCCACTTTTTTTCTTCTATTTTTTAAGTTTGTTTCAATTTTTCGTCACCTTTTTCACAACTATTTTTATATAAAAGAATCACCTTTTTTAATGACAATAAGTACTTTAATGAATGATATTGTTTTTTAAATAAAATTTTGAATTACACGAGCTAGTATTAACATAAGAAAGAAGTTCGTTAAATGATGTAAACTCTATTGCAAACATATTAAGCATCTTATTGTTTTTTTTCCCTAGTTAATTGTGAGTCTAATCACACTTGTCTTTCTTTATGTTTCAGGTACGTGTGAGCACTTTCATGCATTATTCCCGCAGATAATGTATCGTAAGTCAGTACTTTTCTATTTTGACTTTGTCTCGTTAGTCGCCATATGTCTGAAACTCTGATTCTGAAAGAGAGAAAAAGAGACAGAATGAATAGAAGGTGAAAACGGCCTGTTGAAAATCGTCACGCGTTACTAATCCTCTTTGCACTGCTCACTCCACACAGTACATGTTGTCGAGTACAAAGTATTAAGCTTTGTTCATGCCATTAGTCGTGCACCGGTGCGCATACGTTAACTGCAACGTATATGTATAATATATAGTATAGTGTGGCTTTGGTGTGGCACACATTAACCGATTTGCATCGAATGTTCAGTGCATCCTGGCAATTAGCTGTCGTTAGAGCCGAGGTTAGAGCAAACCCGTCAGGTAGACTCCAACAATCCAATGGATTATATGGAAGTTATAACCCCAGCCAGAAATTGAGTAACCTCGAGACGAGGACCTTTGAGAAATTACTTTGCCATTTAGTTCTGAGATTTTTTCGCTACGGAGGATTCCAGGTCGTTAGTATAATTCATTTTTCTGGCGTTTTATCATTTACGGGATTTATTGAGAATTGAAGAGGATTTTTCAGGATTACCAATCGTATATTCAAGGAGTGAAGGGCGGGGGGGATATGAACAGTGGCCTAAATTTCAGTCCCGTACTCTTCTGCGCATGCGTTGTGCTCAGCATTTGATTGGTTGCTATTGGCGCGCAGTTTAAAATGCTAAAAAACATTTTTATTTTTTATTATAAATGATTGCATTTTAATATTTTTTTATGTACAGAATGTGCACTTAATTAATTTTTATTTTTATCAAGATTCATTAATATCGGTTTAATTAATATTTCTATAAGTTAAAATGCCATTATTTACAATAAACAATAAGAATAATGCCTTTTAGCATTTTAAACTGCGCGCCAATAGCAACGAATCAAATGCCGAGCGCGACGTATGCGCAGTAGAGTACGGAGCTGGAATTGGGGCCACCAGACTGGATAGGAATTACAAGGAGATTCGAATTTCGAGAAATGTTACGTAACATTCACATAATATAACATACGTTATACAGTCCAACCTACGAGTAGTGCCGCTTTTGGGACAATAGAGGAATATGATTCCGAGAAATCGTAAACGATCCCAGACTCGCTCGCCGTGAAGGAAAAGAATCGCTCCCCATGAATAGTGCCACGCGAATAAGTATTTTTTCTGCTATAAAAACCTCTAACTCGAGGCACTACTCATGGGGACGAATATCAAATTCCCGAGTGGCTCAGAGTGGGGGTAGCACTACTCATAGAAGCACTAATCGTAGATTTGACTGTATTAGTAAAAACACTATATTATTTGGACCGAAAAAATCAAATTAATAAAAATTATGGTTTTTTTACGAAAGGAAAGAGAGGAGCAAAAAATCGTCAAGAAAGCGTTACGTAATAAAAAAAATAAGTAACCTCAAGTTAAAAATTTCTGCTTGTTGATTTTTCGGACTCCTAAATTTAATATAGAGTTGAACAGGATATTTCCGTTTGAAAAGACAGTATTGTCGGAACTCGATGAAAGATCTTAAAACACCAGTTCCGTTTCCTGGATGGAAAAGGAAAACTAGTTTCGTCTGAACCTAGTGACCTTAAATAACATGGCATTTAAATCTGGTTACATTGTCGGTTTGACGGGCGACGGGCGGCGAGTATAGGCTTGCAAACCCGCTCAAGGATATAATACCGGTTGACGTTCGTACAAGTACGACTCTTAATGTTCTATTCAAGCAGCGAATCCTGTATAATGAGACATCACCTGCCTCCTAATGATAGATTAGCGACATGGGAATTTAACTCTTGTGACATTAATTCCCGGTCATTAACGCCAACAATTACCTAGGACGCACACTTTAATTTTATTCCATACTTTTTACTCCTTAGAGAACTTGCAGTTCAGAAACTAAAAGAGAGATCAAGATTTATTTTTAAAATCTGTTAAAATCACACGTTTTTTTCGGGATCACGTAAATTTATCGAAATTTAAAATTCTCAAGGTTGAAAATTACCGAAAAATAAAGATATTAAGAGAAATTTTGAACAAAAGTTTTTGAAATAAATTTTAAACAATTTTAAACAGGTATATTTGACACTCCTCGGTTTATAGACAAGTAGATAAAATTTGAGTTAAATAATTGGAAAAGTATAAACGTTTTGATAAAGCATTGATGTTGAATCCAGAGATTCCGTAGAAAAAAAAAGCACGGTCCACTGAGTGTGAAGAATGACGAAAAGCTGATGAAATTTTTACAGAATTGGGGTTGGACTGGGAATGTGGAGATATATTCAGGTCGTTACGAGGATCATTGTAGAGCGTAAAATCGAGAATCGTGGTTCGCAGCCGCGTTCGTCACGGTGAAGGGGTTGGAGGGAAATGGGATGCTGCTGAAAAGGGTGGGTGCTCTCTCGTTCGCACCACCACCCTCGTAATCGCGGTTAATTAACGACCAAGCGTTAACGAGGCTGCCGATTGCTAGACAGCAGCTCTTCCGGTTCACTGGTTCACTACCCCCATCCGTTTATCATCATCTTTCCACATTCTTACCTATATTACTCCAAATCTTTTCTTTGCCTTTCTTTTACCCAGATTTTTAATGAAAAATAATTTAGAAATCTTCTGCAATCGATTTTCCAACTCATTTCCACGATAATCTCTTTTTGATATTAGCTATCCTCTCTTCACTCTTTTTTTTATCGAAGGGCAGAATGAACTTGGGATTAGGGATCCTCCATTTATTACGTAACATTTTTTTTTTACAATTTCTGGACTTCCCCTTCATGGGTTTTAGGGTCATGAAGGGAGCGTTATGTAACATCGACTTTGAACACCCTTCTTCCCCCTAAAATGCTTTAGTCATTCGGGGTATTTAATTGTGCGCAGTGGGTAAGTGTGCGCACCACGTTTTTCTAGAAAGTGGGGAGGGGAGAGTCTTGACATGTGTTGGGTAGAGTGGGGCGAGATGGGCATAGTTAATCTTTTTAATGCCAGTATTTAAAGTCTGCAATTTATTGCTTTAAAGTAAGCTGCTATATGTA
>JAUEJJ010000046.1:3287858-3303686 GCA_032164275.1 Synergus coniferae
GAGAGAGAGAGAGAGAGAGAGAGAGAGAGAGAGAGAGAGAGATGGAGAGAGAGAGATGGAGAGAGAGATGGAGAGAGAGAGATGGAGAGAGAGATGGAGAGAGAGATGGAGAGAGAGATGGAGAGAGAGATGGAGAGATGGAGATGATGGAGATGGAGGCGAGGAAATCGCTAAAGGGGATTTGTGCACTACATCCCCAGGGGATTAGTACCTGTTGTTGGCAGTCGCTCGACGTGTTTGTCAACCTTCGGCGAATCATTTTCAAGTGCACTAGTGTACAGATGTTACTGGGGGAGCTTTTCTAACTTTGATCAAACTCAGGGTTGATTCTGGTTTCCCATTTAGTGACAGAAGTAAACTTACTGAGGCTTCAGAACTCTTAATGGGTTCTCGAGTCAGAACCTCAAGTCGATTAGACCTCCACTTGTAAATCTGGTTGAAAGATATTTTTTATATCTGAATTTCCTACCAGAAAAATTGTGGCCACATTTATACATAACCTCAAACACTCTTGAAATACTCCTTTTAAAAATAAAGTAATTCCACTGAACTGTACTCGGCTATAGAACGAAAAAATATATCTTTGGTGCGTTCAACGGATTTAAAGAACCCACGAAAAACCTTTGAATATATTGCTTTGCACATTTTCATTTTCATTTATTTTCATCTCGGGAGGGTCGTTTATTCTAAAAGATTTTTTTATTGCATGCCAACGACGAGCCGCAATTTAATATCCCTTTGTTTGAGCATTCATGTGGTTCAACAGATTATTTGGTGAAAGAATCACTTTGTTCTTAAATTCTAGGAAAGCTGAATGAGTTTTAAAAGTCTCTCCATATAAATATTGGTAACCATGTGACAAGGGAGTTTTTATTCTGGATTTTATGTCCGAGGGAAACAATATCTTTATGCATGATTTGTGTCCATACTAAAAAAGATTCTTTGGAACGTGTTTGTTATAAATTAAAATTCAAGAGGGCACAAAACGGAATATATTTGTACACACTGAGCCACTGAAACTGGTGCTCAAGCAGAGTTGAATTTAAAAACTGCAAGAGAATCTGGTAATAGAACCGCTGCAATGTTGGATGTACGTAAACAAACGAAACCACAATCTCTACATGGACACTAACACGGGAAAGAGACAAACGGCGTTGCATGGCACGCGTGCTGCACATTAGTGTATAGTATACATATAGTACATTCGATGATTCAACAAGGCACGTCCCGACAATTTCCAGCAACACGTGGGAAGCTCGGTAAAGTCTACCCTTTGTGTCGAATTCTGTCGATATATTACCTTGTTCGAATACCGAGTGCCATCCCCTTTATCCCTATATCGGATGCCTCTAGGCAGGGGTTAGGGATTTTGTGATGAAGGGGGTGGAGAGGGTTTGCAAATCCAGAATGCATGAGTGAGTTGATTGTAAAGCCGTGACGCTTGCGGGAAAATCAAATCGATGTCTGCAAGTGTGTGCTTCGTTTCGATGGTGAGTGAATGTATAAAGAGGGATGCCGGGATGGGGGTGGGAGTGGGTGAATATGTGCGGTAACCCCCACAGCAGAAGGCAATATGTATGAGCTATCAGCCAACCGCAGGCTTTGTGGAATGTTGGAAAGGGTACCAACCTCAGTCTAGTTTCCAATTAACAAAAGGGCTTTGCTTGTTTTTTATTTCCTCAAGAATTGATTTAGTTATACTAAAGATTTCATTAGATTTTTACTAGAAGATAGATTCATTTATTTAATTTTGAAGGGTAATATTTTGAAAGAAACAGAAAGATTTAAAAAGAAAAAAGGAGGCGTGGAATGGGGAAAAGACTGTGAAGTCTGGAATTATTATGAGACATATAATAGCCTCTTAGGTTTTTAGAGTCTGAAAATATGGTAATGTGATTCTGGGTTCTGGCGATATTGACAAAAGCAGACCCGAAAGTTTTCATCCCATAATAAGTGACACGTAAGGGACATCGAAACCCTGGCCAACCCTTATGAATCCCTTGACATTTTGCCAAGCACCCCCGGGAGCATCACCATATAAACGAGCGCCTCAGCCCTACCAACAGGCTGTTTCAACCCCTGATCCATTCTGACCTCAAATATACGTTTCGTTTTACTGCTGATAGTCCTTCTCCCCTAATTTTAGCACAGGCGGCTAATATCGCGTCAGTCTCGACAAAACCCTCATTTTTCCCCATCATCATTCTCGATAAACATTTATTATTTATTTATTCTTTATTTTAAGTGAAAATTATGTCGTGCAGGTAATTGCAGAAACACTGCTCGAAAACTCCTAGAACTAACGTAACTCTACCATATATACCCAATATGACCTACCTAACGTTTATTGCTGTTTTAATGTTAACATTAAAAAAATTTACTTTTGATTAATGTTTGTGAAAAGTCAATTCTTTTGAGGAAATACAAACAAAACAATTTAACAAAATTTTTATTGATAATGTCCAAAACTGGACAAAAACAAAAAAGTGTATTTAGGCCTATTATGTATTTTAGAAACAAAAAAATTCTGTTTAATTTTAAAGGTTTAAACTGAAAGTAAATTGCACTTTGGACACAGAAAAGTATTTTTGTCGTCCTTTGATAACCCAACGCATTCTTCATGGACTTAGGTCGTACAAACAATGCACAAATGCATGTCCTTCACCACATCTTTTTCACAGATATTGCACTATCAAGATTCTTTTTTGGTAGGAGGTTTTTCTCTCTTATTGAATGGTTTTTGGAGTTTAGATTTACTTATATTTTTTAATTTTTTTTTTAAATTTTTCCCCAATATTATGGAGTATATAGGCCATACACGGAAAAAAAAGATCATTAAATTTTACGGAATTAGTCCTATAGTAGAGGATAAGAGCGAACCTAGAACACATTTTTTAAATTTTGTATAACTTTCAGTATTTAATGTAGAACAGTTCTGGCTGGTTCTGGAATAACTCTAGAAAGTTCTGTAAACTTTAGATCGAAGTCTGATTTTAAAAAGTTTTATAAAATATATAGAAAAGTTCATGAAAAAATGTTGAAAAGTTTCATAAAAATCATATTTGAGTTATTGAGAGTTTGTAAACTACATATCAATATAAATTTTCTAGAACTGAGTTCTACAAAATAATGAGCTGCGCAGTCGTTACAGTGCGCAGGAAGCGACATTCTCCGCTTCCCTTTTAGGTGTGCGTTAGGAATGTAATGCGAAAGTTTAGGGTTTGAACCCGCGGCGAATAATAAAACATTTTCATAGCGTGCGTTTATAAATAGTGTAATGACTGTGTGTGTAATATCTATACTATCTTAAACATGTGAAAAGATATTTGAGTGTAATAATAATGATAATAATAAAAATTTTTATTTTTTCTGCGCAAAATCGTTTATCGTTTTCAAGAACTGTTTTCTAAAGTTTCGAGACCTCTCCGATATCGATTTTATATTAGCTGAAGTTTTAGATTTTCTAGAACTGCTCTCTACGTTTTTCATAGAATAGTTCAATGTAATTTAAAACCAAGAAGATTTTAACTTTTAATAATAAAAAGCAAGGGTAACCCAGCACTTTTGCACAAATACCTCCCTCAATTGTTAACAAAGTAGTGAAGATTGTATTTATTTACATTAGTCGCTTTGGTTTAAAATTTCAAATTGCCTGATTAATATAAAATCAATTTCAGTATAAATATATTACATAAATTCAAATTAATTTCAAGGAGATTGAAAAACCAAATGTAGATTACAAAGGGACGTATAACGTATATTGAAGAGAGAATTACCGAAGCGTTTGCGAGTATGAATAACAAGCGAATCGATCAGTGAATTATTAATTCGAGGACCTTTATGATATCCACTAAAGCAAATAGCTGACTAAAATACTTTCCAGAAGGGGTTGACCGAGCAATTTATTCATTTGTTAAATATCTCTAATATTTTCCACTAAAAATACTTTTAGTATTTTTTAATTGAATATTTTTAATTCAAAAGTAAATTATATTACCGAAAACTCTATTAAAACATTAGTATGCCAACATTTTCAACAATTCCTTTGTCCTCTTGCAGTGACCTTTCGCCTGTGAATTTTGCTCCCGAATGAAAAACAGTTCTCTGTGCAACACCTATGGCTTTTATTGTGCGGAAGAGCGCGTGTCAAGCTTCGGACAAATAAATTCTGGGGTAAATAGTAAAATGAAATCTGCACCGCATTCGCGGGCCGTTCTGGAAACATGGCCTCTCATTAATTCCGAACGCCGCTATAAAATCCCGGAACAGCGGAACAACCACCCCGCTTCCTGGCGACCCCCAACTCACCCCTCTGGATCCTAACACGACCAGCCCATATAAAAGCCCTGTATTCAATTACCCGGCATCGACCGGCCGAATAACGAATGTACACGACATGGAAAATATTCCAGTCTGCTCGTACGAATACGCGTTTGTGTTCTTTCGTTTACTGGGGGAAGATAAACCACATTTTTAGGCTTTTCATTTTCATTTCCACCTTTCAACGTTATATGCAGCGTAAATCGAAGCTTTACACTAATAGAATATTGATTTCAAAATAATACTCCCTAAATCTGAATCAGTGAGAAGTATACCATTTATTTTAATACGTTAATGAATCAGCGGAATTTCGTTGATAGAGGGCCTGACATTCAGTAGACAAACAGATGATTGGTTTAACATTTTTTAGGGTGGCCATGTATCAGGGAAGTCAAGGAAATCAGGAAAAAGTCGCACTGAGAAAAATGGATTGTAAACGGTAATGAAAAATATGTTTCCAGGTATAATCTTGGACTATTAACTATATGGGACAGCGATCTAGATTATTAGAATCTTAATCTCTAGATGTTCAAAAAAGATCATACCAGATAAACTGAAACATGCCAGATTTTACAGTTTACAATCTAAGATGTTAAAATTTAAATTCCACAATATTAGAATTTATAATCCATGATATTAAAATTTGTATCAACAGTAAGATCTTAACCAACAGTTTGTACAATCTAAAGCAAAGAACATCGTTTACCAATTCTGATAATAATGTATAATATTTAATACATACTTTGGAATTGTTCATATTAAACTTTACAAGTGTCGGTCCCCTACATATAGTTTGACTTTGAGGTTTGGTTATAAATTCACATCGGATTACATTGTGAATTTTCAATTTTATTACTGATAAAGGAATATGAATTTAACTTCTTACTTCTCCTCCTAAAACTGGATATCAATTTCCAAATTTGTTGATAACCAATTGCCCAATTGCCCATCTGAAAAGTCCGAGACACATACACTGAGAAAAATGGATCATACCGTTTATAATCTTGGAAGGTTAACTTAATGGGACAGCGACCTAGAGATTAAACCGTATAATCTGGATGTTAAGTTTTAAAATCTTGGATTATACAATTTAAAATCTAGAATATACGGTTTAACATCCAGATTATACGGTTTAATATCTAGATCGCTGTCCCATAGTTAACCTTCCAAGATTATAAACGGTATGATCCATTTTTCTCAGTGTGGGGAAAAAAATTTGTCAGGGAAGTTTGGGAAATTTCACTCTAAAATTGAATCAGTGGAAGTTGACTGATTTTCAGTGACTCTCTTTTTAAGATTTCACTCAGTCAAATTTAACTGAGAATCAGTAAAGTCACTGGGGAAAAAAAATCAAAATCAAAGATATATGATAAAACTTATACGTAAATGAAATCTATCCTATTGTGTAAATATTGGTCATAACGAAAGAAGAGATCGCAGCTCCTTCTATGTAAAAGAGAAATCGGAAGACGAGCCAAGGAGTTGGCAAGTGTTGAGCGATAAATCAGCCCGAGTCGAGCACCTCCGCGGGCTTCCGCCCTGAAACGATGAAATTTCACCTCGAATTTCACCACTAGGAGATTTATTTTCACGACAAGGGTTGCGACGTCCGAGATATCACGAATATCGAAATATTGACGATGATCCATTTCGATCTCAAGACCAGCTTTTTGCTTTACGTTCAGAAAATCGATGATGACATTGTTCGACCCAGTCAATGTTTACCAGATGTCGAATTGTACCGATAATTGAACTCTAAACTCGAAAATCTACTTTCAACACCCAGGCAACGGATGTAGATACACAAAACTGTGTGCACGCGGGGTGAAACGAGAATATATCGAGTGCACTTATACTCTGTGTTCCACTCACATGAGTAAAGAATAAGAATGAGCTCTGCCAAGCGTAATGAAACGCCTCGAAATTACTCGTTAAATCCAGGGGTTGAGAGTCCATTCTGTCGCGGTTTACTAGACCAGTGAGAGACTTCCATTCAACGAAGCCTGATTATAGTCCTCGATTGACGTTACTGTACTCTAATATTAACTTTTGCTTCAACTAGCATTGTGGAATATGTATAGAGAACTCTTTGATGTCGAATATGGCTTTCCCAGTAACATCTGCGAGAGCGAATACTAAATGCGAGTTATGAATGCTTTGATTTCTGTGGTAGAAAAAAGATTGATTAGAGGTTTTCTCAGAGAGATAAAAATGACTGTGTTGACCTTTGCAGTTTGATGTTTTTCACTTGTTAAGGGATTAGCCATTCCAGCGGAAAAAAAAATATTTTGAGAATTTTTTTCTCAGCGGAACCAGGAAATAAATGGAAATTCTGAAAAAGGTCTTTTATTATACAACTAAAGAACTATACAAATTGAAGTCTCTCCGTAGCTTAGTGGTTAGAGCACCAGATATATGTCCTTCCTGGACATTGCATCAGATCGGCAATCTGAAGACTTGGGTTCGATTCCCCCAGCGAGGATAGAGAGAATTTTTTCACAACATGAAAAATAGTCAATATTCAAATATTGACAGAAATTTAAGAAGAATAGTGGACCAATAATCTTTAATATCATTTAACCTTGTAAAAATTTATTTTTTCAAAGTAATACTAAACGTTTTTTTTTTTTTAACTTTTTTGTGTAAACGCGCCATTTTTGATTTATTTCACGGTTCCGCTAAAGAAATTCCCAAAATATTTTTTTTCTCAGCCTGTCTGTGTCTGTCTGTCTGTGTGTGTGTGTCTGTAGATTTTTAGTTTGTGTGTACGATAACTTTCGAAAGAATTGACCGTTTGGATTGGCCTTTGGTATACTCTTTTAGTGTCCTAAAATAAAGGTCAAGTTCGTTAGCCAGCCATTTTGGATAAAAATTCAAAAAGTTGGAGCATTTTGAAAATTTTTGAAACCACTTTTTTTTAATTTACAAATTCTATGTATGAATATTCGTAGTACTCAAAAAGTACAACAATTTATCCTTATGGATTTTTTCGATAAAAAAATAATTGTCAAACTTATGACATTTCGAAAATTAAAAAAAAACGAAAAATATAATATGACAAAATTTGAAGCCAAGAAACGCATGATATGAAAAAAAGTCAAGAGATGAAAAATGTTTCTTTTTGAACGCTCTACAGGAATGGCATAAAGACTTTTTGAATTTTTTTGAAAAAACGAAAATTCAAATTTTGAGCCAAATAACGCGATGCAGAAAAAATTATAAGGAGCATAATTAATAGTCTTTAAAATATCTACAAATCTTGCTTTGACCATTTTTTGATAAAGTAAGTAATTTTCGTTTTAATCGTGAATAAAACTGTTTTTAAAAAATAAAAAAATAAATTTTCCCGCCACAAAACATGAGATATGAGAAAACATTGCAAAATTAATATAAATAATCGAAGCTTGACGATCAAATATTCCAGAGCACGAAGGCGCTACGAACAAATCGCGCGATGTCTATATGTCAAATACTGAGCGCGAAGCGCAAGTGTCGTGATTAGAATGTGTTTTCCTTAAGGTCGATAGAACTTTAAGTAATTGAGTTCTCTTGATTTAAAATAAAAACAATTAAAACAATAGCGTCCCGAAGAGCGCAAGCGCGCAACATGAAGTGCGACATGCTATTCATTTTTTTTTCTTTCTTTGCTTTTTTTTTTAGTCATTTCAATAAGCTGTTATTTTTGTGTAACGAGTCAGTCGATTGTCGAAGTGCAATCAAGGGTGAGAGGTTCGCGCTTATTTTTCTCTCCTAACGATTCGTTTTTTGTCCCACCACCGACTGTTGCGACTTCAATCGACGGCTTATCGAATCACGTAAACGTCAGATTAGCGGCCTCATCGAATTATTGGAATCCCCTTTTCCAGTCCTACGCTCTCCACCTTCATCATACACTCGGGGTCAAAAATTAATACCGAACAATGTCGATCTTTTTTGACGAAATCCGTCAGAAATTTTTTAATGTGGCCGAATTTATTTCAAATCAGAGCCCCCTCCATTTTACCATTTTATGTTTTATGAAAAAAAATTGATTAAAAAAATAAAAATAAAAAAATTGAAAACAAAATTTAAAAACGCTTTGTCATATATAATTTGAAAAATGTATTAAATATAATTAAAGAACAACTTAAAAAAACAATATGATCGCAATTTGCAGTATATTCCCAAATTGTATTTGAGAGTTTGCTTTTAGTCCCACGAAATTTTGGGAATTGTTTCAGTCGTATTTAATTATTGGTGAAATTAAGTAGTCGGAAGCATAGCGAGGAATACATTTATTATAATACGACTCTCATTCAATGCTCGATTATACACCATGTCACGAATGAAATCGCGAGCAGGCGTCATTTCGCTTAGCCACGTTTCTACCGACATGAAGTGCATTTATGTGCACGTCATTGACCTCAATTCTAGCTCAAATTGACCGACACAAAAAATATCAAACACCGGATAATAATTCTTCGACAAACGTATAATCAGTCTTTATTTATGCGCCTGCTAACTGAAATGACTTGAAATATTTGAAAATTATCAACTTGCTATTATATTTAAATATTATAATTGGATATTTTTTTCGCTCTGCTGAAGTACTCATTTTTTTTTTAAATGAAGAGGCCCTTAAAAAGCTCATACTGAGCGAAAAGATAGTTAATTTTTTATTCGTTGCGTAAAATGAAGAATTTGAATTCTGGAGATTAGAACTTAAATCCAAAAACGTTTTTTTTTTTATGACTAGAAATATATTTAAAAGTAATTATATTCTTATATCGTTCAATTTAGTAAGTTTCGCTTAGTCATCATAAAATTGGACTCTGACTCTTATGCGCCTTTGCTGAAATTATATCCAATCCCATATGGTCTAGTGGCTAGGATACCTGGCTTTCACCCAGGAGGCTCGGGTTCGATTCCCGGTATGGGAAATTTTTTTTTCTATTAGAGATTTTTGATTTCTTTTTTTTAATGATTTAGTCTTTTAAATTCTCGAATAAATCAAAAAACTTATATTTATCTTAATTAAGATTCTTAATATAGTGTAAATTAAATAGTTAAATACCAATCTAAAATTGGAAACGTTATGAAATGAAATGAAACAAAAATTTACAGGCATGTAAAAACTCATTTTAGCATAAAATTGTGAAATTAATTAACATGGAATATTCTTTAAACCGGACAAAAAATCGAACCGTGAAAATGTTGGCGAAATCGTCTTCGCTCAATATTCTTAATAGAAAATCCAGTATCAGGGAGTGATAGATTGGAAGGAGAAAGCTCATAACCCGCCGAAATAAGCTGAAACTTTGTCTCAGAACAGTTTCTCGAGATCGTACTTTTTGTTCGTTTAATGGCTCGAGGGAGGTAATGTTCCTCCAGGACTGCCGGATTTTCACCCTTCGAGAACAGTCAGAACCATTTGCCAACCCATCTACGATATATTCCTCTCTGTATAAGTAGAAACCGTCTCACGTAATGTATGCATATTGTCCGGGAATTTATAGCCTACCCCAAAATTCGTAGGGTGTAAAGTCACGTAGTTTAGGATTTCAATCTCGCTTCCCACAAGTCTTTCGCGAAGTGACTTCTTTTTTCTTTAATAATTCAGTCTGATTTTCATTTCCTTTAGAGCCACCAGACAAAGCACCCTTCGACGAAATTATTCGCCACTCCCCCCCCCCCCCCCGAGGGACAATTTTTGGCCTCGTTATTTATTCGTAAAAGTGGAAAAATAGGTGTTAGATTTGTGTATTCGATGCTACATGAAGGGTGACATAATGGATGTCATAATGGATTAATCCACATTTTTCCGAAAATTATATTATTAGTTAGAAAATTCTTAATAATTTAAATACACATCCTCGCACTAAAGGGTTTTTGTGTAGGTTGATTTTTATTATTTAAATTAATATTTCATTAATTTTTAATTAACTGCAGAGATGGTGCCTTCCATGCCCTAGTCGGCACGTAATAAATTACTATCCCGACATTATAACCAATTATTAATAATAATAAAGTATTACACTTTTTCTTTGTAATCCTCTCTTAAAAAAGTGGTGTAACGTAGGAAAATAAAATAATCGCTCATTTTTATTTGCTCGTCCCTTAAAATTTTACCCAAAAAACTTCGCAATCCTTTAACATCAGTTAAAATCGTTTACGATTCCTAGAAATCTCTTGGAATCCATGTTAAAATTCGTAAAAATCTCTAAAAATTTCTAGAAATCTCGTTAAATTTTTTAATATTTAAAACCCGTTAAAATTATTGGAATTCTGATAAAATTCCATTAAATCTTTAAAAATTCTAAAAAAATCTTTTGAAAAGTCTCTTAAAGTCCGTCAAAATTATTATATTATGAATTTTATAAAATTCTGTACAATCCTTAACATTTTTACAAAATTTAAACAAAATCGGAAAAATCCTTGAAATTCCTTACAATTTTACAACAACCTTCGAAAATTTATAAATTCAACGAAATCTTTTAAAAATTATAAAGATCTTTTGAAATCCGGCAAAAATTTGTGGAAATCCCTTCAAATTCCCAGAAACTTCTTGAAATTCGCAAAAATTCGATGAGAACATTTAAAGTTACTTTATATCCTTTAAAAATTCCTTAAAATCCCTTAAAACTTAAAAAATCTTTGAAATGACTTAAAATGTCACGAAAATCTTCGAAATCGCTTAAAATTTGTTGAAATGAATCGAATTGATTCTATTTCTCTTGTCGAAAAAGTGCGTACCTAAAAATTTTCAATTATTTTCATGCAACTGTTTAGATCGAACGAGAAAGTTCTTCGACGATAAAATAAATCAGATTAATGGGCAAGGGATGTTGTCATCATCGATTTCCGTCCGAGGTCCATTACAAAGTACCAATATTGGATCTAACGTCTCCATGTTGGCAAAAGCGAGCAAAAGTGTGGTCTGTCTGTCCAAAACACAATAAGCTCTCTAGTTTGTGTGAGTTATGTGTGTGTTATTCGGGAAAATCGTTGAACCAAGAGTTCTTGCGAGGGAGCTTTATTCAAACGGTCAAAATTCCAAAAAGACGACGGCGATTGAGCTACCAACCCCAATATTTCTTTTCGCTTTTATGCATTCCTCGTCCTTTTCTTCTCCTAAGGATTCTTCCCATTGCATCTAAATTTCCGCAAACAGTCCCATTCCTTTGTCTTTCGGGAAAAGGATGCAAAAGAACGAATCTTTTATTTCTCAGTCGGTTAGCGACCCTTGTAATTTTTAAATCCTTAAATCTTTATGCGACATCGCTTTTCAAACGATTTCAGACACGTATTTCACCAATTTAATTAGAAATTTGTTTTTGACAAATTATGAGTATTTCAACTTCTAAAACTTGTAATGCAATAATTTATGAAAAAATTCGAGTACTTCTTTTCATTCTTTTTCGAAATCTACAGCGAACTTTTAAAAGATTCTTTAAATAGTTTAAATGTATAAAATGCTGGTTTTTTGGAATACTTTAAAACTCAATTTTCTCAAAAAGGATCAGTTTTTTTTCTTGATTTATTTTTCTAGATTAGTACTTTTGTGGTAAAAATAACTCCCCAAGAAAAAAAACGCGCTGGTCTTTTTGAGAAAATTGAGTTTGAAAATTTTCAGAAAAACCACATTTTATCAATTTTAAGAATTTTTCCAAATTTTGCTGTGGATTTCGAAAGAAATTGGAAAAAAATACTAAATTCAAAAAATTAAAGTTTAATATCTATTTCGGTTTTGAAACTTACAGCTCTTTAAAGAAAAAATTTCCAATTTTTTTTTTTTGTAAATTGCTTCACGGATTTTAAAAGTTCAATAATCAAAAACTCATAACTTTCTTTAAAAAAAAAAATGTCTATTAAATCAGTGGAATACGTGTCGACTAAAATCCTTCATAATTTGATATAAATTCTGAAGGATTAAAAAAATTTTCAGATTTCACATGATTTAAATGATTTTAAATGATTTCCAAAGATATTATTCATTTAGGTGAATTAAAGAAGATTTATTTTCAAATTCAAGGGATTTGAAAATAAAATAAAATATTTCAATGGTTTTAAATATAAAAGGCTTATTTGCCTCGCTTAAAACCCCGAATTAGCGAAAGTAAGAAATCTAAAAAAAAAGAGGCGAGAAAATGAGTTAAATTCATTATTTCGAATACGAAAGCACTTTGATGTAAAAACAGAGTTAGTGGCGTAATCCCAATGGCCTATCCCATCCATCGGACGAGCGAGTTCGGTGTCGCCGATAGGGGATGAGAATAGGGTGGATGGGGGTAGTGAAAAAGGGGAGTCACAGGAGCTCTATTCAGAGGGATTCGCTCTTCGTGTCTTAGTGGTATGGTGTTACCATGGTAACAGACTGTAAGCTGCTTAACACCACCCCTCAAATCCACCCCCCACTCTTCCTCCCTTCACACGACAGAGAGTCAACTCTCCCACTGAAATCCGCTTCTTTGCCTAACCACCTCCACGAAGAAAATCTACCCTCGTCTGGTCGAGATGCTTTTTAATGCTCGTTTACGTATTTTTCAATAAAATCCACGCCACTTAATGTCCGCCCTTGGATAACTGGTTTTCATAATATTTTTTCTCATTGCTTCTTCCCTCCAGAAACCAGAGAGAAATTGCAAAGAAAAAATAAAATTTTATTATTTCCTCATAAGGATATTATTTTCTTTTTGCTGCTCACATTGCAAAACTATCTGATTGAAAAAAAAGCATTTTATTTAGAACATTTTTTTAGAACATTCTAATCATGTCTATTTCCAAAATTATTTCCAAAATACACATGATTCACTCATCTGACATGGCAGCGAGTCTGGCAATTATCTGATGAGATATTTTCCTCATGGTGCACAGTAGCCAGCGAAGCCAATCTGCAAATACCAATTAGCCCCGAGTCGATAATTAACTCAACTCTGGGTGTTAGATATCTGCTTCTCTTTCCGGGCGGGATTGAGTTTGAATTTTTTTTCGTTTTTACATTTTTCCTCTTATTTTTCCGTCGACGAATGAAACGACGATAAGGGTCGTTGCTTGGGTGCCAGCAGGGGTCAGGAGAGGGAGAGAGAGGGTAAAATACAAATGAAAAGAAATGGTGTTCCGGAGAGCACTTTAAGGGACGAGATGAGCACCGTTGAGCAAGACAGAAAGGAAAAAGAAGATTCACAATCGTGAAGGTGTACAGTGTACACTGTGCACTCTCGTGATGAGGAATTGAATGGAGGACGCAAAACCACCCTAGTAGGGTAGGACCTGGCATTCTTCCACCACTTTTTTCTGTTTATTTTCTCGTTTCTACTGGCGGACTCTTCCACCCCTAAGTGTGGTCTCCGCGGTACTGAATTCTTTCTCATCTCGTTGTCTTATCTCCGGAAAGAGAAGTCGAGACAATAGGATCCGGATACCGACGTTTCTGCTTTCCGTAAAAGAATACCGGCCTGCAATCACTCTCTCTCTCTCTCTCCTCCTTTCTTTTCTTGTAACGTCAGCGAAATTCAGGACAGAATCCATTCTTTGCTCAATCGACTTCGAATATCCCGGCGATTTATGGGATTTAGAGCCACCTTGAGTGATAACTCTGTCGAGTATGGAAACAGAGTTTATTCCGAGTTTGTCGACCTCATATTGTTCATAACTTGGAAGGAAACAAATTGCCACTGGCCTGAAGCTTTAGACGTTTCTTTCGGTGAATTTTTTCTTCAGTTTTTGAATTTATAATGTCATAAAAATAGAACCAAAACCGTTTCTTTTTTATTTATTTATTTATGTCGATTCTTAAAAATATTTGTCTTTTGTTTTAGGTCTTCAACCTGCCAGCACCAAAGCTCAACCGGCCTCGATCGGAAAGTCTCACAGACCGAGTACCGGCGTTCTACCTCAAGGTCACACTCCAGGACCAGGTCCAGGAAGCCAACAAAGCAGTAGAAGCTTCGCCGCAGCACTAAGAAATCTGGCGAAACAAGCTGGACCTGCACCTCAAGAAGAGGAGCCGCGAGCTAGTCCTAAAAACCGCGCGCCACCTCCTCTTGTTCGAGGACCTTCTCCTGCCAAGGTTAATATAATATAATAAATAAATAAAATAAAATAAAAACGTATTGTAAGGACCCTTTACAAAACCTTTAGAAAAAAACCCTTAGAATTCTGAATCAATCCGAAATTTTTCGAACCATTCCGTAATTTGTATCCGAACTAGTTTCATTCCGATCTAATCCGAAGAAAGCTTTCAATCAAAATTAATCCGAGGTCCATTAAAAATCAATCCGATAAACCGGATTCATTCGTATTGAAAGCTCGGTTTAATTCGGATTGACCGGAATCATTCTAATTGGAAATTTGGATTAATTCTGATTAATTCGAATTTATCAGAATCATTTGGATTGACTGGATTCATTCAGATTACAAGTTCAGATTGATTTTGAATGAGCCTCGGTTTGATTCGGATTGAAAACTTCTTTTGGATTAGATCGGAATGAAACTGCTTGGTTAGTCTTGAAGTTTAGAAAGATTGATTTAGAAAATCCAGAAGTCAAGAAACTTGGAAATCAGAATTCTTCAGCAACTTGAATTAGAAAACTCTCCAGTTATATCTTTTAAACAATGTTGTATTTTTCTTGTTTAAATGATATTAGATGAGACCTTTCTATTTTATTCAATTGAAAATGTCGATTCTCGAGACGCTGAATTTTCTGGCTTCAGAGTTGAAAATTAGTCAGAATTAAGCAATGTCGAGGATCGACTTCTGAAAACCGGGAGTCCAATGAAGCGGGAAGCGGAAATCGGTGATTCGGAAAAGGAGATGGATCTTCCGGCTTGAATCTTCTCAAAATGAAAAAGAAGCCCGTCGAACCGGAAGGGAAAATAGCTCAGTTGCGATAATCGAAAGATCAAAGAGCCAGGTTCCTTGGCTGTGCTTTCTCTGTGCTTGTAAGTAGGTGATTCACCTTCAAACACAACCAGAAGTACGTCATCCGTTCTGACAATTTCCATCGCGAAATCATCCATCCGGAAATATTATCAGTTTGGTGCGTAAATGCTTCGTTATGAACCTTACTTTGATGCACAAACAACATGATTCATAATACCTATTTTTACGTTTATAAGCGACTTTTCGAGAAAGTTTTTAATTTACAATTGTTTCACTTTTTTCACCTATTTTGAAAGTAATTAATGGAATAATTTTAATTCCTTGAGAATTTACCTCGAACTCTTTTGAAATATTTTCTTTTTGAAAAGAATTCGTTAAATTTTTTATGGTTTTCTAAGAAATTTTAGGACAAAGTCCTAAAATTTTGGACTTGAAGGAAAATTGTAAACCTTAATTTGAATTCTTAATTTAAATTTTATTAACTTGGATTGGATTTGAAGAGGGATATCCGCCCTCTGTTGCAACAGTGCCTCGGTGTTGCCTTCCTGATTGTTCGCATGTGCAATGTGAGCCGATGTCAGCCTTCAGAAGAGTCAGTTGTTCTTAGGACACGACTGACCTAAAACGAGGGCTCTCGACCGCGAATC
>JAUEJJ010000046.1:3307724-3322307 GCA_032164275.1 Synergus coniferae
GCCGATGTCAGCCTTCAGAAGAGTCAGTTGTTCTTAGGACACGACTGACCTAAAACGAGGGCTCTCGACCGCGAATCTCACCACTACCTTATATATATATATAGATATTTTATTGTACGGCAGTTTTGCCCTTTTTCTATCCAAGTTGTATCGGTTGCTCTTTGCAGCCCACGGGGCATTATTTCCTAAAATAAATATATTTGCTACATATTGGAGGTCAAAGTTTTTTTTCTTCTAGTCAAATTTTGTAATATTTCAGTTTTTTTATTTAAGTTTGTTTCAATTATTTTTTTACCTATTTCTCATCTATTTTTATAAAAAAATCACCTATTCACCTTTCTTAATAACAACAGTTACTGTGATGACCAAAATCTCCCATCAAAAATATAATCAAGAAAGGTAGCAAGATAAACATTTGAGATAACTACTCTCATTTGGAAGAATTTACATAAAAAAGAAATTGACAAGCCGAATTTGGTGCAAAGTTATATGGAGCTCGTTATCCCTTTTAATAAATAATTGGATCCGTGGTTGACTTTCTCTGGGAAAATTTATGATGAGACATGTAAGGCTCGTAACCTTAACGAGATGGATAAATTGTATCGTGAGGCGAAATTAATTCGGGTGCGAAAGTTTTTTTAAATAGCCGGCCTATAATAAAATTTATACTTTAACAAGAGTTTATGTTTAAATTAATATTCGTTTACTTACAAGGTACAAATAAACCGTAAAAAACATTTTTTTAAATAATTTAGTCTTTTCATTGGTTTGGTTGTTGTTGCTTACTAATAAATCTAAGATTTTTTTTTTTGTGTTGCAGGAGCGATCGACACATGAGCGTAGACCGGAAGAAATTCCTTCTTCTTTATACACAACTGCCAGACCTGCCGAAACCAGCAAACATAATGTGACTGCCACAGCTTCCGAATTACTGGCTCGATCTGGTTTTCAACCATATCGGCCCGAACATCATCAGGCCCATGCACCACCTCCTTTCGCCCTGGATCCATCAGCCTACAATCCTTATCATCATAGTCTCTACCCACCACCACACTTACAGCACGCTTATAGGTAAGATTAATTTTTATTTAGAATTTTATTCCAATTCTTCGTTATTCTTTCCATTACGAAAGTTACTCAATTGTATCATTGGACTGAAGTTTCAAATGTCTCTTTGGACAATTTTTTTTTCAATTTTTTTAGCTTATTACCCACCTCCACACTTACAGCACGCTTATAGGTAAGATTAATTTTTATTTAGAATTTTAATCCAATTCTTCGTTATTCTTTCCTTTACGAAAGTTACTCAATCCTATCATTGGACTGAAGTTTCAAATGTCTGGACGATTTTTTTTCAATTTTTTTAGGTTATAATATCCTATAAATAGAACCAAAAATCGTTTCTTTTTTATTTATCAATGTTATTTTAGGGTTAAAAAATCGAAAACCACAATAAATAATTTTGCAAAAAAAATGAATAACAAACTCTTCTGCAGTGGTTAATGAAAATACAGCAGAGTAAGCTTAACAACTGAATTAATTCTTTTTGTTTTTTATGTTTTCAGGATAGAGGAACAATTGTATTTTGAAAGATGTGGGATGCTAAGACCGCCTTTGTTTCCTGGTCTGCCATCGTATCCTCTTTACGGTTTACGATACAGTCCCGAGATAATAGCACCAGGTTCTCTAAGTCTAATGTCCCCGGTGATGCACGAACGGTACATGTTTCTAAATTTTCTACCATTCAATTTAAGTAGAGCATTCGTTAAAAATTGTCTAATTTCGTTTTTCTTTTTTGAATTTTAAGACTGAAGCTGGAAGAAGAACACAGATTGAGGCAGGCGCGAGAGCAAGCTGTAATGCGAGAGGAGGAGGAGAGGAGAAGATTAGCTCGAAATTCAGCTCCCACAGCCCCTATTGCAGCACCTGCGCCTGCATCTGCTGATACTGCAGGTGAGCGAGTCGCTCCACCCCCCACTGCCTTCCATTGAACGAAACCGTCACGCACAAGTCGAGGTTTACCAGATCGCCCGTCAACAACACCCACATTCTCAAGAAAATCATCTCCGAGAATTCTCATTAAAAATTGTTACAAATCGCGTCATTCTCGCGATCTGGTAAGCCTTGTCTTTTTATTTTTAGCAATGTTTTGTCAGCACGACGACGGAGGCACGAAGCGTCGTTTGCTGCGATGACTATAAATCATGAAGAAATAACACGAATTCGTTATTCCACCCTCATAGAAAACACAGACGGCCCTAAAGACAACCTTTTAAAAACTACGAGTTTTCTGGTTTAAGTTTAATGAATTCTCTAAGCTCCAAGAAGTATAGAGAACTTTGAGGTGTTCGGACAATGAGTCAGTAGACAAAAAAAAAAACTGCCAAAATCAACGCAGTGTGTTATAGAAAGTACCTCGAAGATCGTTTTTCGGAGGTTCGTTTGCTTAATTTGTTTCTTTCTTTTTTTTTTTTTTTTTTTTTTTTTAATTTTTTGTTGTTGATTTACTTTTTTTTATATTGAATCCGTAATCGATTCCAAGCGATCGTTTTCTCAACGGGTAGTTGCAGTGTGATCCGATAGTTTCAATCAATAATTGTGCCATTTGACTGGCTAACTGTGCAACAAGTCATTATAAGAATACCTGACTGTGAAAGAAACTGAAAAAGAAAAAAAAAACCTACTACGCTTCTAATCTTAAACTATAATTAATGAAAGTTATAGTCATAGTTCATCGTTTCTTACAAAGCTAGAATTAATAACATTTAGATAAGAATTAGAGGATCGAGACAGCGACACTCGACATTTGTTATTTTGCCAGCTTTCCTTAGAACTTGTGATAGGTACGTTTTACGATTGTTCTTAGAAGAAAGTTCCTTGGCACTCAGCAGATCTTGTCGATTTTAAATTCTCACTTTATCTAATAACTATTTTTTTTTTTTTTTCGTTAAAAAATGTAATTTTTTAGAAAACAATTATTTAGTAGATAACTCAGTGGGGGCAAATCTCAAGGCAGGTCTGCTGGTTAGGAAGAGGCAAAAGAAATTAGAGCGATCCTCGTTACTCATCTTAAATTAACTGTCGAAAGATCAAACAAACAGACTACTCTCCATGATAGTGCCACTAGGATTATTGCAGAATACTTTTTTCCACAAATTAGTATGGGGGGAGCTCACACTTCGATGTAACATTGACTCCACGTTTTCTAATTTCATTTGAGAAATTTATTGAATCCAACTCTAGGGACAGTAATTTAATAGATAAAAATATTCTTAAGTCTTATAAAATAGAAACTATGAATTTTACCATGTAAAAACACAATCAATTTTATTTTAAAGATAAAAATTCACGTAAGAAAGTTGATGTTTAGTTTAAGTGGTGAATAAATATTAAAAATGACAACAAGCGGCGCTAGAGTCGGATTAAATAGATCTCAGAATTAAAAGTACAAAATATTGGGTCAGATTTAAATTATTGATGACTAATAGAGTGAGAATTCTGTATACTACTTTGTGTTTTTTCCTAAGGTTTGATTTAGCAGATCACCCAGTTTACACTTATCAGACCAAAGCCTGACTTATGCATAGTTCCAGTAACCTTCGATACCCCAGAAAGAAAAAAAATAAGAAAAGAACAAAAGAAGTAAGTCGGCCTTCGGTCAGTCTAGCAAATGACACCATGACTTTTTCCTTAGGGTTATATATGGGTATATAATCGATCTGAAGCTATCGAATGCATAAGCCTGTCAATGTACAATCACTAAAGGATCGATACCTAGTTAGTCACTTAACAATTAAATTAAATTAAATTAAATTAAATTAAATTAAATGCTTTGTATGACTTAAACCTAAGAGTGCACGACACCTAAGGAAGGGCATCTTATTTTCCTACTAGATTTTGTATTGTCTTTTTCCTTTCTGAATAAGGAAAGTATCAATTGTTTTTTAGATTCTCATTTGTTTGCACTTTATTTCTTTTGGGATTGTATAATCTTTGTAATCGGATTTTCATTCGTTTGAGACATATATACAATCTTTCTCATGTATATATGTAGAATAATGTATGAAAAAGTGTCTAGAGTAGATTTAAAAAGCGATGATCGACTGTTTTACTTGCACTTTGTTAGAGTCTAAGTTTGAAAAAGCCCCAGATATTTATAGAAATGAAATATTCCTTTTGGTATTTCATGTTTCATATTTAATTCAGTCTGGTGACTGAATCAAATACCAGTCATCAAATTAACAAATTAACGTCCTTTTGTTAGGCGCACTGCACTCTTGAGTTGGTTCCCGCAACTGTTTTAGAAATGTTCAGTTTATCGAATATACATCGAGGTAAAGTTCTTTAAGTGTAAGAAAGAACAATTCCCCTGTTACACTAACCGAATAAACCGATGTACATAACTTTGTCACGCCTGTTCTTTTGTCAAAATTATATCACTTTTATATAATTTATTATGTAAACATGTATATTTGGAACATCATTGAAAAATAAATATTGCAAAAAAAAAGTGATCAAAATTCTAATGGACTTGATATTCTTGACCCTTGAACCGTTTTCTGAAACAGTTTTGGGGAAGATTCATTCAAAGACTAGGCACTATCGTGAGTTGCCATTTTCATCGTTCTTGTTAGCGTCGATTCGATATTGCCCGATAATCAAATGAGATTGCGATCGCTACGGTTGTTCATTGTTTTTTTCTGATTTTTTTTTATTTCTGTAATTTAGTTTTGTAAATCTAATTAATACGGAAATCATCCCCAATACTTAATTGCTTCGTTATTTAATTATCGAAATAAGGTAGAAAATAAGATAGAAATAAGCAAGCAATGTAAGTTCAAAAGCATAAAATGAATTATTGTCATTTCATTGTAATTTTATCGAATATTTTATTATGAAGAATATTGTATTTTCGAAACTGTAATTAAGTAAATTAAAATTCATTATCAAAGATGATTTACATTTCAAATATTTCTCAGATTGTGACTAATTTTTATTTCAAGTTATAATTGTTAAATAATTGTACAAAAATTTTCAAAGAATTTGTACAGAAGAATGGATTAAGATCTTCTCAATGAAAAAAAAAAAAAAAAAAAAATCAGAATTAATTAGATGTACAGAAATTGAGAAAACCTTTTTCCATTACTTTAAGATTTTTAGTTTTCTGTTATTTAATTGTTTTAATGACAATAAGTACTTCATTTAGTTGCTGTGTTATTTTGAATTTTTATTTCCTCATGAATATTGCTTTTGTACCTACGATATCGAAAAATATTTTATATTTTATACTTATAAAAATTCTGATTCGAATTTCTAAATAAAAACATTAATTTTAAGGTAAGAAAGAGGTCAATTTTCAACTCATTAAATAATAATTTGAGTACATTTTTTAACTCTTTTTTTTTTGCTTCAAATTTAAGTGCCGTATTTAAATTTTGTACTACAATTTTGAGTAGCTTTTCGCGTAAACTTAAAAAATTTCGTACTTGGATTTTTGAATCAATTAAAATAATTTTAATTTAATTTTTGTTACAATTTTATTGTAACAAGTGCCTCGATTTTTTGAGTACAATTTTCGATAAGAAAAGGGATCTCAGCAATAAAAAAAAAAATGGTTACGTAATTTTTAAAAGGTAAGATTTGCAATCTTCTATCATAATATTTTTATTGTTCGTCGATTAGAAATTCTGTGTATCCTTTTCAAAACCATGGAAAATATTGTTATTCCGAACTCTGTAATTATTATTTTGACGTGGTTAAAATTTACCTCTTTCATCCCTTTAATTCACATCCCCAATTGGATTTATTTGTAACTTGTATGTGTGCGTCTGAGTACGTTCGGGATAATAATCATTCCTCTTAAAACGTTGATACCCTTTCGTGTTAAAATGACCCCGATTAAGCACATCATATTAGTGGAGCGTTACCAAGCACTGTGTTCGGGATTTGTTCCAGCTAGGAAGCCGACCATAGCGGCTCAGTTGCATAGCGAGAGGGAGCGAGAAAGAGAACGAGATCCAACTCGAGAGAGGGAGAGGGACCGAACGACCATCAACTGCAATAATAACAACCCTAACAGTAGCAATGTCAATGGAGGGACCACAACCAGCAGTAGTTACCACCACAGGAAGGAAGATCAATCCTCGGTTCCACATCCTCTACCTCCATCATCGGATCCATCAACGAGCCTCTATCATTCTAGACTATCCCAATTTCAAAACTCAACAGCTTCAGTTGGTCCCTCATCTCTGGGTACTGCTCCTATTTGTTCTGTCACTTCTACATCCATTCCTGCTCCCATGGGCTCGAATCTACCAACCCTTAACCTTGGACCTCCTCCAGTTATAAGCTCAGCTTCTATTGGTCCACCTTCCATGTCTTCGATACCATCAATTCCTCCTTTGGGACCAGGCGTTATTGGTCCGTCCCAATCCCTGAGCATTCCTCTTGCTCCCATTATTTCTATCCCATCTCTTCACCTGCCTCCTGTATCGTCAAGTACCATTCATTCTAGTCAACATACTGCCTCAATTTTGAGTACCACCTCTACCACGGCCAGTTCTTCCATTTACCAACAACCCCTGCCATCGCAATCTCAACATCGAACTGACTCTGGATGCACCACGACTGTCAATACCCTATCAGGAACTGGGATGATGACCACTCACGTGACGCACTCCTTAGTTACTTCCGGCGCTTCTCCTTCTGGTTGGTAATCATTATGATGATTATGGCCTGCTTTATTCAGAAAGAACGACGTTACGAATATTCCTCTAATTCTGCTTATCATCAATTTCAAGATAATCGAGTTTGACAAATTCTACGACGAGCCGCGTAGCTTACTCAGCAACTCATCTTGCAAGCGCGGGATCGCTGGATCGAGTCTTGCTACCGTAATTTTAATTTTTATCTCACATGAAATGCTAAATTATTTAAATTTATTTAAATTTAAAAAGTAGCATTTCTACGTCTCTTAATTTTTAATCGTTCATTTTCAAATTTAAAACTTAAAGAATACGGAATGGTTGAACAATTTTCGATAAAAAATTGTTCAGATTAAATAATTGTTTAAATTAAATACTGTGATTTTAAAATGGTTCTGTGATTTTCAGGTAATCAAACAACCGGCACAGGGAAGTCTCCACCAATATCTCACGGAAGTCACGCGAGGAGTAAAGAATCACCAACGATAACAACTTCAACGCCTGCAATCACGATGGTTTCACCCTCATCGATAACGACAACATCAACGTCCACAACCCAACCTGCCTTTGTCAGGCCTTTCGAAGACTCTTTTCGTTCCACGACAAAACCCCCCCAGAGATCGATAGTCAACAGTCACATCCAGGTCGTTTCAAACCACCAGGATTCTATGGTTAAATCCTGCGTCTCAGTTGCTCCTTCGATCACAAATCAAACCACGGAAACTTCTTCCTTAGATAATTCGAAAACTCGAGTCGACTCGAATCAACAGCAAACCCAACAAATACCCTATCCACCACCTTTCCACCATCCCCACATTCCCGTTGCTCACGTACCAAGTCTTTATAAACCTCCACATTTTAGCGCACCTCCAGTTCTTCATCAGAATCATCAGTCATCAAAATTAAATCTGCATTCTCCGAATTCCAACGGAAATGTTGAAGCGAACAATGGAGGAAGTTTAAGTACAAAAGCACATCACTCAAGCGAAGCCCGTGAAGCTTCGAATACTTTGCAGCGAAGTGAAACTTTAGCGATCAGCAATTCTCAACCTGAAAAAGTCGTATCTGCTAATTACTATCTTAACCACGTTACTCCAGCTTCAAGATTTACGAATTCTCAGAACAATAACAACAACCTGGAGAAGGAGAATAAAGAAAGCTTGGACAACAGGGAGAAGTCTAATCTCGAAAAGGAGAACGAGAAGAGACTTCAGAATCACAACCAAAGTCAGATGTCAACTCGAAATCAGATTCAGAATCAAAGCCAGAATCACAACCAAAATCAGAACCAAAATCAGAATCAAAACCAAAATCAGAATCAGAACCAAAATCAGAGTCAGAACCAAAACCATAATCAGAATCACAACTACGGATTGAACTCGTCGCCAGAAAAAGCTGTAGCGCCACAAACACTTTATGATCCAGGAAAAGAAGAGAAAAAGTTCAAGAAGGAAATTGAATTACAGAATCATGATCAGAATTTAGTCGTGGCCAATTTACCTTTTCAACCTTCATTTAAATTTAGTTTGAATGACATTTCGCAAAAACCTATTGATACTGCACAGCTCATGCAAAGCATCAAATCCGAGGAAGTGTTGCGTACCTGCCAAAATGTTTCGAATGTTCTTCTTCAGATTCCCAAGTATCAGGAGAAGCTTTTAAATTTTTCTAGTAGTGAATTCAAGACAGGGTACTGCATCACTGATAAGTGCAATAATTTAACGGAGATTTCGATGAAGTATGAACCAGCAGTGCTCAACGTGCCAGACCTTAGTAAGGCTTTAGCTAAAAAAGATGATGAGAGCAACAAGCCTTTCCTCGTGCCTGAGAATCCTAAAGAATTGACGTCCTCTCTGGATTTGGCTGAGAAGAGGAGGAAAAGAAAAAGAGAGAAGAAAAATAGACTTGCTTGCAATTCGGATTCGGATGAAGATGATGGAAAGAAAATTGATCTCTGGATCACCAAGGGTCCACCTGCCAAGCCCCAGTATTCGGATGAGAAGTTGTCTTTTCTTTCCATCTTCGGCCTCACTACTCTTAGCAAAAGAAATGGTAAGTTTTATTATATTTAAGATCAATGTATGTAAAAGTAATTTAAGAGTTTAATCACTTGGTAACTTGGAACTAGATAGATATTTTTAATTTAAAAACTTGTATAGCTTACCAGAGAAATAAAAATAGACGCTAGATTGTTATTGCTGATTAATTAAGGATTATTTTTTTTTTAGAAATCGAACTCTTTAAAGTAGAAAGGAGATATAGATTGAATCCCGATCCACCTCAACCGCCTTTACGGACTGAACCAGTGATTGAATCTGCTTTGCCAATTCCTAGAGAACATCCAGATGTTCTGCTTCAATCAACAGACTTTGTGCCAAAAGTGGGATTTCTCAAAAATATTGGTCTTGACATAATGCCTCCCAGCAAACGAGATGGTAATTTCTTAATTTATTATCAAGAATTAATTCTCAAATGGCGTCATAACTGTTCGTAAAAGTTTACCTATAAATAAATATCACGAGTTTTAATTTGAAAATTTTGTGACCTACTTCATAAATGGTGTCTAAGCGTTTTATAACTTTATTACATTATAATTTACAGAAGCAGAAATCACATGGCAGTACGTACTGCAAGACCGTAAAAAAAGGAAAAGTACAAACACCGTGACTGCCTACTGTGATCGGATCGCCAAAGTTTATTCGAGTAATCCTCCCTCAGCACCAAAACCACCTCAAAGGATGAGATTACTGGATAAAATTAAGGTGAAACATATTCCAGTGAGGCCACCACCACTTCCACCCCTGATTTCTAATATTGTACAGCCAAAATATTATCCTGCACTTCCGATGCCGGGTGAGAATGGTGCAAAACAGCATTATAAAATTACAGAAATCAACGATGATGCTGATGAAGTGTCTAGTAATAAGAGCGATAAGACGAGGTGGTCCGGAATCGAAGATGTGATTCGTGTCTACAGAGAATATCAAAAAGGTATTGTATTTTTTGAGATCAACTTCATGTCAGATTAAGGGTGTTGGGTCTTGTTCTGACCTTGAAATTTAATTTCCTCATTTTACTCAAAAATCAGTGTCTTTTAAAATATATTTTCTTGTTTTGAATTTTTTCAGAAAAGGCATTGGAAAAGACGATTCTGCTGACTCAAACTTCGAAATTAGTGGCCCAAACGAACAGTTTGCGATCCGAAGCATTGCAATTGGAGCGAAGATGGTACGAGCTCGTAGACATGAGGACAGCTCTAGATTCCGAAAAGCGTGTCTTGAGTCAAAAAATCGAAAGGATCAACGCACTTATCAGGGCCCTTAGGTAGCGATGCGCAACGCACAACACGGAGATCCATTCATGATTCATCTGTGATATTATTAAAGGGTTAAGGGCCATTGGTACATAAAACCGCCTTTAAGGGATAAGAAATTCATCCGTGTGCATTGTTCTTTTCGATTTTTCATTTTGTTTTGTATCTGCATACCAATTTCAAATGTAACTTCCTTGCCGCTCGATACATCCGAAGAAATATCAAGAAAAGATACAGCGATTTTTTTATTGTTCTAAAGTTTAGTTAGACTAAACAAAGAAAAGAAAAAGCGGGCTGTGAAATGCAATGTTTATGGCACTATTGTGCTACGATTTATTATGTTGAAAACTTCAACTCTGATGTTATTAAAACTATTGTCCTTTTTATAAAAGATTTCTTTTTTTTTTTTTGCGAAGGATATATGCGCCAAACAGAAGGTGTTTTATTCTTAAAGTGGATGTAGAGTTCTTCGATATGTCTTCGTGGATGCTGTGAAAAGTATCTCTTAGAAGGAAAGTATTAGTATTAATTCTACTGAAGAACCATATCAGTAACGCTAGCATTGTCTACTGAGAAGTTCAACAACTACAAAGTTTTAAATGGCGGGTAAATTGTAAGATTTTAGTATTTTATTATTTTCGCCAACGGCCCTTATGCCTCAGGTATAAATAATTGTAATTTGTATCATAATATTTTATCGAGAAGTAGAAACGAAGCACCGTATAACTTATTTTATTCGCCATAATGTGGATCTTGATATCGAACTGTACTCGAAGGGACATCGGTACTTTTGCCATTTTACCGAGAGGTCGGTAGCGCGCAAAACTGGAGGATATCATGGAAGTAAAAGATAACGTTTCGCTCTCAAAGAGTAGAAATCTCCGGATAAATTATTTTCTTATTTCGAAGCGTCATTATTGCGGAGAAAACACTTGCAGGGATTTTTCCGGCTACGACGTTTGTATTTTGTGAACTCTTTGGAGGGAAAATTAGTAATTTTAGTAGAAAGGAGTTGCTGTTTTGTTTATCAATAAGCGACGTATCCTTCATTTGTTACCCTTGTTTTCAGTGGAAAACAGACAGGCCAGTGATCGCATAAGATACATTATAAAGAGGTACTTAGGTAATGTGACTTAATGCTTGAGACTCCATAGGAGTACATTCCACGCTTGAATGATCGTTATCCAGTCTCCAACATTCCACGTCCAAAATAATCGGATAGTAAAGATGTTGAAAACGATTGAAATTTACAGACTAGAGCAACGTTGAAGATCGTGTGATTGTTATACCGATAATTACTAGTACCCTAAACTTTATGTTAGCTTGCTCTCTGAGTTTTTTCAATTATAGGAAAAAACGTTTGAGAAGTACTATTACGAGAAATTTTCTTTCTCAGAGTGGCTCTTCTCTATGAATTTTCCCATCTGTGCGAAGAACTGACCATCTATACTTAAATGTTTTGTTTATTGAGTGCCTAATATTGTCCTACATTTGTAAATATCATTATTTTTATGTACCGTATAAAAAGCGAAGATCGCCAAGTGTTTGTCAGTCTCAGTCTGGCCAAAATGAAAGCCTAGAATTAAACCATTGAAAATATATTCTACAACTCCTTTTCATTTTACCTCTCCAAATTTTTTATGTATTTCCCTATGGATTTATTTTTTTGTATTTTGGAGAGGGAGACGCATTTCTTTTGGAGGAAGGCGAGGATTGTGACTCAGGTAGTGACTAAAATTTAGGTACTGCGAAATTCTTGAGGCCCTGAGTAAATAGGACCCAATAGCATATGGGCCGCATGGAGCATGGAAAATTTTCCAAGAAAGTGTTTCCCTCTCTTTCTCCCCTACTAAAGTTCCAAAGTGTCAGTGTTCTCAACTCGTTAGAGGGCGATTATCGTATCAGTGCCGAAAAATTATCAAGTTCACAGAAAAATTATCGTGTTTTTCTAATTTTTAGTCAAAAATCAATAAAACTGTTAAAATATCATTAAACTCTGTAAATATTGATAATTTAAGTATGCAAGGTACAAGGATTAATTAAAGTGATGTACTAAAAAGTAAACTGAGGTGATTGAAGTTTGCAATTACGCTTCTTTAAAAATCCACCAATCACATAACAGTTTCAAAAGACAAGCATTATCATTTATCGTACAGGCGTTATCGCTTACCGTTTTGACTGTACAATTATGTGACAAACAGGATAATTATCGTGCGGTTGAGAACACTCTGCCAAACCCTCCTTTTCCTAAATTCTAAGGACTTATAAACCATAACCAACCCAAGTAGTCAACTACAGTCAACTAGTCACTGAGAACAAATTCTTTGCTCCTGATGAACACAAATCTTCGAGTTTAAGAGTGCATTTTCTAAGGTAAATTTAAATGTTTACTATGTATTTCTAATAATTGAACTTAATTAATCTAATTATTTATATATTTATTTTACAGTTTCGTTACAATGAATAATCAAATAATAGAAATAAATGAATACAAAGGACACGACAAAAACCAATACTTAGGTATTTATTTTTAGTAATTTTATTTCAAATATTTTTCATAAACATTTTTAAGAATATAAAAAATATGATTTAATACCATGTTGTTTCCTCATTTTAATCAATTTTCAGAATCAATACAGAATGATACAAAAGTCTACAAAAAACTATTAAAGGAAGAACAACAAAGTCAAAAAATTTCATTGGTGGAGAAATTAAACAATAATTGTGTGCCAGGTTCGTTTAATTTAATTTCCAAAACTGAGAATCAAATCCAATTAAACAATCTAAACGATAAATGTTTAATCCATATTTTTCACTGCCTTCCAAATCACGACCGAAAAAATGCAGCACAAGGTAAAATTATTTTTATTTATTTAGTCTTATTGCTAATTATTATTATTATTTTTTTTCTACTTGGTTTTAATTAAATTTATTGAAAAAATAAATTTCCACTATACAATTAACGAAACGCAATCCTCACGAGATTTTTATAAAGTATAGAATTTATTATATTAATAATGAATTAATATTAATACTAATTAAATTAAATTTTAGAATATTTCTTCTTTTTTTGCTTCTTCATAGAGAAAACTTTGTAGTGGTGACAAAATCCAGTTTCTAAAAAAAGGTTTTTTTGGACATATTTCAAGGGAAATATGTCTAGTATATGATGTCCTAAAAAATTGTCCGGATGTGTGTATGTGTATGTTTATAGAGCGCGTACAGATAAATTGATGAAATTTTGCATAGTTATTCCACTATATACCAAGTTGAATTTCTTAAAAGAGTTTAACAAAATATTTAATTTCACAAGTTCTATGTATTTTTATAAATTTCGTAAAATTGATTTTTCGATTATAACTTCTCAAATATTCATAATTTAAAGCTGATGTAAGGAAAATGAAGATTCTTTGTGTCCAGACGAATTAATTGAACTATATGATTAATTGATGTTATTGAATTGTATGGAAGTTATTTTTATTTATAATTTTGGAAAATTGATTTTTCAACTGTAGCTTTCTTAATTATCACATTTTAAAGTTGATGAAAAAAAATTTCTTGTATTGAAACGAATGATGATCTAATATTAATATATTTTATTAATTACTTAATGCTTCTTCTATGAGGAAGCAAATCATAATTGCTTTCAGGAAGCAAAGTGCTCATTGAATGATTCAGCACAAAAGTTGATGCAATTTCACAGCTTTTTATTATTTTCAAATATTTAATAAATAGTGAACCTATGTATTCTTCTACATATATTATGTAGGTATTTATTTCATATGTCGCTTAGACATGTTAAGTTAAGGGGCTGTCGTATTAGAGTTTATTTATTAACCTCCTTGTCTTTACAGTTTGTCAACGATGGCGACGTTTGATTGTAGAATTATCAGGATTATCAGTGATGAATGAAAATAGTCATAAAAATAATAACTTCGATCTGATTGGAAATTGTCAAAACTGCAGTACGGCGGGGACTCTTTTGCAAGATGACATAAATTGCACCATCGAAATTAATAATGATTTATACCACGTTGGCAACATTATAACTCCTAAAGTATTTTTATGTCCAGTTTATACTATATGTATATTTGGGGTAATAATTGGAACAGTAATTGTATATCTATTTTATACTATTATGGTTTATCCTGGCCACGTTATGTAAATTAATTAATAAAAGTAATTAAATAATTTTTTTGATTATTAACTAATATATTTAAATTATTAATTAAGTTTAAATTAATCAAAATTACTAAAGGAATAGTCTCAGTTATAATTGAATATTATCAGATATTATTCTGATATTATATAAACTGCATACATTTAATTTAATGTAAATTTTAATGTAAATTTTCTGTGTTAAATAAAAATAATATAAAACTAATGGAATAAAAATTGTAGTTAGAATCAAAGTCGATGTAAGATGTAATTTATTTGGAAATTTATTAATCTAGAATTTTTTCTACGATTTAATTTAATCATAACGATTCAATGAAAATCTGAAATTTCAAATTTCGCGGTAAAATCAATGATCGAATTATTTATTATATTAGATTTCATGGTAAA